>OY744517.1:34724397-34756897 GCA_963556195.1 Sepiola atlantica | reverse complement strand
ATCAAAGGAAGGATATACACCATACAAGTGATGGGAATAGCTGAAATATTAAGAAAAATCTTCGAGTGCGACAACCAGCCTTTATAGCCGGGAGACACCGACCAACTGAAATAAAATAACGCCGCGTAAACACAATAAGGAATACAGAAAGAACAGCACACGAGACCAAGAGAACTAAAACTGCCTGAGTAGAATTATAATAAACAGCCTATAATCTCACATCTCGCCCACAAGGATCGCAGTAGCACCATCATCGTTTAGTATCACAGAAAATGGTCGTGAAGAGAATGAAAAGACCAAGGAGGGAAAGCACCACCTAGACCTCCACTGGAAGGGTACAGAGAGTACTGAAATCCTGAGGAGGTTTATTAGCAATAAAAATAAAATAAAAACAACTACGGTTATCAGCTAGAATTCAATGATAAACGATCGTAGCGAGAATGCAATCTTTTTTTGTTTGTTTTTGTTTTTAACAAAGTTGACCCCAAACAAGGCAGGTTGTCACTGTAGACGTAGGGGACTACTAAGAATGAGTGTTGAGGTTTTGGTTGTCATCCTAAGTTGGGAGCTGTGCAGCGAGATGCCTGTTTACATTAGTTTTCAATTTCTACATGTCGGTACAGTCGGGGAAAAGGGAGCAGGGAGGGAATTCCAGAGGCTGGAAGATCGATGAAAGAAGCTCTTGGAGTAGAAAGCTCTCTGGCATCTGGGGAGCTCCACAGTAAATGGGTGGGATTTAGCTGATTGTCGGGTCAGTCTAGTGTATTTACGTTGAGGGGGCATCAGAGCAGCAAGTTCATCGGAGCACGATCCATTGAAGTACTTGTAAAACAGGCACAAGGATGCTACATTACGGCGATGGGACAGGGCTGGAGCTTGGTGGATAGTGAGGGACCTAGTCTTGTCCAAGAGGGAGAGACTAGTGGATGATTCACCAGCCCAGATGTGGCAACCATGTTCCATGCATGGGAGGATGGTGGCTTTGTAGAGATATAGGATAATTTCAAGTGTGATAAGTTTACTAGCACGGTAGTGGGGAGCCCATCTTCTTTGTAGCAGCCTTGGTAATGTCTTCAATGTATTTATGGTGATTGAAAGAAGCGGTGAGTATTAGAGATTTGGGAGACTTGTTGTCACTCAATCTCGATGGAACAACACGTGTTTTGCAAATGTGCGATCACTGGTAATGACTCGTGTGAGAACTAGTGAGCACATAAAAATAATAAAATGGAGACTAGAACAGAGGGCTGGAAGACAACACGTGTAAGACATAAGGATTAAAGAAGAATTTTCCAAGGAGACACCCTGTCACCAGTCCTGTTCGTCTTAACGATGATAGTGTTCATTAGTAGACTTTAACTATACAATTCGGGATAAATATTTACAGAAATAAAAGAAAAAAATTAATCCCCTCATGCATATGGATAATTTCAAATTACTAGTAAAACAACACAACGAAAAGGGACAAGAAACCTAAATAAGAACAACAGGAATATTGAATAAGGAGGAAAAAATCTTTTTATTGTTAAGAAGTCACCATATATCAAGGCCGAAAACCACTTGAGGTTATGGGTTAATGAGATGGATAGAGAGTCAGTTGAATGATCATGAATATTATGAGAGGATTTAAAATGATGAATAGAATGAAGAAAGTTTGCTTACTTATGGGGACAGTTTATGGGCACTCCAGAAAAATATTAGACTCTATTCCGAATTCCATGATAAATGCCAGTATACTGAAATCATATGCCCTTAATAGGGTTAAGATGAAAATTCATATACACTAAATGCACAAAAGCAAGAAAATTCCCAAATTTTTACACTTTTATTGTCATTAAGGGTATGACTACATATCAACCAAACCATTTCATTATCACATCACTACAGTATAAATCTCTATGCATGAGTGGATGAAGTGTGTGAGGTGCGCTGAAGAAAAACTCCTACCAGTAAAATACATAGCCCTGTTGTGCTCGCATACCCTTAATGACAATACAAGTGTAAACATTTGGGAATTTCCTTGCTTTTGTACATTTAGTGTACATGAATTTTCATCTTAACCCTATTAAGGACATATGATTTCAGTATACTGGCATTTTTCATGGAATGTCACTACTTTTGTAAAGGCTATGCCGCAATACAATGCCTTCTCAGAACTGATATAGTTGATAGTTTGACTAATCAAGGTATATGGTAAACTGAAATTAAAATGCCATCAACTAGACACTAGAACCTCTATCTTTACCAAAAAATCAGCTGAATCCATCAAATGGTCGATAAGATATTGAATAAAGTGTATGAATACTGGTCATTTTAAAGGTTTTTTGGAATTTTCTGGAAAACTAAGGTATATGGTAAACTGAAATTAAAATGCCATCAACTAGACCCTAGAACCTCTATCTCTGCCAAAAATCAGCTGAATCCATCAAATAGTTGATTAGATACAGGGTGGCACATAAGTACGTACGTACGTACGTACACACAGATAACATGATTTCATGATTGAACTTTCTGGATCTCTGGTTTGCCTTGACTAATGATGCTGAAATTCTACACACTTATAGAACCTATCAAATAAAAATTTTGTGCAAAGTTTTAACTAATTTGGTTTATTGGTTTTGAGTTATGATTGATCAAAGAAATGAGATTTCTAGCATAGGCCATTCGTGTAGTTTATTAAGGGATAGAGCGCTCTCGCGCCTCCCTTGAATCAGAACAGCAAGCCGCAATCAATAGATTGTCTTTCCGGTCATAATTTTAAAAAAAAAGTCAAAATCTTTTTCATATAAAACTTTATAATAAAACTTGCTGGTAATTTAAAAAAAAAATTAAAATTAAATATAAAGTAAAAATGGATTTTCTTTAATATATGAAATCCGACAGCACTATGATTGGTAGCCAAATTCATATTTCAATGTTTCGAAAAAAACAACAACACTTATTTGATTATTTATTTTCATAAAATAAATTATTAAAAAATAAAAATACAAAACTTTTCCTTTCAGCAAGTTTTAATTATAAAGTTTTACATGAAAAAGATTTTGACTTTTTAAAAATTATGACCGGAGAGACAGTTTATTGTGAATTCGGGATAGCGGCACGCTGATCGGAGTCAAATGTTTTTCTGGAGTGCCGGTTTAAGCAAGTATTTGTTGACATTAGATTTAAATACGTCCATATTATAGTCTGCATGGGAGCAGTCCTGTGGGTAATGTGTTTCAACAGTCTTCCCGTCTGTAGAACGAAACATGAAAATTCCGCTGACGCCGCTAGATTGGAGCTCAGTCGAGCCCCTTTCATGGGAATAACGATAGAGTATAGAAAGACTACCAACATCTCTTTTATGAGAAAGGGTTGTAGATAATATAGGATCCCATCCCCCACTAGATTGCGAAGTCGGATTTGAACTATGTGAAGGCAAAAAATAGTGCTCCATCTTAAGACGTATCCTATTCTTATATTGATAAAAGATTGCACCAGGAGTCAGGTACTTCCAGGAGCAATTGAATGATCCAACAATTTGCCCAACAGGAGTGAGAGTCAATAGGTGTATATCAAAATTAATTGTGACGAAGAAAGGAAATATTCCGGATAGCAGAATGCATTCTCTTGTTGGCAAGTAATGTTTCAGGGGAGGTTACTTGGATCTTATACAAGAGATCTCACCCCCGAACATTCTAAGCCAACAGAACTGCGAGGAAATAAAGACAATCATGTTGATGAGATAATGTCGTATAGACTGCATCAATCGAATATCTTTAACAAAAGATGATCATCATAAAACACACTACCAATGATGAAGATTAGTATAATGATACGGCGGAAATAGTCTCGAAATTAAAATAGTTAAAATGCTATTATAAGAATTGGTACTCTCGCAGTTTTTGATGGTAACCAGTGGACCACCTCCATACTAAAAAAAAACAGTAGGTCTTCTCCCTTTGTCAGAAACAGCAGTCATTGAATTTGCGGATAAAAGAAAAAATAATAGCAGGGGCAGCGAGAGTTACGAGGCTGCCGAAAGTAAACCTAATATTCACTTTCTATTTCCCAGGCTGAAAAGTCATATCAATATTTCTATTCTCTTTTTGTTTTCTTTGATAAATCCTCCATCAATTATTAAAAGAAAATGGAGAGTACGAAAAGATTAGTCCCAACTAATAGATTTCATGAAAAACCGACTTTAATTTATTCAAATTAACTGAAAGTAAATAAGTACTGAAAATTTAGTGAAAATCTGACTATTAATATATTTTTCATAAAATGTTTAAACATATGAGTCCCCATTTATTTGCCCCATCGCGAGAGCAGAATTAGACACAGGGTCGGTTTTTCATGTGGTGAAAATCCAGCTTCCCACAAATGGGCACCGTGGTTTAGGACAAAAATTAAAAAATACCCCAGTCTAGATTAATTTCTTCTTCACTAGCCGAGAACAGAAACGATAAAGTATAGTATTAGGACAGATACTACACTTTGATCCAAGCCAAAGGGCCAAGGAGTCAGTCTAAAGTGAGTTAATTTTATGGTTTCAAAGGGAAATAACTGCTGTCAGTATTATAGATTACTTGTGTTCTGCAAGGGACGTGTAGAAACTACATGTATTTATTATGAACGTAAATACGTATGATTCAGTATGTTACAGTCTTTTTTTTTAGCGACTCGATTGGGTTGTTGGCATTGGTTTCTTAAGTTCTTTCTAGAATCATGTACTCACAGGAGGGACCATGTGAAGGTTTCCTACACCCGTAAATGAAATTGGTGCTATGGAACCGACAGTCAACATCAGTATCAATTTCAACACGGCCACCTGCCTATTTGCTGATACTGGTATGAAACAGTTTTGTTGTTGTTGATGATGGTGATGATGATGGTTCAGGTGATGATGATGGTTCAGGTGATGATGATGGTGATGGTGGTGATGATGGTGATGGTGATAGTAATGATGCTTCTGCTGATGATGATGATGGTGCTGATGATCGTGATGATGTGATGATGCTGATGATGATGGTGGTGGTGATGGTGGTGATGGTAATGATGATGGTGCTGATGATGGTGATGATGTGATGATGATGATGATGATGGTGATGGTAATGATGCTGATGACGATGGTGGCGATGGTGGGGATGATGATGATGATGATGGTGGTGGTGATGGTGATGATGATGATGATGATGATGATGATGGTGGTGATGGTGGTGATTATGGTGATGGTGATGATGATGATGATGATGATGATGATGGTGGTGGTGGTGATGATGATGATGATGATGATGATGGTGGTGGTGATGGTGATGATGGTGATGGTGGTGGTGATGGTGGTGATTATGGTGATGATGATGACGATGATGGTGATGATGGTGATGATGATGGTGATAATGGTGATGATGGTAATGACGATGACGATGATGGTGATGATGATGATGATGAGTTATACGAATAGAGTGGTGACGGAGAAGGTTGATATGGAATTTGTGCGTTGCTTGGGTTTTTTAACCAAACAAAAAAAGAACATATATGTGCGCATGAAGCAATAAAGAAGGTCCCGCGTCGGATTGATAGGACAAAAGGTGAATGGCAAATCGGAATAATCAAGTTCGTTGTAATGATTTACATGAAGCGAGATGGCATAAAGTGGGAAATAGATTGAGAAAAAAATACCAGAAAAAAAGAACAAGGATTCATTTGTACGTGTGGGTAAAGGATTCAGAGTGAAGAAAATAAATAGACAGAAGGAGGAGGGGGAGAGGAGATGGAGTAGGAGGAAGAGGAAGAAGAAAGAGAATGAGGTAGAAGAGGGGGTAGAAGGAGAAAAAGGAGGAGGAGGATGTAAAGCCTAAAGGAGAAGTAGATGAAGAAGTAGAATAAGGAAATTGAAGGAGGAGAGTGAAAAGGACGAGGAGGAGAAGAAGAAGAAGAAGAAGAAGAAGAAGAAGGCAGAGGAGGAGAAGAAGGCAGAGGAGGAGATGGAGGGTGAGGAAAACGAAGACGATGAAGAAGGAAGTGAAAGAGGAGGAAAGGTAAGACGAAGAAGAAGGTGAAAAAAGAATAAGAATGGAGGAGGAGTATGAAGGAAAGGAGGAATAATAATAATAATAATAATAATAAGAAGAAGAAGAAGAAGAAGAAGAAGAAGAAGAAGAAGGAGAAGAGGGAAAAGAAGAAGAAGAAGAAGGGGAGGAGAAAGAAGAAGAAGGAAAAGGAAGAAATAGGGGGGGGGGGAATAGAGTAGCAGGAAGAAGCCCGAGGAGGAGTAAGAAAGAAGGAGAGAAAAGAGGAATAGAAAAGAAATGAAATAAATGGGAGAAAATACAAGAATAATTAGCGATGGTAATGGGGAAAAATAGCAGTCAAAGAAAAAGAAAAGAACATTTATACACAGAATCGAGAAAAAATATAAAAAGAAGAAAAAGAAAGGGAAAGAATATAGAAGTAGTAATAGTAATAGTATTATTATTAGTAGTAATAGTAGTAGTAATAGTAGCAGTAGTAGTAGTAATAGGAGTAGAACATGAAATAGAGAAAGAAACGAGTGATTCATAAGTATAAAGAGTTCGAATGCAAAACGCGATAAATCCAATTTGTTTAAATTGAGACCTTAATCAATAAAAGAACGAATATATTAAATATAGACTTCGAATATGAGCTTATTTTAATTGAAAGCAAACATTAATTATTTTAGTATAATATTATGTAAAAAGTAATTTGAGTGTGTGGTCGAGTGTTGAAATGCAACACTTTTTCTAGTAATAGCTTCGTCATTTTTAAAATGGCGTTTATCACATTTTGCATTCAAACTCTTCAGTTTTTAACGCTGATTATTAAATTGTAAAACCGAGTTCAAATCCAGTCAAATCCTAAATGTTCACGTAATATCGCGGCGGGAAATCACACCCAAACATCTGTTCGACTATCGGTACAAATCAATCAATAATACATTTCTAGATCATCAATGATGCGCTACACTCATATGGGCTCAGACAGCTACTCCGACCTGAAACCGGCAGATTAAGGTTGCGTCCTTGAAAGCAAATTCCTACACCTTCATACAACTACACTTAAAAAACCTCGACCTGAGCCAATAGGAATACTCCACATATAACTGACCCATTTACGACTAGGCAAGTCGATAATTTAGTAAATCGTTACATTAAAACATCATTTTAAACTCTCCACAACATATAAGTAGTTGGTTCCTGATGCAATCCTTTAGCTATATAAGAGTCAGATACGTCCTAATGTTAGAGATAGTATATAGATTGGTTAGTTGAGAATAACAGGATATGAAAGTTCAGTCGGGTGTCAACTTGCCGAACCCGAGGTTAGGATTACTAGACTGTGGGAATTAATAGATACGGATATAATGTTACATATCTCAAAGAGAGAGAGAGAGAGAGAGAGAGAGAGAGAGAGAGAGAGAGAGAGAGAGAGAGAGAGAGATGGATAGATAACTAGATACATAGATAAAGAGAGACATAGAGAGATAAAGAGAGAGATATAGAGATAGAGAGAGAGAGAGAGAGATATAGAGATAGAGAAAAGTGTAAACATGCGAAATTTATATGGGCTGACAAGATATGATTAAACAGTTATTATCGATACCTCTCTGTCTGCCCCACCCACTTGTCAGTGATTTGGAACGAATATCAAATTAAATCAACATATATTCCATCAGTCTGGGGTCGATTTAGTGCGTTTCGAAAGTGTTAATAAGGACCTTATATTTTAGGCGGCAAGACGTCAGTCTAGAAGAGGCGCGTGCAAAAACAAGCAGCTAACAATGTATGGATAATAATTGTGAACTTTCCTGTGTTTTTGTAATAATGGTGGTAACTTGGATCTATTCTGGGTTCAATTCTCTTCCTGGTCTTCATCAATGATCTTCCAAATCATATTCTGAGATCATTGGTTGATATCTACGCAGACAAGATAATTGTCTATGGCAGCACTTCGAAGAGCATTGATGATCAAGATCTCGCTGATTCTCTCTCTTCTGATTCGGATCACGTGGTGCAATGGAGAAAAGGTGTTTTTGTAATAATAGTGGCAACTTGGTTTCCTGCATGCATGACGCAAGGTTGAAACGCAAAATCAAGATGGATCTATTCTGGGCTCAATTCTCTTCCTGGTCTTCATCAATATGATTTTGCAACATATCAAAGGCCTTTGATAGCGTCTGGTACAAAGGCTGGCTTCACAAACTTGCTAGCTATGGAACATCTGACAATGGCTTCTCAACCATTAAATCTTTTCTCTCTATAAACGTCTGTTGATGGGCAGAAGTCTGAAGTTTATAGTATCAATGATGGCGTGCCTAAAGGATCTATCCTTGGCCCAACCCTTTTCCTGATCTTCATGAATGATCTTCCAAATCATATTCTGAGATCATTTGTTGACATCTATGCAGACGACACAATTGTCTATGGCAGCACTTCGAAGAGCATTGGTGATCAAGATCTTGCTGATTCTTTCTCTTTCGATTCGGATCATGTGGTGCAATGGAGAAAAAGTGTCTTGCTACTTTTAACACCTCTAAAACCAAGCTTCTGTCCTTTCACCACGAACACTCAGATCATTGATTTGCTCAAATTGAAATGAATGGTTCTCTCTTTCAGGAATCCCCTTGTTTTGATAAGCTCTTATGACTGACTTTCACTTCAAAGAGTTTTATCCTATCTGTTACTAAAGTTGCCGAAAAAATGGTTGGATCATTTTACCGCTCCAGAAAGTACCTGACTACTGATGCATTTTTTTTTTACTTATATAAGAGTCAGATACGTCTTAAGATGAAATAATGCCGCCGCTGTTACATTGAGGGAGGTCTAATATCTCACAAGTCACAACCAAATAAAATACGTGGACGTTTTAAGAAACACCTCGTATCTCCCATGTTCAACTACAACAATCCTACGTGACTGAAGCAGTCATTCTACGATCGACTTCAGAGGTGAATTTTCGCTGGAATTAAAGTTGGGTGCAACAACACACCGACACCTATTGGTTAGTTTATAAAGAAAGGTTTATTCAAAGGGAAGAACAAACATATGCATGTGTTGTTATGATGTTGAGTTGGTAGCTTGACAAGGGATGCAGTTGCGCACTGTCTCCTCCACCAGCTTGTCAATTCCATGGAACCAGACATTTTCCCTCATTAGCTGCTTCGTCTTAACAATGCCCTGGTGTGTGCGGTGGGCTATATCTACGGTTCTTTTCTGCAGGGTGGACGGGACCACCAGGCGGTGACCTCGAAGGATGAGACCATCATATGCAGATAGTTCATCTTTGACATGTGTGAGACTGGATAACTGCGGGTCGTTCCATTTTCCATCTGAAAGTTCAATCATCACTTTCTGTAGCAAGGGGTCTTTTCCCGTGGCTAGCTTCACCTCTTCGAGGGTGATGGACTTAGGTATGGCATGGTGAGCCACGTATCTTATATATGCCTCAGCCGAATTGTCTCTCTCGGGTTTGTGGTGAGGATGTCGGCTGAGGTAGTCGGCGGGGTTCTGGTCATATTTTCCCGGCCGGTATACTAAGCTATACTCATATTGCGTAGGCGCCAGCGTTCGATTCTGGACCTAGCTGGTTTGAGACTTTTTACAATACCGAGAAGTGGTTTGTGGTCAGTGGTGATTAAATATTACATGTGTGTGTGTGTGTGTGTGTGTGTGTGTGAGGAAGATAAATAGATTGATAGATCGATAGATGAGATGAGATGAGATAAATAGTTTTCACTACATCAGTCGTTACATGCGTGCTGTCAACGTTTGGGCAGCACGCACGAAACACGTCTTCTATCGTTCGAATCTTGCCGGCCAAGGAAGATGAAAAAGATGAAAAAGATGAAAAAGAAAGAAAAAAAATGAATAGGACCTCACCCAGAAATCACGTGATTTGAGAAACTTCCGTTCTGTGCTCCCCACCCGACCACTACCTTTTCCATTAACACAACTGCTGCCATCTACAAACCCACACCTAGAGAGGTGATACTCAAAGCATTCTTTCTTACCTTGACAGAGTACAACATCGACTTCGCAATTTAGAGGGAGATGATCTCTTATTTTCCCTACAGTCCTTTTCTCACAGAAGAGACGTTGCTTATTAAATAGCTTGGGTTGGCACAAGGCGTCGTGTGGGGTATTCTTAATAGATTTTTTTACAAATCGATCACCAGCTATCAAGGCCCAAAGGCAACTTGAGGATAAAGCTTAATGAAATTGTCAGTTGGCAATAACCGAAACACTGTGAAGATTGGGAAATAATGGTAAAATAGTCAGAATTTGATTATTTAAGCGGAAGCTTCAAATAGAATTTGGTAATATTGGACTTAAAAACAGTCATGTTATAGTCAGACGAGAAGCAGCTACGTGGTATTGTGATCCACAGATGAGACATTGTTGAAAAGAAACTTTGTTCATGGAAGTTTAGTTTTAGGTACACAAAGAAAGATACATAGTTATCTGCAAATAGTTTGGCTTTATCAGATGCTAAGGATATGACTCCTGGTCCATTTATGGTGGTTGGAATAAAGGTCTTAGATATGTTCAGGACTCTGTTTGGTAGTCACTAAAATAGTCGTATACGGGAATGCTGAAGGTGTTCTTTCGAATCCATATCCATTGTTGGTCCCCCGATTTTATAAATCGGGGGACCAACCTATGTTTTGAGGCATTTCCGTCCATCCGTCCGTCCGCCCGTCCGTCCGTCCGGATTTTTCTCCGCAACCATCCATTGAATTTCTCTGAAATTTTACATGAAGTTGTAACTTTTGTCAGCTTAGAAAGTGACATTCTCCGATTTTTGAAAAAAAATCTGGTTAGCCCCCCCCAGAGGGTCAAAAGGCCCCAAAATGACAAAAAATGACATTTTGTTGCCCCATAACTTTTCATCCATCCATTCAATTTCTCTGAAACTTGGCCAAAATATGGAGGCAATTATTCCTAATAGAAAATAAGTATCGCTGACCTTGGAGGAAATCTGGTTCACGCCCCCAGGGGGTCAAAAGCCCCCCAAATGGCAAAAAATGACCCTTTTCTCCCATAACGTTTGATCCACCCATTCAATTTTTCTGAAACTTGGCCAAAATGTAGAGACAATTGTTCTGGATATAAAATGAGCATCATTGACCTAAGAAAAATTCTGGTTTGCGCCCCCAGGGGGTCAAAGGGGGGTCAAAGATGCCCCAAATTGCCCAAATTTATTGCATTTTACACTCGCCACATCGAGTCACATACAGAGGGGGACCACGCATGCGCAGCTTGTTAGTCTTCTCATCTTAGTACTCATATTCACAACGTTCCAGTGAATGTAATATCCAGGTGACATTTGTCGAAGTCAGGACTTTGAACTGGACCGTTTCTTCATTCTATCGTGGTAGATTTAATTACTTTTAATTGAATTAGAACATAGAATATAGTTTGCAAAAAAAAAAATTCATTTAATTCTAGTCAACGTGAATACATATCTTCGTTACGTTAGACGACTGCAGTCTACGTTTAGCACATAGCATATACGATCATGATATATATACGATATTGGTTGTGACTCTGTCTCTAATTCCGTGAATACAATTGTAACACATCCCTATACAAAGATCTACAATACTTTTCTCGAGTACAATTTTATTAGGAATCCAACAATAATATAATTTTTGCATTGACTTTTTTATTATAATATCTGCGTTAATTCCGAACATACATACGCATCAAAGACTGTCAAATAGTAATCGTTAGGTTGCTAGTAGATATCTGATGATTTGGATTCTGAGGGCGGCCTTCACACTACTATCGAGGTCATAGGGTCAACGAGTATGCAGTCAAATGTCACATCAACCTGGTAACCAGGAGCGGACATAACGTTACATGACTCAAAGAAGAGTAGAACGTTTGAAATTTTTTAACATAAACAATAAATTAGGGGGACAACAGCTCCCAAGATCCGGCAATGACGACAACAATGAAATTTATTTTCTTCAGAACTCCTCTTTTCTTTGTATGCTGTGTCCAACTTTAATTCCAGCGAGAATTTACCGCCGCAGACGATCGTTAAATGGCTGCCTTAGTCACCGATAATTTATTAGTAGAATGTGGGAGACACGAGCTATGTTTTTGAACGTCCAACTATTTTATTCGGTTGTGACTTGTTAGACATTAACGTTCCCCTGAGAGGGGAGGTAATGTAACAAGTTTTATTTATGGAAGAGGCTATTTTGCCGGTTTCGGCAAAATAACGACCCCCTCGTTATTCTACCGGGACCGGCAAAATAACGAGGGGGGGGGGTCGTTATTTTGCCGGTTCCGGCAGAATAACGAACCCTCGTTATTCTGCCGGCTTATGTTTTTTTTAACCTAACTGTTATGGCTTTGTGAAAGAAAGGGTAATGAAATAAATAAAGATAAATATTTAATAATTTATTTTCATCGTCATCATCAGTTGTTATTCTGTCAGTTATTTTAATTTTTTGAATATAAAAGAAATATCTGCTCTTAATACAAAAAAAATTAAAAGTAAAAATTAATTAAATGAACGATAATATTACAGACAATTAGATTCTTTAGTCGGATTTAGAAGTAATTTGCGTCGGATAATAAATGTTTTAGTTATTTAAAAAAAAGAAGTTTTCATTCATTGATATAAAAAATAAATAACTCTTGTTAGGAATTTTGATTATTAAAATAATTACAGATAAGTCCCTAAAGAAATTAAATCAGATATAATATTTATAATTTAAGTTTTATAAACAGTCTAAACAGCAATGTTAAAACTGATTTTTCACTATCTTTTAAGATAAATGTTTGGACTATTTCTCATCATTTCACTCGTTTTTATAAAGTTTTAAATTATAAAAAAAAATCACTGTTGACTATTCATCTCATAAAATGTTTCATTATTAAATAATTATTTATTCAATTAAAAAAATATTTCTTTTTTATTGGAAAAAATGTTGAAATAAGAATTATCTTTTTTACGTCGAGTATTTATTTACCTCCTCTCCAGGAGGTTAGGCACAAGGCCAATTTTATCTTACTCCCACAAGGTAAGATGTGACCCAAGGTCGGGTCGGGAAAGTGGACTTGAAAAGCCCACGCCCGAGAAGGTGAGCACTCTGGCCATTAAAAATTGCCTGGGCAGCCCCGTCGGCATTCCCCGGTAGGGGCGCCTCAGGTAGTAAGCAATAAACTTACTCCTCCCCAAAGAGGGGAGGCAAAGTATGGGAGGGTGGACCTCCTAGAACTGCACAGGACAAACCCATAGACCGGCGGAATCAAGCCCCGAAGGCCAAGACGATACCAGTATATGGAGTGCAGTATCCATCGGAACAGATACTACACTTTGATCTTAGCCAAAAGGCCAAAACAAAAACATAAGTATTAAAGATTTGTTTATTTTTTCAGTTTCATTATCTTCGTTTAATTATTTATTTTTTATTGGAAAAATGGTGAAATAAAACTTTAAAATGTTGACTCGTGAAATCTTCGCTGTAACTGTAACAGTAAGGTTAACTAAACATGAGCCGGCAAAATAACGACCCCCTTGTTATTCTGCCGGGACCGGCAAAATAACGAGGGGGTCGTTATTCTGCCGGTCCCGGCAGAATAGCCTATTCGTATATTTAATTATTTTTAAAACTAAAAAAAAACAAAAAAAAACAGACATTAAAAATAATAAAAACTGTATTATAAGAGTATCCCATATTCATTCCCGTGCAACGTCATATGTTTCTAATAGTATAATACAGGATTACCTCCTCCCTCAAAATACTACTCACGGACTGGTTAATAAAATACACAATCCTTTTTGCAATACAACCATATTTGGTATAAATAAACCTAAGTCTATGCCTGACGTGCTCACCAAGTTTCAATCATGAATATCCAATAGTATTTGTTTTATTGGCATTCAATGATATAGGGGCATTTTGGTGATCGTTTCATCAGTAGGTGGTTGAGTTTCACACTCATCGGGCCATAATCCCCCAGATTTTTCTGTGGGGTTATCTAAAAGGTAATGTCTATTAAAAAAGTTCCGAGACTATTTTTGAACTTAAGAAGGCCGTCACAGCTCAAGTCAGGACAGTGCCAAGAGAGGAATGTGTTGGGGGTATGGGTAATTGTGTACATAGTACGTTGATGTTCTTATAATTGAACAGCATTAAAACAAAGACTGTTGGATATTCATGACTGAAACTTGGTGGACACGCCAGGCGTAGACTGAAGTTCATTTGTACCAAATATGTTTGAATTGGAGGTAGGATTGTGAAATTAATGAACGATTCTATGTGTGGCATTTTTGGGGTCACCCTGTATAATGTTACAAGATATAAACGGACTTTCTTTTTTTTTCTTTTTAAATAGGGAGGCGTTAACTTAAACAATTAATCAGCTTTTCCTCACGGATATTTATGAAAACCGAAAAGTATGTAGCAAAAATGGTCTCCAGGCTTACAGGCAGTTCCCTGTTTGCGCTAATGTTGGGAAATCCGCCTGGCCCCAAGCACAATGTGACACACAGACAATGGCAAACGAGACATAGCGTTATAATTAAAATACGGCCTGACACCATCGATCAGGTTCAAATAATGCTGACCAGTGACGAATAGAAAATACAGCTTGCCGTCGGGTCAGTGGGCAGTTAGCCGTTGGCGAAATCGCCGAGGGCAAGCAACGCGAACCCCGTTGACCCCATTGTGTGGGTCAGCATTTCTTTGTCCTCTTTTGCTGTTTCCATTCTAAAATTCCGAGATGGAGTTACCTGAGGCGGTCACCGGGAACGACGAAGGTGTTGAGGGTGGGGTCAGACAGATAACCCTTGGGGATCAAGTCTAAAGCGTGTAGTTCGGACCTCAATCTAAAAATCCTTTCCCCCTCCTTCTCTTTCTCCTCATCCTTCTCTTCTGCACGTTAGGTCACTAAACCCTCGCCGAAAATGTCCAGTAAACATTATACTACAAATCACGTGGACAGTATTTAAAAAACTACGAGACGAAGTTGACACTTTTCGGTAAGGACAGGAAAACGTCATATCTTGGTCAATAATTGATGTATTCCATATACAGTTCACTCGCAGAAGTCGATCTGAGCCACTACAAGCGGCCTTCACAGTGTGCTTCGAGAAACGCCGGAACATCAATTTTATCATGGCAATCAGTTCGTCTTGTTGCGGGTGGAACGGTTGTCGTTTTTCTCAAATGCGCCCCACACACAACAGTTTATAGGGTTGCAATAAGTTGGGGTGGGTGGAGATGTTGGGACGGGTGAAGTCGTAGAAGTTCTCAGACACTTCTGGATTTTCTCGGAGGTGTGACACGAAGCTCCTGCTAGGCATATGTTCTTCCTACAACCACCCTCTTCGCCTAGCGTTTAACGACAGTGGACAACAACACAGTATAGCCGTCTGAATTATGAGTACCTTTTTAAAGACATGGCGTGGAATGACGTGGACTTCATTGGAAACACACACAAAGGCCATCACAGTTTGAGAGCATTTAGCTCTTCGCGTTGTTCGACTGGTTATAAGATAAAACAAAGAATCTTCGGCTCAACCGGATGTTTGAACTTATTAAGGAGTTTCTTGGCTTTCGTAAGACGTTTCTCTTGGGTCTTTGTGGTGAGTAGTTGGCACTTGCAATCCTTGTAGAAGAAGTAACGAACATCGTTGTTCATCACTTTCTTCATAGTTACAATTCCGACGCGCATCTCTCTCGCCCAAATCCGGATGACATTGCTTTGATCTTGCCGAATCGTTTTTGCACCTTCTCGAGGAATTTCATTATGCGGACACAGTCCAAACGCCTAATATGATTCTTCCTGCTAGCCACTGCTTCCCCATCTCTATCACAATTCTCCAGCTCACACCTCCTGAGTATTCAAGAAACACCGAGCTGCAGTAAAAAATTCCGAACTTCTAAATCTGACGCGAATCGTCATGATGCAGGTTACGCTGTTCCAACATTGTAGTGTACTTTAGTCGTCCAATGTCTCCAGCTCTCTAACTCATTAATAGTACACAGAAAAAAAAGCTATCCGTTGCATTTTACCGTTGGTTAAACTTCATCGCTATTAAATACTTCAAATGGTTCTGAAATTAAAAAATATAATAAATAACCGACGACTGATGTGAATAATTCTTCTCTACACTGACGATTCTCGTAAAAATGAAACGTATATGTAAGTAGATAAAAACAAATACTTATATTTAATTGTCTGTCGCCCCCAAACTAGGATGGGCTCTGTAGCGAGTAGTATTAAGACGGTCGTCACAATTCCGTTAGCTGAAACAAAGGCCATCTGATATGCTTTCTTGATATAACTATTCAATTAATTCAAACATCATGTTCTTAGAAGAACGGTCAAAAAAGGAGAGAGAGAGAGAGAGAGAGAGAGAGAGAGAGAGAGAGAGAGAGAGAGAGAGAGAGAGAGAGAGAGAGAGAGAGAGAGAATTAGTTATGGTTTAAACACATACGAAAAAACTTCAGTTTCAAAGTTAACTGTGATAAACCGACCGACACATCTGCAATTGCTATTTCAAACTTCAGCGTGACAGACTGACAGACTATCAACCGACCGATAGATTGACAGACCATCAACCGATCGAAAGATAGAGCGATTGTTTGTCGGAGATCCCCGCCATTAATGGAGAAATGAGTTTCACAAAAAAAACATGCGCAGTACGTTAACACGCCATTGACCTACTTTGTGAGTCTGTCCAGACATGCGTAAAGTTAGGATTAAAGCAAGGGTTAGAGTTAGGTTAAGTTACAGTTAAGGGGAAATTCACCACATTGAGATCGATGAAATACTCATTTCTAACTGTACAGAATAGAGAATAAACGCCACTGTAGAACGCATCGCGGAATGGTCAACAGCTATCTGTGTGAGGGTAGGTAAAAGCAGAAATATAAAAGAAAATGCTCTTTTAATACAAATACTCAGTGACAAAAACGAATTCTTGAGTAAACAATAAAACGTTTGTTTTACTTTATAGAATTGGCATGCATCCCAATCCTTCAATATTAACTGACCAACGGCTTGGGCGATAAAAACACAAGCAACGCACAAAGATACCAGCTTAAAACGAAATTAGATTTTGCTTTCAAAAGCCGGCTCCCACAGGCATTATTTAGCGAAAAAGTAAAAGTGGCTTTCCCGTGATATGCTTTCACCTACGTCCGCCACACTATGCGATTAAAATCCTTTTTTCGTGCTAAAACACATGGTGTTTCCTGGAGCCGATTGAAACGTAATTTAAGGTAAGATTTTCATCAAGAAAACAAGTTGGAAAAAATCAGCACACGGAACTAGAGGACAAAGTTTCCACTTCCCTCGCCCTCCTTGGTTTGGGAAGCTGCTATTAGACTCACACACACACACACACGTGATCACGCACCCTGCTGAAAAAAGCGGCGCACACACAAATGCCTACAGTGTTCTAATTAATTTTAAACTCACGTACACACACAAGGTCGTACAACTATTCACCCTGACAAAAGCCGACACACATTCGTTCTAACGAAAACGCATAACACAAATGCTTACACCTTCGCACACATGTACACACTAATAAATTACAGTCATACACATGTTATTACTTTTCTAACTGAAAATTTAAAATGAACAATTAATGTCTTGTAGTTTTATATATATATATATATATATATATATATATATATATATATAACTATCTTGTGTCCTTTAAATAATGTTTCCTTTTTCAATTCTTTCACGTTTTATCTGCTTCTCTGTTTTCTAATAATTTTATAACAATTTAACTGTAAGCGTTGATCTTCGCATTTTCTCTAAGACACAATATTTTAACAACTTCAACTGTGGTCCGTTTTTTAGGATGGCAGGGTTATAGTTTTGGCGGGACCCTTATCCAAAAGACCCCAAAGCTTCTTATAAATATGTTTCGCCGCATCTAATCTAAGTTTAACAATTCAAATACCGGGCAACGTCGGACATTTTTACTTGGATAAAATAAAACAAGTTTTAGTATTAAAAAAAAAATACATGAAGTTTTTCCGTATTGTTTTAATTCTAAGATCGTGAACGTTCAAAAAAAAAAAAGTCTTCACGCGCTGTGAGATTATTTGTTGAATAATCAAGGATGAAATACAAAAATAGCAAAAAAGAAAATGGCCGTTAAAAGAAGAAAAGTTTAAGAAATGTTTGAAACGCGCCGGTAACTAAAAGGGTATAACTTGTAATTACAAACGTATAAAAAAAACTGGTTTGGTTTTGTAGTGCAGTTTCGGACGGTGGGTGGTATTATGTTATTATTGCTGACCTTCGTGTCTTGCTAACGACGCTTCGCTCTACCCCGTCCCTTTTTACCACGACGCCTCTTCCGCCATTAACACACAACACAAAAACACCATCGTAATCACGGGGACTGCGGCAGGTTCTTTTAGATTAAGGAGTTGCGAATCTAATTTAAGCTGCGCGAGCGAAACGAGTTACCGAAACCAATTCCGATTCGTGCTGCTGGTTTTATAACTACGTTCGCTGAATATAAAACGAAACGTTAATGGCATGTCAAGACGAATCCGTTTCTACACACCTTGCAAAGCAAACAATTTTCCTAGCTTTGGTAAACGCACCCACCACACACACACACACACACACACACACACACACACATATATATATATATATATATATATTATTTTTATTTACACAGACATGTACAAAATCTGCGGCACTAGCATGTCGATGTTATCGATCAACAGCTGTTATAAACTGAGATCTCATCAGGCAGAGTTAAGATCCGATCTTAACCTAAGATCATATTACTAAGGTTAAGATCGGATTTTAACTCTGTCTGATGAGATCTCAGTTTATAACAGCTGTTGATCGATAACATCGACATGCCAGTGTCGCAGATTTTGTACATGTCTGTGAAAATAAAAATAATCATATATAAAAGCTTTATTTGAAATTGAGCACGTTTTGTAAGCCCGGTTGAAATTCTTTGGATTCATATCATGTGGATGTTTACCTTGCCTGGAATATTATTATTATGATTATTTTTATATATATATATATATATATATATAAACGAAAATAGAACTGAAAACACGCACACATAATAGCACATATCTCTATTTATATAAAGTTATGTGTGTGTATATGTACATATTTTTATGTACGTAATTCGAAACCAATAAACTAATAATTATGAAATTTGGAAACCAGCTACAAGGCGTAAGTGGTGTAAATGTGAGCTACATTTAGTTCAATTCCGTTTCATGCAAAGTTAGCAAAGGGTGAGTGAAGAACTTCATCAAAATTCAGATACCTCTTATTTTTGGGAAATTTTAACAATAATTATCAGACACTAATTACTACATATTCCTCAAATTTTAGTTTCTTTGGAATATTTGAAAGGGTTTTTAGGGGCATAATATGGGGACAACTCCCATTTTAAAATTCAAATATATCAGAGTTGCATTAGATTTTATTCATAGTTAATAGACACCAAATTCAGAAAGATTCCCTGAATTTCAATTTATTCTTAAGACCAATTAAGCTTAAGCTTACAATTTTAGATATTTTCTGGAATCAAAATCATGGAATGGATTAATAAAATACTGGAGTAACATTATATCTTTGATTATGGTAAGGGGTTAGTCTTAGGGTTAGGGTTAGGGTTAGGGTAAATATAATGGTTAGCATTATATCTTTATTTAAATTTTCGTAAGGGGGTCAGGGTTAGGATTAGGGTTAGCATTATATCTTCATTTCAATCTTGGTAAGGGTGTAGGGTTAGCATTATATCTTTATTTCAATCTTGGTAAGGGGGTTAAGGTTAGGGTTAGGGTTAGGGTAAGGGTTAGCATTATATCTTTATTTCAATCTTGGTAAGGGGGTTAGGGTTAGGGTTAGGATTATATCTTTATTTCAATCTTGGTAAGGGGGTTAGGGTTAGGGTTAGGGTAAAGGTTAGCATTATATCTTTATTTCAATCTTGGTAAGGGGGTTAGGGTTAGGGTTAGCATTATATCTTTATTTCAATCTTGGTAAGGGGGTTAGGGTTAGGGTTAGCATTATATCTTTATTTCAATCTTGGTAAGGGGGTTAGAGTTAGGGTTAGGGTTAGGGTAAGGGTTAGCATTATATCTTTATTTTAATCTTCGTAAGGGGGTCAGGGTTAGGGTTAGCATTATATCTTTATTTTTATCTTGGTAAGCGGTTAGTGTTAGAGTTAGGGTAAGAGTAAGAGTTAGCATTATATATTTATTTGAATCTTCGTAAGGGGCATGCAAAACTGTTCTGTTCGGAGAATTAATTTTACTCGACCTGGGTGGGAAGGGTATTCTTCAAGTATATATTTCTTTTGGGGGTATTTCTGGCTGAAATATATATATATATATATATATATATATATATATATATATATATATATATATATATATATATATATATATATTAAAAATTTATTTGAAAACTATATGTAACATATTTCAGAAACGTATCGCAGTTTCATCCAGATGGGCTGACTTTTTATTTTTCTTAAAAAAATATCTATGCCCAGTGGAATCGTCGGCGTTATGAATAACAATTAATCTAATAAATCAATATTTGTTTTTGACTAGCCAAATTGTATTCCTCTTGGTCGACGTTTTTTTTTTACAGAAACATATTCCACTTTAATTTCTTTCGATAAAATTTAACCTGGTTCGGAACTTTTTTTTTAACATATCGCCATTTTTTAACATTCACCTCAAACTCTTCACCGGTTGAGGTTCTCAATAAAATAAATTCTACATTTATCTATCGATGAAACTTAAATATAAACAATTAAAATAAAAAAAACTAACATATTAAACGATGTATTTGTTCACCTTAATTGTATAGCACAGTATTAGGTACAAAAAATTTTATTACATTTTCTTATGATGTGGTATCTTTTCTTTCGCTACTTATTCTCCGAACCTTTTATGTATCATTTCTGAGAAATTCCTTTGATAATAAAGAAGAAATATTAAAAATCTCACCATATTTGATTGCATTATTTTAGTCTCTCGCTCCACACACACAAACACAGAAACGTCTGTATACATTTTAAGATGACGAAAATCTATAGAGAAATGTGGGATAATAATTTCTGACTTTGAATTTATATATATATATATATATATATATATATATATATATATATATATATATATGTATATATATATATATATAAATCCTTTGTAAAATGGTAGGAAAAATCCCAACAGAGTGCTCGATTAATTAAGAATTAAAGTTAAAAATTAAGAGCATAATATTTATTTATTCTGGTACAGAAAAATTAGTACAACATTCGTACCGTCGGTTTCAAGCACGGAAGGTCTTACCCATCCGGCTCAACAGAAGCTGAAGAGAGCCGGATGGGTAAGACCTTCCGTGCTTGAAACCGACGGTACGAATGTTGTACTAATTTTTCTGTACCAGAATAAATAAATATATATATATATATATATATATATATATATATGAGTGTGTGTGTGAAACATATTTTTTTAAAATCGGAACTTAATCGATCGGTATCCTTTTAGATAAAGCTTTATAACAATAATAGATAATGAAAAAGAATTTACACTTTTCAGTTTAACAGTAGTTCCGATCGTCAGAACTTTGCAGTATCGCAACATCCGTTTACCATTGATTTCTCACTGGTAAGGATAATTGCTCTTCTCTGGGATTTGGGTGTCAATAAGTCTCCCTAAGGTCGCAGCACTTTCTGCACTTCCAGTGGAGGTCTGGGTTGTGCTGTTTAAACACTCAACAATATATTTAGATGCAAGAACGCAATCATTTCGTAACTATTCCGGGGCAAATAATAAAAGTGTAGTATCTGTTCTGATGCTAGGCTTAATCTTTTTTTCCTCACTCGGTAAAGGAGAAATCCTTACAGACTGAAGCAATTTAAATAATTGTCCGAATCCGGAGGGCCCCATTTGCAAGAGCTGAATTTCACCACTCGAAAAATCGACCTCGTGTCTAACCTTGCCCTCGTGGGGAGGAAAGTAAATAAGAACATTCAAAATAATTAAAAAACACAAACATAGATACAGGCGCACTTCATTAATATCACATACGCACACATACACAATAAACAGCTCACATTCACACGGACGCAGACACTCATACACAGATACACAGACGTACATAGACACTCACACAGAATAACAGACACATACACAGACAGGCACACGCACGCAACCGTTGCACATGCGCAGACGTGCCAGTGCACAATCCGATCATAACATTCTCCTCCAATTTGTTTTAGTGCTATGGTCCAAGGTTTACGGGGCGGCCATTTTTCAACTGTTTTATTGTCTCAAGTTTTATTGTTTCGACATGGCACGCAATCGGACGCAAACCAGAGCTGTACCGACACTGGAAAGTGGCGAAACGAGGTGGATAGGGGGGAAAGGGGTGTCAGAGACAGCCTCTGGGTCCGCGGGGGTTGGGTCGGCGCGATTTTGCATCAAACAACGCAGCGAAAAACTTTAAGGAACGTGAAATAAATGAAAACCGGTGGCCAGTATGGGAGTGAAAGATTCCGGGGGGGGGGGGGGGGCTTTTAAACATTGCGAATGTTTTCCTTCTTGCCTTTGAGTATTTGCCCCGGAATATTTGCGAAATGATGCGGAATGTAGACGCGATTGGAGACGTTTATATGTTCTTTTATGAACGTTTATTGAGTTGCAAAGGGGTACATCTGCTGGACTTTGAAACTGCGCCATGTCTATTTTGTTGTCCGTCGATCTATCTATCTGTCTGTCTGTTTGTCTATTTTTTCTCACACCAGACGTGAATTTATGCATGGATAAACAAACATTGATTATAATTCAACACCCCTCACACACTCACAACCACACAACGTTCCATTGTAAAATTCAAATATTTCAGATTTACATTAAATTTGGTCCATAGTCATTGGACAGCAATTAAAGAAGATTCCCTGAATTTCAATTTCTTCTTAAGACCTCTTAAGCTTAAGCCTTACACTTACATTTTAAATAGTTTATAGAATCAAAATCATTTAATAGAAATTTGATCACAATGTCAATAAGGATTCTTGACATAAGGTTTAGTATCATATGCTCATTTTAATCTTCGTAAGAGGACATAAAAGTGGCGTGAACCTGTTCTGTTTGATGAATTAATTGGGATTAACTAGGAAGGGTATTCTTCCAGTATATATATATATATATATATATATATATATATATATATATATAATACAAATGGTAATTTTTTTGCATAGAGAGATTGGTGAAATTCAAGAGTCAATTCTGAATGGTGGCAATTCTCAGAATTTGTTAAAATTCAAGTCAGCCCAACAGTATGGAATTAAAACTTAGTAATAGATTGTTTTAATTAAAAAGTCGTCCAACCATTTCGAAATTAAAATTATTAATAAATTGTTTTAATTAAAAAGCGAGTTTAAATATTGTGAATTATAAAAATTAATAATATTTTGCTGAAATTAAAAAATCTGTCCAGAATATTGGGATTCATAAATATTAAACAATCTACACGCATTTTGCCCGCAATAAACACTAGCCAGTGTTGACAGACGCACGGAGTTTTTTTTTTTAAAGATACAATAAAATAAAAAGAAAATAACGGAACGTTGAGAAATTGAAACATTTTAGAAGTAGGTGCCAATCATACAAACAATATTTTCAATATAAAAGTTTATTTAAAAAAAATCAAATTAACAAAAATGTGTGTATGTTTATACAATTGAATATTTTCACACTTCATTTTATATTCGCAATTCAGTGCTAGTTATATCATTTTCAAATAAAAAAGGCAAAGAGGTTTGGAAAGGGGTAGTACCCATCCGATTTGGTCTCTATGACTATCCTCGTCTGATTTCTATGCATCACAAAATATATCCTCTCCATAGTAAATGATTGTTCGTGTGTGGTGGGGAGCTACATCATTCTCGAGATCACCCTGTTAATATGCAAGGGCATAGACAGAACCCGACGGATCTAGAGGAGTAAACCTTGACCACAAATCCTGTTATTCCACGGGTAGCAGTAGTTTACGTTGCGCTCATCAACAAACTGATCATCTGCATGGCTTCGCAGATGATCATATATATTAGACAATGAGAAGGGATAACTTTTCTGTTTTTCTTTCTTTGTTATATACTCACAGCGGTAAGATGTGACACAAGGTCGGAAAGTGGGATTGGAAAACCAGCGCCCGATAGAATGTGCACTCTGGCCTACAAAAAATGGCTGGGCAGCCCTGTTGGCATTCCCCGATAGGGGCGCCTCAGGTGATTAGCAATAAACAAACCCCTTCTCAAAGGGTGAGAAGGCAAAGCCTGTGAGGGTGGACCTCCTAGAACTGCACAGCACAGTACCTCAGACTGGCAGCATCAAGACCCGAAAACCAAGACGGTACTTTTTATGGAAATTGCTGCAGATAAGGCATGAAGCAACTTGATTATAGGAACTAAAAAATAATTCCACTTCAAGATCAAAAACTAGCAAATGCTAAGTGCTAGATGGATAGCCTCAGACCCAGAAAATATCAATTCTTTCCCCTTTGTCAGAAATATCACACATGGAATGTGAGGACTAGAAGACAGAATAAGAGCAGCGAGAGTTACTAGGGTGCCGAAAGTAAACTCAAGCTCCACGTTCTACTCTCCTAACTGCTCCAGTTAGTGGAGTACTACGGACTATATACAGGTTCGGCGTGCCACATATGCAATCAGCATTGAAACATAATGAAGTTAAGTAATAGTACAAGGGTTAAAACATTTAGTCTCATATTGCGATTAAAACTCTTGTAGACACTGTTCACTTAAGGTTGGAGCATCTGATCGCATCGTGTCGCAAAAACTTCGTGAATATTTGACAGTAACTTGGTGGATAGGTGAAGTCAAGTAAATTTTAAATTTATATTCATTTTTATAAGGCAAATCTTAAAAGGTACTAAAACAGATTTAAATTTTGTCATATAGTACATAAATAGTGAGAATAGAATCGTCTTTGTGTACTTCGAAAAAATGAACTGTTGTATTTTCGTCGTTTAAAATTATGACAGAAAAACACTGATGTATAAAAATATAATAATATGTCTTTATTGACGGTGGCGGTAAAATAGTGAGGCAAGTGAGAAAGCGGGGCACGCACAATAATTGACGGAGTGGTTTTCTTGAACTCAATTGCCAGTTCCTGGTAAGTTTATATAATAATTCGAGACACCTACGCATCCCCCACAGAAAACGTCTATTCTGTAATTTCACCTTCGCTGTTAATGTAGCTACATTTATTTAGCGACGGGGTATTTCCGTTTACAGCTAACCTTTGTGGTAGTTTTTAATCAATCAACAATTAGTTTATTTCGGAAGAGTTGTATTTCCGTATCAATCAACCGTGTTTTCTTTTTTCCGGCCAGGTGTGTGTCTACGTCAAGTACGTTTTATTCTTACCAGGTTACACATTCAGTACACCCAGCCCGATATTCAACATAACGAGATCTCAAGGTACTTGCTAGCTCAACCTAAAGATTGCTAAATTACTCTGTTCACTTTTTATTTTTTGTTTTATAAACCTTTTTGTCTGTCTTTAATGTCTGTTGGAGCGTTTCCTTATTATTTTTCTCTGTTAAGCCCGATTCTCGGGTAGTATAGTTGGTAACACACGGAATTCAATTGACTCACAATAACTTGACATCGTTAGAAGTAAATAAACTTCAATAAGAAATGAAAGCAGATTAGTTAATTATTATAGCATTTTTATAAAGCGTGTAAAAGTCTATTTTCGCATATATAAACATAAAAAGAAATATCACGAGAACGGTGTTATGGACAGACTGAACGGAAAGGTAGTGCTACCTACTTAAGGGTGTAAATTGGGTGTATAAAGGTGCGAATTGAATGATACACAATTGAATGATGCAAAATTGAATAATACAAAATTGAATGATACAAAATTGAATAATACAAAATTGAATGATACAAAATTGAATAATACGAAATTGAATGACACAAAATTAAATAATAAAAATTTGAATAATACAAAATTGAATGATACAAAATTGAATGATACAAAATTGAATGATAAAGTAAGCAAAAAAAAATTAAGTTATACACAGGTCTCACTGGAGATCATCTTTTTATCGTAATTACCCTGTTTAGCGACGTAAAACCGCTTAAAAATTGATTTTACTAATGTTCTTTGTACTAAGATTCTATATTAATTACTCTGTTTTGCGACGTTTATATCGTCCCAAAACAAGAGAAATAAATGTTATTTTTAATAGATTCTATGTTAATTACTCTGTTTAGCGACGTTTACACCGTCCCAAAACAAGAGAAATAAATGGTTTTGTTATTAGATTCTATATTAATTACTCTGTTTTGCGACGTTTACACCGTCCCAAAACAAGAGAAATAAATGTTTTTGTTATTAGATTCTATATTAATTACTCTGTTTTGCGATGTTTACACCGTCCCTAAAACAAGAGAAATAAATGTTTTTTTTAATAGATTCTATGTTAATTATTCTGTTTAGCGACCTTTACACCGTCCCAAAACAAGAGATATAAATGTTTTTGTTATTAGATTCTATATTAATTACTCTCTGTTCCGATGGATACTGCATTCCATAGACTGGTATTGTCTTGGCCTTCGGGGCTTGATTCGCGCGTGTCTATGGGTCTGTCCTGTGCAGTTCTAGGAGGTATACCCTCCAAGGCTTCGCCCCCTCTCTTTTCGGAAGGAGTAAGTTTATTGCTTACTGCCTGAGGCGCCCCTACCGGGGAATGCCGACAGAACTGCCCATGCAATTATTAAACCCTACTTTCCCGATCCGACCTTGGGTCACATCTTACTTGTGGGAGTAAGATAAAAACTGTCCTTGGCCCTAACTCCTGGAGAGGAGTAAATCAATACTCTGTTTAGCGACGTTTACACCGTCCAAAAAATAGAGAAATAAATGTTTTTGTTATTAGATTCTATATTAATTACTCTGTTTATTGACATTTACACCGTCCCAAAACAAGAGAAATAAATGTTTTTGTTATTAGATTTAATTTTAATTACTCTGTTTATTAACGTTTACACCATCCCAAAACAAGAGAAATAAATATTTTTGCTATTAGATTCTATTTTAATTAAACTGTTTAGAGACGTTTAAACAGTCCCAAAATAAAGAAATAAATGTTTTTGTTATTTGATTTTATATTAATTATTCTGTTTAGCGAAGTTTAAACCGTCCCAAAAATAGAGAAATAAATGTTTTTGTTATTAGATTCTATATTAATTACTCTGTTTTGCGACGTTTACACCGTCCCAAAACAAGAGAAATAAATGTTTTTTTTAATAGATTCTATGTTAATTATTCTGTTTAGCGACGTTTACACCGTCCCAAAACAAGAGAAATAAATGTTTTTGTTATTAGATTCTATATTAATTACTCTGTTTTGCGACGTTTACACCGTCCCAAAACAAGAGAAATAAATGTTTTTGTTATGAGATTCTATATTAATTACTCTGTTTTGCGATGTTTACACCGTCCCTAAAACAAGATAAATAAATGTTTTTTTTAATAGATTCTATGTTAATTATTCTGTTTAGCGACCTTTACACCGTCCCAAAACAAGAGAAATAAATGTGTTTTTTTTAATAGATTCTATGTTAATTATTCTGTTTAGCGACGTTTACACTATCCCAAAACAAGAGATATAAATGTTTCTGTTATTAGATTCTATATTAATTACTCTGTTTTGCGATGTTTACACCGTCCCAAAACAAGAGAAATAAATGATTTTTTTTTAATAGATTCTATGTTAATTATTCTGTTTAGCGACGTTTACACTATCCCAAAACAAGAGATATAAATGTTTTTTTTATTAGATTCTATATTAATTACTCTCTGTTCCGATGGATACTGCATTTCATAGACTGGTATTGTCTTGGCCTTCGGGGCTTGATTCGCGCGTGTCTATGGGTCTGTCCTGTGCAGTTCTAGGAGGTATACCCTCCAAGGCTTCGCCCCCTCTCTTTTCGGAAGGAGTAAGTTTATTGCTTACTGCCTGAGGCGCCCCTACCGGGGAATGCCGACAGAACTGCCCATGCAATTATTAAACCCTACTTTCCCGATCCGACCTTGGGTCGCATCTTACTTGTGGGAGTAAGATAAAAACTGTCCTTGGCCCTAACTCCTGGAGAGGAGTAAATCAATACTCTGTTTAGCGACGTTTACACCGTCCAAAAATAGAAAAATAAATGTTTTTGTTATTAGATTCTATATTAATTACTCTGTTTATTGACATTTACACCGTCCCAAAACAAGAGAAATAAATGTTTTTGTTATTAGATTTAATTTTAATTACTCTGTTTATTAACGTTTACACCATCCCAAAACAAGAGAAATAAATATTTTTGCTATTAGATTCTATTTTAATTAAACTGTTTAGAGACGTTTAAACAGTCCCAAAATAAAGAAATAAATGTTTTTGTTATTTGATTTTATATTAATTATTCTGTTTAGCGAAGTTTAAACCGTCCCAAAAATAGAGAAATAAATGTTTTTGTTATTAGATTCTATATCAATTACTCTGTTCAGCGACGTTTACACCGTCCCAAAACAAGAGAAATAAATGTTTTTGTTATTAGATTCTATATTAATTATTTTGTTTAGCGACGTTTACACCGTCCCAAAACAAGAAAAATAAATGTTTTTGTTATTAGATTCTATTTAATTATTCTGTTTAGCGACATTTACAACATCCCAAAACAAGAGAAATAGATGTTTTTGTGATTAGATTTTATATTAATTACTCTGTTTATTAACGTTTACACCGTCCCAGAACAAGAGAAATAAATGTTTTTGTTATTAGATTTTATATTAATTACTCTGTTTATTAACGTTTACACCATCCCAGAACAAGAGAAATAAATGTTTTTGTTATTAGATTTTATATTAATTACTCTGTTTATTAACGTTTACACCATCCCAGAACAAGAGAAATAAATGTTTTTGTTATTAGATTCTATTTAATTATTCTGTTTAGCGACGCTTACACCATCCGAAAACAAGAGAAATAAATGTTTTGGTTATTAGATTTTATATTGATTACTCTGTTTATTAACGTTTACACCATCCAAAAACAAGAGAAATATATGTTTTTGTTATTAGATTCTATTTAATTATTCTGTTTAGCGACGTTTACACCATCCCAAAACAAGAGAAATAAATGTTTTTGTTATTAGATTTTATATTAAATACTCTGTTTATTAACGTTTACACCATCCCAAAACAAGAGAAATAAATGTTTTTGTTATTAGATTCTATATTAATTACTCTTTTTAGCGACGTTTACACCGTCCCAAAACAAGAGAAATAAATGTTTTTGTTATTAGATTTTATATTAATTACTCTGTTTAGCGAAGTTTAAACCGTCCCAAAACAAGAGAAATAAATGTTTTTGTTATTAGATTTAATTTTAATTACTCTGTTTATTAACGTTTACACCGTCCCAAAACAAGAGAAATAAATGTTTTTGTAATTAGATTCTATATCAATTACTCTGTTAAGCGACGTTTACACCGTCCCAAATCAAGAGAAATACCTATTTTTGTTATTAGATTCTATTTTGATTAAACTGTTTAGAGACGTTTAAACAGTACCAAAATAAAGAAATAAATCTTTTTGTTATTTGATTTAATATTAATTATTCTGTTTAGCTAAGTTTAACCCGTCCTAAAAATAGAGAAATAAATGTTTTTGTTATTAGATTCTATTTTAATTACCCGGTTTTACGACGTTTAAACCGTCCCAAAATTGAGAAATATAAATTTTCGTTATTAGATTCTATATTAATTACTCTGTTTAGCGACGTTTACACCGTCCCAAAACAAGAGAAATAAATATTTTTGTTATTAGATTCTATTTTAATTAAACTGTTTAGAGACGTTTAAACAGTCCCAAAATAAAGAAATAAATGTTTTTGTTATTAGATTCTATATTAATTACTCTGTTTAACGACGTTTACACCGTCCCAAAACAAGAGAAATAAATGTTTTTGTTATTAGATTCTATTTTAATTACCCGGTTTTACGACGTTTAAACCGTCCCAAAATTAAGAAATATAAATTTTCGTTATTAGATTCTATATTAATTACTCTGTTTAGCGACGTTTACACCGTCCCAAAACAAGAGAAATAAATATTTTTGTTATTAGATTCTATTTTAATTAAACTGTTTAGAGACGTTTAAAAAGTCCCAAAATAAAGAAATAAATGTTTTTGTTATTAGATTCTATATTAATTACTCTGTTTAACGACGTTTACACCGTCCCAAAACAAGAGAAATAAATGTTTTTGTTATTAGATTCTATTTTAATTACTCTGTTTTACGACGTTTAAACCGTCCCAAAATTGAGAAATATATGTTTTTGTTATTAGATTCTGTATTAATTACTCTGTTTAGCGACGTTTACACCGTCCCAAAACAAGAGAAATATATGTTTTCGTTATTAGATTCTATATTAATTACTCTGTTTAGCGACATTAAAACTGTTCAAAACAAGAAAAATAGATGTTTTTGTTCTTAGATTCTATTTTATTATTCTGTTTAGCGACGTTTACACCATCCCAAAACAAGAGAAATAAATGTTTTGGTTATTAGATTTTATATTGATTACTCTGTTTATTAACGTTTACACCATCCCAGAACAAGAGAAATAAATGTTTTCATTATTAGATTCTATTTAATTATTCTGTTTAGCGACGTTTACACCATCCCAAAACAAGAGAAATAAATGTTTTTGTTATTAGATTTTATAATAATTACTCTGTTTATTAACGTTTACACCATCCCAGAACAAGAGAAATAAATGTTTTCATTATTAGATTCTATTTAATTATTCTGTTTAGCGACGTTTACACCATCCCAAAACAAGAGAAATAAATGTTTTTGTTATTAGATTTTATATTAATTACTCTGTTTATTAACGTTTACACCTTCTAAGAACAAGAGAAATAAATGTTTTTGTTATTGGATTCTATATTACTTACTCTGTTTAGCGACATTTACACCGTCCCCAAACAAGAGAAATAAATGTTTTTGTTACTAGATTCTATTTAATTATTTTGTTTAGCGACGTTTACACCATCCCAAAACAAGAGAAATAAAAGTTTTTGTTATTAGATTTTATATTAATTACTCTGTTTATTAACGTTTACACCTTCCAAGAACAAGAGAAATAAATGTTTTCGTTATTTGATTCTATATTAATTACTCTGTTTAGCGACATTTACACCGTCCCCAAACAAGAGAAATAAATGTTTTTGTTATTAGATTCTATTTTAATTACTTTGTTTTACGACGTTTAAACCGTCCCAAAATTGAGAAATATATGTTTTCGTTATTAGATTCTATATTAATTACTCTGTTTAGCGATGTTTACACCGTTTCAAAACAAGAGAAATAAATGTTTTTGTTATTAGATTCTATATTAATTATTCTGTTTAGCGGCATTAAAACTGTCCCAAAACAAGAAAAATAAATGTTTTTGTTATTAGATTCTATTTAATTATTCTGTTTAGCGACGTTTACATCATCCCAAAACAAGAGAAATAAATGTTTTTGTTATTAGATTTTATATTGATTACTCTGTTTATTAACGTTTACACCGTCTCAAAACAAGAGAAATAAATGTTTTTGTTATTAGATTCTATATTAATTACTCTGTTTATTAACGTTTACACCATCCCAGAACAAGAGAAATAAATGTGTTTGTTATTAGATTCTATTTAATTATTCTGTTTAGCGACGTTTACACCATCCTAAAACAAGAGAAATAAATGTTTTTGTTATTAGATTTTATATTAATTACTCTGTTTATTAACGTTTACACCATCCTAGAACAAGAGAAATAAATGTGTTTGTTATTAGATTCTATTTAATTATTCTGTTTAGCGACGTTTACACCATCCCAAAACAAGAGAAATAAATGTTTTTGTTATTAGATTTTATATTAAATACTCTGTTTAGCGAAGTTTAAACCGTCCCAAAACAAGAGAAATAAATGTTTTTGTTATTAGATTTAATTTTAATTACTCTGTTTATTAACGTTTACACCATCCCAAAACAAGAGAAATAAATGTTTTTGTTATTAGATTCTATATTAATTATTCTGTTTAGCGAAGTTTAAACCGTCTCTAAAATAGAGAAATAATAGTTCTTGTTATTAGATTCTATATTAATTATTCTGTTTAGTGAAGTTTACACCGTCCCCAAACAAGACAAATAAATGTTTCTGTAATTAGATTCTATATTAATCATCTGTTTAGCGACGTTTACACCGTCCCTAAACAAGGGAAATAAATGTTTTTGCTATTAAATTCTATATGAATTACTCTCTTTAGCGATGTTTAAATCGTCCAAAAACAAGGGAAATAACTCGATTTTAAATTAGAAACAAATGAAACAACTTGATTTTACTAATGTGTTTTGTTATTCTATATGAAT
>OY744517.1:34716897-34719397 GCA_963556195.1 Sepiola atlantica | reverse complement strand
GCATTCACTATTAAAATTGAGTAGGTTTGAACCTTTGCTCGTAGGTGTTTTATAGGGATAGGTAATACATTTATCTGTAGAGGTTTCTATTTCTATATCTAGGAAGGGTATTTTATTATTAATATTAATTTCTTGTGTGAAATGTTGAATTATCTTTTAGTGTGTTTTTGATTAGAGTTCAATTAGATAAGTTTTCTGTAAGTAGGAGTGTCGTCTACGTATCGAACATATATGGAGGGTTTAGGGATAATGTTAAAGGTTTTAATTTCCAGGTTAGCCATATAGTATTCAGCAAATAATGGGCCAAGTGCTGATCCCATTGACACGCCATCTACCTGGGTGTATAAGTTACCATTAGGGCTGTAGAAGGGCACTTCTGTGGTACAAGAAATTAATAGTTTGCGTAATATGTTAGGGTTTATTTTAAGTGCAGGAAGAGTTGGATTATTATAAATACTGTTAATAATTATGTTAATGGTTTCATGTATTGGGACATTTGTAAACAGGTTTTCTACGTCTAAAGAAGCTTGGAGTTCGTTATTGGGTTGTACCGAGTGGAGAATATCTAGTAACTGTTCTGATGATATATATATATATATATATATATATATATATATATATATATATATATATATATATATATAAAATATTTATAAATAAATATTAAATTATTCATTACCTACAGACGCTAGCGTTTCCAGCTTACTGTTGTCGTCAGTGCAAGAAAGTAACAATTTCGGCCACCGGAAACTGTCACGTGATTAAAAGAAATGAAGATCTAGAAGCGGGCACAGATAGAAAACTAGTCAACAGTGTTCGACGGACGTGTTCGGAACTTTGCATTATAGCTATTTGATCTTCTACCGAAATTCAGGTCTGAGTCATTAATCGAAGATGTGTGTGTCTGTATTACCTGTGGGTTATATTTAGATTACAATTGAGTTTGTAGGTTGCCCGCTAAGCGAACGGATCCGCACGAAAAAAAAATAGTGTTTTCTTGAGGTTAACTGTCTTAGATAGATCAAATATGACTAAATAAATCGGGTGAGCAGGTTATAATGTAAGTTAAACTCAAGAAATCTCTATATTATTTCGCCTGGGTTCACTCTCTTTGCTTGAAACTTAAAGTACCATGTTAACCTGAACTTCTGTAATATTCTAAATAAATATTAATGTCTTATGATTAAATAATTGAGCACTGTTGTATTTTTCTACCAAATAAAACCAAGAATCACACACACACACACAGACATATATATATATATATATATATATATATATATATATATATATATATATATGAAAAAGAAAAAAACAAGAGATATTTTTTATATATATTTATCAACGTTTCGTCTTTATTTGTAAGACTTCCTCAGGATGATAACTTTAAGAAAAATGTCATGCAAGTACATGAAAATATTGGGTTGACATGATGGGTCGATGAGAAAAAGTAGTAGCCGTGGCTGCTGACAGCACTGGACCAAGGTCCGGGCTGAGAGAAGTCAGTGGCAGGGAGTGAAATGAAAATTTTCTTAAAATTATCATCCTGAGGAAGTCTTAAAAATAAAGACAAAACGTTGATGAATATATATATAAAAATATCTCTAGGTTTCTCCTTTTTCATTTCCCATCAAGTCGGATTACTCTCATCCTTCTTTTCTCATATATATATATATATATATATATATATATATATATATATATATATATATATATATATATATATATATATATAAGTATGTATGAACGCGTAGTGCAATCATGTGTGTCTATATGAACAAAGAAAACCAATGATAAATAAATACATTATGTAAGACAACGATTGGAAAGAAAGAAACGCAAAAACGAAATAGAAAAAAATAGGTAAAAAAAGGCGCCAAACATTGAACATGAATTGAATTACAATAAAGTAATACAGCGAAACTGTCAGACAGGAAAGCCTCGAAAGTAATGGAATAACGTAAAACACGAACATAACAAAGCACATATATGAATGGAAGAGGAGAAAAGAAAGAGACAAAACAAAGTAAAACGAGAAAAAGAAGGAAGAAAGAAAGAGAATAAGAAAGAAACACACGAGAAATAAAGAGACGGGGATAAATAAAAAAAATAGAGTGAAATAAACAACGGAAGAAATTAATGAAAAAGAGAAAGGAAGAGAAAGAGAAAGAGAAAGAGAAAGAGAAAGAGAAAGAGAAAGAGAAAGACACAAAGAATGCGACAGGGATAAAGAAAAAAGAGAAACAAAAAACAAAATAAAAAAGATAGAATGAAAGAATCATTGCCACAAAGAAAGAAAGAGTGAAAGAAACGTACGCATACAGGAAAAAGAGGACAAAGAAAGATGGAAAGAAAGAAAGAAAGAGTGAAAGAAACGTACGCATACAGGAAAAAGAGGACAAAGAAAGAAAGATGGAAAGAAAGAAAGAAAGAGTGAAAGAAAAATACGCATACTGAAAAAAGAGGACAAAGAAGGAAGACGGAAAGAAAAAAGAAAGAA
>OY744517.1:34684397-34714397 GCA_963556195.1 Sepiola atlantica | reverse complement strand
GTATCTCCCTTTTTTGTTTCATTTTACTTCAGTCGAAGTTCTCAGAAATCAAGGGGCCTCTACCTGGTGTTAACCCTTAATCTTTATAAGGTACATATATATTCGAATATTCTATTCAATTTCTCTTTTATCTCTTAAACGTTGAGTTAGTAAAGAAGTTAAGAACATTAATTTTAATTTACCCCCCACCCTCCAATTGACCAGTTAATTATATTATAGTATATATTTCTGTTAGTCTCTTGGTCTTACCGGATTCCAGGACAAGAATTCATCTAGTCTGGTGTAGTATCCAGCTAAGTGCTGTTACTTGAGGTAACATTACTTGGAGAAGGTGCCCATTTCTTCGTATACGCCAATGTCGAGGGGAACTTATTTGGGCTTCGAATACTATGTTATTTAGAATATTTGGTCAGGGTTTACTTGTAGGGATAAGTATCCTCATTTCAGGTCGTCCTGACAAACCCTTGTACAGACGGGCCCGAAGACACTCGAGGATGGTGTCTAGTAGGTAATTCAAACTTCCCCTGTATATGTACGGGTTTATCCTGTACAATGGTATATATCTATATATAAATATATACACATACAATACAAAGAAAAAGAAACAAACCTAAACCAGACACCCACCCAAAACAATTTCGCCTCCGCCTTTTAGGCTAGCATTCACAAATATACGGGGGCTTAGAACCAACATCAGTGACGTTGAAATATTTCTTCTAGTAAACTCCCCGGATATACTAGCATCAAGTGAAACAAACCTACAATCCTCAATATCCTTACACCATTTTGACATGACTGAATACCTCCTACTCTACCGTAAGGACTCTGACAAACATATGCACGGGCTTAGGAGTTTATGTTTGGGACAACCTCGACTTGACTAGAGAACATAGGCTAGAATCAGATAATCCAGTCTACATGTGCTTTAGGTTAATCGTACAGTACAGCGATAGTTTACTTCTATTTCGTATACTGTTCTCTTTCGACCCAGGATTGTATCTTGCTTAACTTTGTCTCTCAAAGCAAAATACAGCACTCTCACTTGACTCGAGTGCTCAAATATATGTATTTGGGGCTTTTAAATCACATCCCCGTGAGTGAAGTATATTCCTCAGTTATACAGACGCAGTTGGTAACTACACGTATAGTTTCTCCATAGCTCACTCCTTCTCACAGACTGTCATTTTTCCGACCCGCCTCCTTGATCATGTGGGCCAGCAAGCCTCACTTCTTGACCTATTCTTGACCCCACTGCCCGAGGCTTGTGGGACGAATGCTCATAGACCGCTTGAGAACGCTGATCACTGTGTGGTAATGATTGATATCACCCTAACATCTCGTCCCAAAGCTGATGAGCCGTTGCTTAAAACGACGAGATACTACAAGCAGGCTGAGATCACACCAGAGACGCCACATTAAGTGAAACCTTTTCTCTCCCTACTTATCAGTGCGCCAATTAGGTAAGCGATTGGGTCAAAGCAGGCATTGAAGCATATGCCCCCATGCGAAAATTCTACTGCAAGCCTCACTCTACACAATAGTTCACCTCAAAATGTGAAGCTGCTATTGCTCCAACAATTCGACCGTCATAAGTCAACCTCGAATAATTAGAAGTTTATAGCGCCAAGAAACAATTGTAAGACTGTAATAGGTGAAGCAAAGAGAATGTAGAGAATGTATACAGAGCAGTCACAGAAACTAGGTACTCGTGATTTCTTGAAAATATTCAATAGTGTGGTAAACAATCGGCAATCAATAATCCCCCCCCCCGCTATCCAACAACAATGATGTCGTTTTCACGGCAACTGACAAGGCTGAACTACTTGCTCAGCGTTTCGCATTAAACTCCACTTTGGACCCCGCAAACAACTCCCTCCCAAATTTCCCATTGCGGACTAAAGCCACAAATGATGGTCTCGTCATCACCCCATCTCATGTCCGGTACATCATAAAAAACGTTGACACCTCCAAAGCATGTCTGCCTGATCTTATACCAGTAATAGTAATAAAGAAATGCTCAGCTTAACTGACCCCTGTCCTCTCTAAACTCTACAACAAATGCCTTGCCGAATCTTGCTTCTCTGATAGCTGGAAAATTGCCTCTGTGGTATCAGAGAACTCTGGAGATAGAACTGACCTTCAGAATTATCGCCCCATCAGTCTTATCCCGCTCTTCGCTAAAATCTTTGAATTATTAATCAATCTAGCGATAGTCCGGCACCTCGTTAATGATAACCTTTTTTCTGACCATCAGTATGGATTTAGCAAGCACGGTATACTGCGGATATCCTAACGGTCATCTCCGAACGCATATACCATACACTGGACAAGGTAGGTGAAGCTAAGGCGGTAGCGCTTGATATATCCAACGCCTTTGACAAGGTCTGGCATAAAGATCTTATAAACATTAATTCATATGGTATTAATGGACGAATATTTAATATAATTAAATCTTTCCTAACCAAAAGAAAGATCCAGTTTGTCCTCGATGACTTTTCATCCAAACAACATGACGTTGTACCCTAGGGATCGATCCTTGGACCGTTATTGTTACTTATTTTCATAAACGACCTGCCTGATTACATTGTGTTTTACATGGGTATATTTCCTGAAGATACCATGCTCTAGTCTCATCATGTGGGCAAAACAAGACGCACACATATCCGAGGCAATTGCCGAATCCTTAGAAAGTGACCTCAAGTCTGTAGTGGATTGGGGTCATACATGGATGGTAACATTTAATGCTGCTAAGACAAAGCTTTTTTCCTTCAACAACTACAAGAAACCTCTTCAACCACCGATTACCATGACAAATAACACTCTACCTAAGTGTCCAATATGCAAACTCTTCGGCCTAACATTCACAAGTTACATAGCTTGGAACAAGTAAATAGCAGACATTGCCAAGGCTGCTGCAAAGAAAGTGGGCTTCCTCTACCGTGCTAGAAACTTCTCACACTTGACAGTATTCTATGAATCTGTAAAGCCACCATCCGCCCATGCATGGAGTATTGTTGACACATCTGGGCTATTACACCATCCAATAGTCTCTCCCTCTTAAAAGAGGTAAAAAAAAGAGTTGCTAATCTAATAGGTCACTCACTATCCACCAAGTTTCAGCCCCTGTCTCATCACCCCAAGGTTACATCTTTGTGTTTGTTTTACAAGTACTTCAATGGAATGTGCTCCGATGAACTTCCTGGTCTGGTGGCCCCTTGACGTAAATACACTCGATCAACCCGACAATCTGCAAAATCCCACCCTTTCACTGTGGAGGTCCCCAGATGCAGGAGAGCCTTCTACTCTAATAGCTTCTTTCCTCGAACTGCCAGCATTTGGATCTCCCTCGCTGCCTTCTGTTTCCCCGACTGTACCGACATGCAAAAATTTAAAACTGATGTGAACAAACATCTTGCTGCACAGCTCCCAATTTAAGATGACTCCCCAAACTCTAACCCCAATTCTAAGTAGCCCTTTACGTTTACAGTGTCAACTTGCCTTGTTTGGGGTGAACTATGTAAAAAAAAAAAAAAAATTTATATACTTGCACCACTTAAATGTTAAAGTTAAAAAATAATTAAATAATAATATTTATCCTCGCCGAAGGCCAAATAAAATATACCTTGGTTCGAGTTTCACGTTGGACAAAATGGCGATATCAGAAATTTTTTTTTTAAATTTACGGTTTTCACATTGCACCTTCGGCGATCGTGCGATCCTATCTTTTAAAAAAGTGTGGAGAGTGATAACGTACGTACGAACATGAAATTGCCTAAGCGCATTATCATTATATAGATTATTATTACAAATCACTATAGGAAAAAATATTGAGCCTTTTTATGTACACATCGTCTTTCTTGATTTTTTAATTTTTTGCATAGTTCACCCCAAACAAGGCAGGCCGCCACTGTAGACGTAAGGGCTACTGAGAAAAAAGAAAAGAAGAGAAGATTGGGAAGGGGATCAACCTAAATTGGAGTCTGCTCAGCGAGATGTCTGTTTACATTAGTTTTAAATTTCTGCATGTCAGTACTATCGTGGAAACAGGGGGCAGGGAGGGAGTTCCAGAGGCCAGCAGCACGAGAAAAGAAGCTATTTGAGTAGAAGGCGCTCCGGCATCTGGGGACCTCCATAGTGAATGAATGAGATTTAGTTGATTGTCGAGTTAGTCTAGTGAATTTACGTCGAGGGGGCACCAGAGCAGCCAATTCATCGGAGCACAATCCATTGAAGTATTTGTAAAACAAACATAAGGATGCTACATTGCAGCGATGGGACAGGGACTGAGGCTTGGTTGACAGTGAGGGACCTATTAGGTTGGCGACTCTTTTTTGGACCTTGTCAAGGAGTGAGAGACTAGAAGATGATGCACCAGCCCAGATGTGACAACAATAATCCATGCATGGGCGGATGGTGGCTTTGTAGAGATACAGGTGTGAGGAGTTTACTATCACGGTAGACTCGTTTTCGCAAACTTATACGAACGATCATTCAAAAGGTTGATTATATATATATATATATATATATATATATATATATATATATATAGTCATCCACATACTGACTGTTTCGCTGTATCACAGCTCTTCAGTGCGGCTAGGTCAGTTAGTGCTTCTAGCTGAGATTGAAACTCAACCGTCGAGCTGACAGTCGGCGCTCCTACCCCTGCGCTATCATACGACACTGATTGAATGTAAGTGAACATTGTCAAGTGCCGGGAGCTTGAATTAATTTTACCCAATGAGCTATGCCTGAAAGCTAATGGCAGTTGGCGATATCCTTACAAATAAGCTCTATCCTGCGAGGGAGCTTCATATAGTCATCCACATACAGACTGGTTCGCTGTATCACAGCTCTTCAGCGTGGCTAGACCACTTAGTGCCTCTAATATATATATATATATATATATATATATATATATATATATATATATATATATATATATATATATATATATATATTATACTAAAGCTTCTTGATTGTGGGATAGAGTTATGTTTAAAAAAACTCCATTTTACTTGTTCTAATTAGCCGTGACTGGGAATTTAATCACTACGTCACCAAGCTCATAATAGGTGTCTGTATATTACTCTCATCCGCTCTCACTCAACAATCGTGAAAGACGAGTAACGACAGATATTTGTCAACATATGGCATACGCAGCACAGGGAGTTGGATTACTAAGTTTCTGTCAATTATTCTCACACTCTCTAACTGTATCTTGTTTCACACCGCTCAGTTCATATCTTATACAGCCTGTATCATTCTCGCTTCCGTCACTCTCTCTCTGTTTATTAAAAATCAAAGTTAATAAAATTAACTATAAACACGTTTGATAAGTATATTATAAACAATGTGGAATATTATCGCAGCATTAACATTTTTTAAAACATAGCTGGAGAGAAAAAGAAAGAGAAAGCGGGAGAGGAGGGGGAAGAGCGAGAGGGGGATATAGAGAAAAGAAAGATTAAGTTTTGGATGTTGGCTTTTTTTCAGAATTTAACTGGCTTTGCCAACTAATTTTTTCCTTATTCAAACAATCTAACACGGAGTAAATGGGTGTCCCAACGGGTCACATATTATCTTGTACATATAAGTTTAACAAAAAAGTATGTTTTCGGCCGATATATTTGATGTTTTATATACTTTTATGTATTTTTTATATATATTTTTTAATATATTTTCAAAGTTTAATTTTATTACTTGCAATAATGTCATTGCGGTAATGGTCCTCTGAGGAGAAGATTTTCTTTGAAAACTCATGAGTTAAGGACTTTAAAGTATTTTGCTTGAACATTTAATTCTAATAAAATTTGATTCGCACCTTATTTTATTGTTTCACTTTATCCAGTGCTATAGGTGAGTCAATGAAAAATAGTTAGACCTGTAAATGGAAACAAATCAATATCTTCAGTTGGAAGGTGGAATCTTCGCCGTTGGATTTTCATGCAGATTCTTCTGGATTTACCAATTACATTTGAACCCCATACAACTTGGATCTCCGTGTTTGGTGACTTTCATTTACGTTGAAACACACCCGTTTGAACTTTTAAAACGTTTTAAAAAGAACTTTTTTTAAATAACTTTTTCCAAATTTTGAATATTGACTGTTCTTATCTGTCAACTTATCAATCACTACTTCCTCTGATGATAAGATTTTGATCTTTGAAAAGCCGTGCTTAAGGAATGCAATTGAAAGAGAAGAAGAATAAATATTTTTATTTACTAAATGCTCTTTGTTCTGAACAACTGAAGATATTGATTTGTTTCCATTTGCAGGTCTAACTATTTTTCATTGACTTACCTTATTTTTGCTCTATCCAGTATATTGAGCTTTCCTCATCTCAGCATAGGTCTAATTATCTAAAAGTTATCTTTTAGTTATAAACCTTCATATAATATATATATATATATATATATATATATATATATATATATATATATATATATATATATATATATATATATATATATTATTTTAATTAAATACTATACAGTACAGTATATGTTGGGGATACCCGGATTAGGTCAAGCTGGTCATCCTGGATTAAATCGAAAATACAACTGGTCATCGGAACCTACGATATCAAGAGGAACTACGATGGCCATCCGGTTTTAGTCTTAAACGCAGGGTGGACAGATTGATGAAACCTACTTATCCTAAACAGGTTAGGGTTAGGGTTAGGGTTAAAGTAAGGGTTAAGGTAAGGGTTACTGTAATGTATATTATTTAAATAATATAATTCATAAAAACCTACGATCGAACATTTTAATGTCTTTTTCAACTAGTTTGTCATATATATATAAATATCTATCTATCTATCTATCTATCTATCTATCTATCTATCTATCTATATCTCTCTCTCTCTCTCTCTATATATATATACATATATATATATATATATATATAAAGAGATAGATAGATAGAGAGAGAGAGAGAGAGAGGGGGAGAGAAAGTGAGATAGAAAGAGAAATAGTTATACAGTATATATATATATATATATATATATATATATATATATAGAGAGAGAGAGAGATAGATAAAAAGAGAAATATAAATAGATATACAGTATATATATAAATATATATATATTTATTTACCTGTGAATATATATATATATATATATGCACATGCACATATATATACATATATATATATATATATATATATATATACATACATATATATATATATATATATATATATATATATATATATATATATATATATATATATATATATATATATATATTTGATTATATTTTTATCTATACGAGCATGTACAAAAGTTCCACATCACTGGAGATGTTTCGATTATTAGCTCTAAAACGTTACGGTCTCATTGAGCTAACAAAACATTCTGTTTTTTTTAGTTGTTCATATTGAAGAAAGAAAAAGAAGCAAAAACACCGGATTGAAAACTAAAAAGATCACATGTCAAATTTAAAATACTATTTTAAATACACTGTTCGTGTACTTTCTGTTCAGGCCACAGACGTTAACATATGTCAAGGTTAGATAAGTGTCACGTAATTTAGAATTCGTCCGGGTAGCTAGATAACATCGTAAGGGGTAGGGGCCGGATGCCAAAATTTAGAGAAGGTGTGAGGGGAGTGGGATGGTATATAGGAAAGAAGAGGGAGATGGGAAACGAGGGTATATATCATAATTGAATACAGACACAAACGCTAGACACGGACTGATAACTTTAGCACGGGGTTACGCAATTGTTTAGAATTACATGACTTAGTACCAGATCGGAATAAAATAAATTAAATTTGATAATAATAATAATAATAATAATAATAATAATAATAATAATAAAAAAGAAAAAAAAAGAAATAAATAAAAAATAATCAGCCCCACCCCCCCAAAAAAAATAGATAAAAAATATTAAAAATAATGTTTAAATAATAAAAAAAATCGTACCAGCCTAGGCTGACACCACACAAAATATTTGCATAGGGTCAAGGAGGATGAGAAGGCCGAGGAGGGACAGCAGAAACCAGACCTCCAACGGAAGTGCAGAGACTGCTGGGACCTTGGGGAGGCTTATTGCCACCCAAATCCCAGAGAAGACCAATGGTCTTTACCAGCGAGAAATCAGTGGTAAACGGCTGTTGTGATACTGCAAGTTTATTTGCGGTAGCTATCCGAAAGAGGTGGAGAATACTGGAAATCTGGGGAGACTTGTTGTCACACAGACTCCAGGGAATACCACCAGCTGTCGGTGAGCAATCACTGATGACCTGTGTGAGAACTCCTAGTGAATAAATAAAAAATCATAATAATAAAATCTTAAAAATTGGTTGAAACCGAACTATAAACAAGTCGGGCCGACGTCAAAATCCTACGTCGCTAACCTTTGCACCAAAGGGAAATACTTGGAAATTTAACTTCAATGCTTTCCAAATCTAGGTGCGGAACGCATGCACAGAGTTTTTTTTTTAATCTAAGCGTGACACACGAACATACACGCTATCGTATTAATATATAGAAGATAATAATATTATAACCACTAATAATAATATTGATACTATTACTACTACTACTACTACTACTACTACTACTACTACTACTACTACTAATAATAATAAGAAGAATGCCACTAATACTATCATTACTAATACTAATACTACTACTATTAATGTTATATTATGAGGGGCCCCGTATGCCTAAAAGTATGTAAGTCCACTAGTTTTTATTATGAGAAGGGGTGAACTTTGTCGAGCTCGGTGCAGGTCACGCTGACATGTACCGAAGGGAACCGTTGTGAGTCAAATCATGTTTTGAAAGACCATAACTAAGTTCCAAAAGTCGACGCCGGCACAGACAACATCGGGTCAGAAAAGGTCAGAAAACATGAGTGAACGAAAATGTTTTGCATGAGTGTCCCACGTGTACATCTGTGACGTCACTCCTTCTTTTGTGAGAAATTAAGGTTTGAAGATAAGTTAAGAGTTTTGGAGCGAGCTGAACAGTCGACCTATCTGGTGGGTCTCGAAATGAAACAGAAGTGCTCAGGGAGTGGGAGCGGATAATCGAAAATGTAATCGTTCGTCGTAATGGCTGGATCTCTTGGAGATCCAGCAGTAATTTCCCGTGCATCGTCGCATTTCCCCAGCAGGAAGAATGAAGGAGTGAATCGAGGAACGAATGGACGAAACCCCCACTACGAAGCGGAATAAAAGATAGAATCTCTCTGAGGAAACATTGTCTCCGCGTTTCTCTTCTGCCTGTCATAAAGTTTGTATCCACAGATACCGATCACGGCCAAAGAGACACAACGAAACCGAGGGCACCAACGGCGATCACGACCAGACGACGAAAGAAAACGTAAGGTAACTTTTTTGTGCATAACATTTTGGGTCCTAATCTGTAAAACGAAAAGAACTAAAAAACAGGAAGGAGAAGTGCACCATGCTTTATTCGATATGCTTAACGAACAATGTTTAAAGTGGTTAATGTTTAATGTGGAATAGTTAATGAACCATGTTTAATGAGAAAAGAATTTAAAAGAGTACTATGTTTAAAATGCGTAATTTGAAATGTTTAAAGAGCAGATGTTTTAACGAGTATTGTTGAAAATAGGTTGACAGTTTGAAGGCTTAAAATCGCCCTAAGGAAATGTGTATTAAAAGTGCCTGTTGAAAATGCCTATAAAAGTGCCTTACGGAAATTAGTTAAAAAAGGTTGAAAACGCGTTCATAATCTTTTCGTAAACTTTCGTATTGTTTTCGGTTACGAGAAGATTAATTCACAAGCGTTATGTAACCAATATCCCTTTTGGTGCCGCGCCCCTTTTGAAGGGCTATGTAACACTAATAATAATGCAAATACTATAACCCACTCCACCTACTACTTCTAATAATGATACTTATAATACTCTTACTATTACAAATAATACTCTTGCTTCTAATAATCGTACTACTACTACTACTACTACTACTACTACTACTACTACTACTACTACTACTACTACTACTACTACTACTACTAATAATAATAATAATCCAATAAAAACAAAAGAAGTCACAAATATATAAGGTACATATTACATATAATATCGGTAAGCTACAAAACACTGTAAACCGACATACCAGTATAATAGAACAGGTATATAAATAAATAAACAAATAAATGAACACTTATCCCAAAGACAATGGAATATATGTGGGAGGGAGAGGTTACATAGTGGGAGAAAGGGGCGGATATCCATGCTAGACGGTAAGATAGAGATTATATGTCAATATATTAGATTAAAGTAAGTTGCTAAAAAGATGTAACTTACTATGCCTAATATTAATTGAAGTTTCATATTTTTTATTAAGAAGTTTACCTCTGTCACTAAATCTAATTATATCAAGCTTTTCGTTTAAGCAGAGGTAACATGGTGTGTTTAGGAATCTACAGGTGTTAGCTTTTCTAATGATATTTCGTTTAACTATTGGTGTTTTATTATTTGTGGTTAGATTTGTGTTCAGCAAGTGAGGGGGGTTTCTTTTATAATCGATATTATTAAAACCACATGTATGGTTGTTAAATCGTTTTTGAAGGTATTTTCAGCGATGCCTACATAGAATTTGATTTCAATTTGATTTTCTTTTTTGGTAATAGTTGCATAATAAACTATAAAAGTTGATAAACATTCCTGCTGTAGCGGGCACTTTATTTTATTATTAAAATTACAGGGAAATGAATACTGATTATAGTTAAACATTAAACAATTTTATTAAATGGAATTGTGAACCAAATAATTTATCTATTTCTTACTTGGTAGATCTATTATTAGGTGATGTTTGTTTAATATATTTGATTTGAGTATCTGGATAGCAGTAATATTTTAATTAATATATATATATATATATATATATATATATATATATATATATATATATATATATATACGTAATCGTTTGCGTTTCTTAAAAAATATAATGTACATATATATAAATATGTATATATAGATATATATATATATATACGCAAACGATAACGATTTTGTTCTCAAACTAGTGAAAAAGAAGATTCATACTTTTTTTAGTGTGTGCGTAATACGATATTATATATATATATATATATATATATATATATATATATATATATATATATATATATAACTATTATGTTTATATCATATGTAGGCCTATATGTCTATTTATGTATATATGTAAAAATAAGCAGTGCGTATATATATTATATGCATATATAAGAATATGTATATATACATATACGTGTTTTTAATATATATATATATATATGTATATATATATATATATATATATATATATATATATATATATATATATATATATACCTCTCATTTGTATTATGTTTCTATTTTTCTGACTCGGCACAGTTCCATCTTTTGTTTTAACGTATTGTGTACAGTGTAATTCATATCGTACATATGTAAATGTATATTTACACAAGTGTATTATTTTCCCTCTCTTTCCCCCTCTCTTTCTCTCTCTCTCTCTCTCTCTCTCTCTCTATATATATATATATATATATATATATATATATATATACATATAAATATTTTTTGGTTTTGGGCTTCTTTGTTTTATGCATGTAGACTATTTGAATATTCTTTTCATTTTTGGGTTAATGGACTAAAGGGACAAAGAGGTGACCATTCGGCGAGACTACAAAGAGAATTGGAATATTTTTAAATAAAAGGTCAACCGATGGAACCACCATTCTCGGCTGTATCTAATCCCTTAATATGTATAAACTTACATATATATATATATATATATATATATATATATATATGTTTATGTATTTATAAGAATGTATATTTATATTTATTTTAGCATATATGTATGTTTTTATATGTTTATATATATATATGTATATTAATATAAATCATACTATACGTACGTATATTAAGATAAGTATATATATGTATGTATGTATATTTATGTATTTATATATATTGATATGCATATATATTATGTATGTGTATTTATATATGTATATTTGTATACATTTATACGTATACATATGTATATTTTTATATATGTTTATAAATAGTCATACATGTATTTATATACATATATGTATATATATATATATATATATATATATATATGTAGAGAGAGAGATGTATACTAGCTCTCGTTACCCAACGTTGCCAGTGATCTAGTAAATGTCTTTGTACTTTGTAATTTGTATTTCTTTGCACATTTTCAAAACTTATACAGTAAAAGAAATAAAATGTTAGTTATAAGGTAGACAACGCTTATAATATTCTTTAATATAAAATGTAAACTATTATTATTATTATTACTGATTTTGATTATTATGTGGTTATTTAAAATGTTTGATATTATCAGTTGTCTGGGTTGAACTAAGTAATGTTTAATATAAATTGTAGCAAAGTTAGTTTTTGTATTGCCAATAACATGGTAAAACAATAACAAATTCAAATTGCGTTGTTAAATGCAAAGTTTGATTCATCAGCTTTAATTCTTTTGTGTTTAAATCTGACAAGAGAAATTAATATGTTTTATATATTGGATATATTATTCTTATATCGAAGCAAATTTATTATTCTTATATAGAAGTAAAGTTGTGTATAAAACTACAGAGATCAGGAAATATACGAAGAGGAAAAATACGGTTGATAAAGAAGAAGAAAGGCTAATCAAAAAATCACTTCCGGGGCAATATATGGGAAGTACTACAAGACTACAACAGGAATGCTCCCAAGGAAAATCTACACATTCTTGGATCGCCAGCTTGGCAGATAGTCATCCGAGTGTGGGTGGGTGCATAAATGTAATTATAAGATAACAGAGGGGCTGTTATTTCTTGATGCTTAGCATCTTAGCGTAACTTATTTAAATCTATGTGACATCCTCAACCTATTAACCCTATTATCAATGTTTATTAATATTACTAGCAAAAATATGCTCCCCCAGTCGCATATTTTTGCTAGTTGTTTTATTTATTGCTCAGTAAAATGTATTTTTTACAACTACTACCACTAATGACTAGGTCCACGTAACACAACTGTTCGTACTAATACTATAACATTTACACCAACTATCAACAATACAACTATTCGTACTAATATTACTACTATCACCATCGCTACAACTACTACTACTACTTCTACTATTACCACTACTACTACTTGATTCAATAAATTTGTGCTTTAAAGGATAATTTCTAATAAGATTAAAACAAACGTAAATATAATTTAATTACGTAGCTCAATCATATAGATAAAAAAACAATGTCTTTCATTAATTCTACTATCAACAATACAACTATTATTACTAAAGCAACAACAACTACTTCTTGATGCTTAGCATCTTAGCGTAACTTATTTAAATTTATGTGACATCCTCAAACTATTAACCCTATTATCAATGTTTATTAATATTACTAGCAGATATATGCTCCCCATAATTTTGCTAGTTGTTGTAAGTTACATATTACATACATTACATTTTAAACTAAGTAAAAAGTAACCGCAGGGAAAGTGTTTAGAAAACAAACTCTTTAAATACTCGTCGATAAATAGAAGAAAGTTGTTAACTGGATGTTATTTTATTGTTTCAGAAGAAAGTATCAAGAATAAAAAAAATCCAGTGAACACGATTCTAAAACCAGTTAATTAATAGCTCAGTAAAATGTGTTTGTTTGTTTGTTTTTTGCAAAAAAAATAAAAATAGAAAATCACTTCATCCTTTATTTCAATAAATAAAACACGGAAGATAAAAACATAGTTTTTACATAATTTTTAAATCAATTATTTTTTAAATTAAACATTTATAAAAGACCACGTGACCCAACTGTTCGTACTAATACTGAAACATTTACATCAACTATCAACAATACAACTATTATTACTACATCAAAAACACCTACGACCACGATAATATACTATTTGTACTGCTATAATAACATCAACAACAACTACTACCAGCAACGTGTTGACTATACGTACTAATAATACTACTATCACCATCACCATCGCCACAACTACTACTACTACTACTACTACTACTACTACTACAACTACTACTACTACTACTACTACTACTACTACTACTACTTCTACTACTACTACTTCTACTACTACTACTACTACTACTACTTTATTCAATAAATTTGTTCTTTAAAGCATAATTTATAATAAGATAAAAATACAAATATAATTTAATTACGTAGCTCAATTATATAGATGAAAAAAACAATGTCTTTCATTAATTCTACTATCAACAATACAACTATTATTACTAAATAAACAACAGCTACTACCACGATAATCGACTGTTCGTACTGCCATAATAACATCAATAACAACTACTACCATTCGTATTGATAGTAATACTACCACCATCGCCACGACGACTATTACAAATACTCCTCTTCCCCCTCCTCCTCCTCATCCCCCTCCTCCTAATTGATTCAATAAATGTATGCTTTAAAACATTATTTCTAATAAGATTTAAAAAAAATCAAAGTAAATATATCATTTTGAGCTACTCGTACCATGAATCTCAGAGAATGTGTTGTTTGCATGTTATTAATCAAATAACGTGTGTCCATCTCTCTCTTTCTCTCTCTTTCTCTCTCTCTATCTCTCTCTCTCTTTTCTCTCTCTCTTTCTCTCTCTCTATTTATTGAAATATAACTTTCTGTACGTTCGAATAATCAGAGTACGGGTAACCAAATTTTGGAATGCCCACCGGCTGTTCCATCATATTCAATTACAATCTGATTTAATTACATAATTCAATTATATTGATAAAAAATGTCTTTAATTAATTCTATTTATAATTTTTATTTATATTATTATTTTCGAAGAAAATGTTGTAAATATATATAGAAATCTGCAAAAAATAACAATCATAAGTGTGTATTTGCGAATATTAATTTATTAGAAGTTTTAAAACAAATTAATTATGTAAATTTGAAAGACGCGTAATGTTTGGAGAAGCTTTGGAATGGGTATATATAGGAGCTGATAAGTATATATAAAAAGCGAGCGATCGAAACTAATAATATATTTTCGGCTTCAGACAGATACATAATCTCCATTATTCATAGATTAGACTGGGATAGTGTTTTGGATAGATGGAGAACAATGTAGGTCATTTGGGGTTTCTTTCTCTTCGTGTTTTCAAAGCATCTGGTTATACACCAGTTTCCCATTTTTTTATACAGTAGAGAGCAGACAAGGCAGTGTTGCATTGTTTGGTGCTCCTCTCTATATGTATTTGTTTAGTCCCATTCGATTATAGCAGTATTTATTCGCCCCTTTTCTGGTCTCAGGCGGTTGAGTGTCCTCCAGTTGACCCATGATGCTTCTGAACCAGGATAGAGGCGCAGAAGAACGGTGGGTTCAGTGAAGGACGCTCAACTGCACGAGAACAGGAATGGTCGATCAAAAGCTGGGTTTGGTTTTCATAAATTAATGATTATTGCGATGTCGGACATCATGTTGGTGCAAATACAATGCAAGAATTTTAGAGGCTTTATTTTGATCTTTGATTTTATCGACAACATTTTAAATAACGGGTGGAAAAACTATTTTTTGCGCATGTAATTCTCCCTTTATCTCTATTATAAACTTAGTTATGTGATTATATTCATATATTTGCATGTAGATGATTAATTTCTAAACTAATTAACCGATCATTATGAATTTTGGAACACTGCTTCTAGGCGTAAGGAGTCGTAATGTGGGGCATATTTAGTTTAAATTTAATTTAGTTTCTATGCAAAGGGGGTAAAAGCAGTTAGGAAACTGTTCGTGAAAATTCAAATACCTCCGATCTTTATCAAATTTGAAAATTATGTACGTGACATCAATTAATATATATTCCCTTAATTTCAGTTTTTTGAGGGGTTTAGGGGGCATAATATGGGTACAACTTCACATTTGTAAATTCATATATTTCAGATTTGCATTGAATTTCGTCCGTAGTAATCAATTAAACAAGATTCCCTGAATTTCAAATTCTTCTTAAGACTCCTGCAACCTAAGCTTTACATTTTCGACATTTTCTAGAATCAAAATTATTTAATAGATTTTGATGACAATTAGAATAATTATTCTAGACATTAGGTTCAGTATCATTATATCTTGATTTTTATGTTCGTAAGGGGACATACAAGTTGTGCAAGACTTCTGTTTTGTGAATTAATTTTTACTCGTCTTGAGACAGGTATTTCTCTAGTGTCTGTACAAAGTTAAACCCCGGGTACTTTAATGTCCGGGTATTAATGTTAAATTCCTTCTACCCTTTTGACCGTAAATACTTAAATGTTCGTACATAAAAAAAAAATATTTTAATTTTTTTATTTTTATTTCTAATCAAGGTTTCATTTTTATTTTTATGCTCTTTTGTGTTGTACATTTTAAATGTTTTGATTGGGCGAATAAACCTATTTATTTTTAAACTGATTTTTAACCTTTCTTTTTTTATAGACGTGATTTGTCCATTTAATTTGCTTAATTAAAATTTCATGGTGACATGTAAACAAACGAAGGAATTAAAATTTTAAAAAAAGTTGAAGGACGAAAAAGATTTAGAAGATCAGCTTGAGAAAATGGCGGGGGCAGAGGTTTGATCTTTTCACCTGAGCAAATAATAGATTCGTGAGGGGGGAATAAGGACATTAATGCGTGATTAGATGAGGTAATTATGGCCGTTTCGCTCTTCACACACACATAAATACACACACACACACACACACAGATAGGCACGCAGATACACTACAGACGCAGACAGGTACACCATGTGTTTACACAGTACACACATACAGTGCACAAAGTTATACATGGCACAAAAGCATACACAGATACTTATACACTCATATACAAAATACACTACAAGCTCACATTCATCAAAGTTGAATGTTTTATTTGAATGCCTACTAGACATTGTACTCGAATATTTCTCTTTACAGGGGTTTGTCAGGACAACCTGGCATGAGGATACTACACCCAACAAGTAAACTCTGACCAAATATTCAAAATAACATAGTATTCGAAGCCCAAATTACATTCCGTCGGTATTGCTACACACTGGCTTATACAAGGAATGGTGCAACTTCTTCAAGTGATGTTTTCTCTAGTAACATCACTAAGCTCGATATTCCACCAGACTAGATGAATTCTTGTCCTGCAATCCGTTAAGACCAAGAGACCACAAGAACGATGTATTATAACATACGTAACTGGTCAATTGGGGAGAGGAGAATTGGTGTTTTTCACTTTCTTACAAATTATACGTCTGAGAGATAAGGGAGAACTTTTATGGTACACTCGGATATATATATATATATATATATATATATATATATATATATATATATATATAGATAGATAGATAGATAGATAGATAGAAAAAAATAAGAGTGATAAACATGCTCGAATGGTCCAGGAAGTTGCAAAAAATGGCCGGTTTTCTTACTTCAATTCCATTTAAGTGCGCTCCATCTACGTTTTGATTTCAACATTTCACTTTTGGATTTATTTCTTTGTGAACGCCTTCTCCATACTGCTCCTACGAAAAATTTTCTTTTTGTCGTCTTCTCAAAAATCTCATCAACGGACACTTTTTCAACGGACAATTACCATCTGGACAAACCACATATCCTTTTTACACGAACTTTTTTCATCCCATTTTTAATATTTTTAATATTTTTAAAATATTTGAACTTTGGCTTTTTCTACAGCCACTTTATCTATCTGTATTTCTCCTCTGATGATAAGATTTCGATATTTGAAAAGCCTTGGCTTAAGGAAAGAACAATAAACACTGGTTAATTACAGAATACACCTTGCATTGAACAATCGAAATTTGAAATAAATTTGAACATTCGAACATGTTTATCACTCTTATTTCTTCTATCTTTATAATTGCTCTATCTCGTATATTGAGTTTAACCTTTTCACTATAGGGCCTATTTACTAAAAGTTTACTTTTGGTTTATATTTGATTAGATTTATATATATATATATATATATATATATATATATATATATATATATATATATATATATATCATATCATATAGGGATTAGGTGTTAGCCCCAGGAAAGGGCCCCTTGATTTCTGAGAACTTACACCTCACATCTAGTTGTAAGGTTCTACCCGGAGACAGCTACTATACAATGCGACACAATGGAGTTTGTAAACATCTCTACTAGACTATCTGTAAAAACTTAAATATCTATATAGCAGCAAGTCCTGGGAACAGATACCAGAATAAACTGTTGGAAATAATTCATACACCATCAACTATGACTATGCAATCTCTACAGCGACATACCTAGAAAACGGAGCAGTTAAATCTGACATAGTGATATGTGACAAGGAGGAAGAAAGTAGCAACCCTAGTTGAAGTCAGTGTCCCTAATGATGCTGGCTTAAACAGAGTTGAGAGGGAGAAGATAACTAAATACCAATGTATTACGTGCGACATGAAAAGAAATTGGAATCTCAGTAATCAGAGGAGCTCATGAAAAAAGAATTCCAAAAACTACCTGGCGAATATACCCGGTGAACCAAGTACAAAAGAAGATACAATAATTGCGTTTAAAGGGACAGCTAGAAACCTTAAAAAAACATCTATCAGTTGAAGTCTCTGAAATAGCGGGTGAATGTCTGGCATTCGGTAGGATCCCCTATTCCCAGCAAAAATAAAAAGATTAGAAAAAAAATGATACATAGTGAGTTTGCCTTGGTGAAGTAGATAACAACGCAAATTAAACAACCTGGGTGTGCCAAGTTCAAATCCTGTCAGTTCCATAGCAGCACTTTTAATTATGGATGTTGGCAACCTTCACGTTGCCCCTCTTGTAAGTACCTGATTCTAGAAAGAATTGAGGAAACCAATGCCAACAACAGAATCCCGCCGGTTCTAACAAGTCGTTCTCTTCGTTAACATTTTTCGTACTTGCTGAGGTTCTCCTTAGCATAATTCGGGTAACCTAGGGGATAAATTAGCAGCACTCTAACCCTAACCCACACCCTGACCTTCATTTTTCGGGATTAGGTATGGTTCGTCTCAGAACTAGGTAGTGCACACTCTCATGCATTATCTTTTCCTTCGGGATGAGGTTGATTTGTTCTGGATCGTCTGAGGAATCCCCACCGAGGAATAACTATGGGTCCGTTATAAGCTATATTTATATCTAACCAGCGTGTGTATTTACCTTCTATCCAAAGCCAGGTGTGTTCTCGAAAAGCCAATAATAATAACCATACAAACATGTACTCACAAAACGCACACATAGCGTATGCACGCACTGATACAAGGCACACCTACGTCTATAGATAAATATGCACTTAAACGCAGATGTTATGTGTTCGAACCTCACCCGGGCATAAGTATTTTTACTCTGTTATTTTCCTTAAACCAACATAAAAATCTCATATTATAATAATAAGTTGTTTTTGTTTAGTTTTACTTTTATTATTTTTTCGGTCATTTACGTAATGTATGAAAATTAACACATCCGGGCGACTCTGAGTTGCAATGCTAATTTATATATATATATTTCAGAGCAAACATTTTTATCCCAACACATACCACGTGATATTCGTTTACACAATGTTTCGAGATCATCCGGGAACTTCCAGGCAGAGGAATCAGCCATCGGTAATCACCTGGTTAGTACAAATAGTTGTTCTGACAAGTATTCCGATGGGTGGTTTTCTGTTTTACACAGTGCCAGGTCGAACTACCATCTCAATATTATTGAGGCGTTAGTTATTAACAATTCTTGACCTAGCTTGTGTAGACAAAAGATTTTAAAGCATCAGCTGGAGATCTATAATGATTCAAATCAACCATAATGTTGAGATTTACGTTTTTTAAAAAAAATCTCTAAATCGTTTATCCAACTGAAACACTTTGCCCCCTCATATATCATTCGATTTTCTTAGTTTTTAATTTATCATTCTGACGTTATCTCTTAGAGGGTCAGACGATAAAGCCTTAATGAAAATTGTAGCAATTTTCTTTTTTTTTTGCACCGCCGTTTCATTGATTAAAAAAAATGTTTTCTCTGAAATTTATCCTACGATTTTGTTGTACGCGAAATTTATCCCCCCCTACACACACGCACACACACACACACACACACACACACACATATATATATATATATATATATATATATATATATATATATATATATATATATATATATATATATATACCGTGAAAATTTAAAAGAACAATAAAACCACCGATACCATCCTGGTCCGACACATTATGTCGGTAAATAAATAGTTACTTGAAAATTATTGAAATCTTTCAATATTGCCATTTATTCTGTTTACCTTGTCTCGTATCCGACGGTGTTTTTCTACCAAACTGCATTGTCATAGCCTTTAAATGCAGCTATTTACACACTACGCACAATGCTTTAAACAAACTACAACATACTTCTTATATTCATAAATTCATATATATATATATATATATATATATATATATATATATATATATATATATATGCAAACGTTGTTAAAAATAACAGAATTCATTTGTTTAATTATACCTTTTTATTTGTTTAATTTTTCTGATGGTCTTCTTCGTATTAAAATAATAATAAAAAAATTAATAAATATTCCATAGGTTTCACGAACGTTTTCGATTCTTTGTTGAAGCATTTCCAGGTGTCAAAAACAAAAAAGCTGGAGAAAGAAGAGAAATTTTAAAAAGACGGCGTTTTAAAGAAACATGCAGAGAACGGGTTTCGCAGTGTTCCACGCAAGTCGTTGACGATTTAAATTCAGCGACGCTGGAGTTGCACCACAGAACAAAATCGCATTACTTTAAGCATTTTAAAATGTTACCACTGGTTTCATATGTGAGATTATTAATTTTAGGTTGTGTGTTTCTATGTAAATAGCTTCCAGCCTTTTTAATTTTTAAAATATACATATATATTTGTGCGTAGGTGTACATGACCGATAACATAACGTTTTGTGATTAGGCTAATCGTTACCGTCATGGCTGATTGAATGAGTCATGCCGAGTTCAAATCCAATCAGATCAATTGTTGTCTTTTACACAAGTATATTGTTGGGGGTATAACCCTGTAATTTCCTATAATATTTGGCTTAAAACACACACACGCACGTTAAATTAATTGTACATAGTGATTCACTCATATTAGCTATTTTTTGGTATTCATTCTCCCCCTCAAATGTTGATGTATCGTCAAACCAAGGCCCCTAACAAAACATATACAATACAGGGTGTCTGAAAAGTAACGGGATAACTGTCGCAAACAATCTATTCCCATTCCAAACAAATTACATGGTTTCTTATTTGAACTAGCCCCCCCCCCTCTCGTGCCTTAATACGTGTTCGCACCATTCTGCTCCGTGGTTACGACCCTCTGGATGGCCCCGAAATGCTTTAAAACGAGTTTGATTGACGATTCCCTTAAGCTTATAAAAACGATAAAGTCATGCGGAACAAGATCCGATGAATAAGGAGTTTTTTTTTCAGAACAATGATGTGTTTTTTAATTCGTTAATTGGTGATCATCGCTCGTTCCTCAGTGCTCAATGCTGAACGACCTTAAGAAGAGGATATGTAACTAAAAGTATGTAGACAAAAACTGTAATTGTTTCAATAAAGCTAAGAGTACAGTTATATACTACCAACTAGCGGCAAACCGGAATATTAACCGACCCAAAACAGGAAGTCCTAAGGGCCAGGCGGTGATTGCCGAAAAATAGTCACCTGTGTAAACAAATAATGGAATAAAGAAAATCAGGAAACGATTTGTACTAATTTTTATTTAAAATAATTGCTTTTACAAAAATATACAATCAAATAGGTGGTTGGATTTTTTTAAATGAAAATATAATAAAATGCATTTGTTTTTATTTTAAATAATTTCTTTTACAAAAATAAGCAATCAAATAGGTGGTTGGATTTTTAAAATAAAAATATAATAAAATGTACTTGCCTTTATTTTAAATAATTACTTTTACAAAAATTAGCAATCAAATATAGGGTTTAATTTTTCTTAATGAAAATTTAATAACATGTATTTGTTTTTATTATGAATAATTTCTTTTACAAAAATAAGCAATCAAATAGGTGGTTGGATTTTTTTAATGAAAATATAATAAAATGTAACTTTGAAATGTGAGAATCAGTTAACATGACGCGGGATTTTGAAATGAAATATTTATTAAATCATTTTTTTTTATATCCAAATTTTCGGTTTTATAAACCTTCTTCATGGGACAGACAATATTTTCCTTTTTTTAGAAGAAAAAAAAAAGGAAAATATTGTCTGTCCCATGAAGAAGGTTTATAAAACCGAAAATTTGGATATAAAAAAAAAATGATTTCATAAATATTTCATTTCAAAATCTCGCGTCATGTTAACTGATTCTCACATTTCAAAGTTATCATTATAACGGCGCTTCTAAAACTGTAGTAAAATTTAAATCTCATTATAATAAAATGTATTTGACTTTATTTTAAATAATTACTTTTACAAAAATTAACAATCGAATGAGTGGTTAGATCTTTTTAATGAAAATATAATAAAATGTATTTGTTTATATTTTAAATAATTTCTTTTACAAAAATAAGTAATTAAATAGGTGGTTGGATTTTTAAAAATGAAAATATAATAAAATGTATTTGTTTATATTTTAAATAATTTCTTTTACAAAAATAAGTAATTAAATAGGTGGTTGGATTTTTTAAAATGAAAATATAATAAAAATGTATTTGTTTATATTTTAAATAATTTCTTTTACAAAAATAAGTAATTAAATAGGTGGTTGGATTTTTTAAAACGAAAATATAATAAAATGTCTTTGTTTTTATTATCAATAATTTCTTTTACAAAAATAAGTAATCAAATAGGTGGTTGGATTTTTTTAATGAAAATATAATAAAATGTATTTATTTTTATTTTAAATAATTTCTTTTACAAAAATAAGTAATCAAATAGGTGGTTGGATTTTTTAAAATGAAAATATAATAAAAATGTATTTGTTTATATTTTAAATAATTTCTTTTACAAAAATAAGTAATTAAATAGGTGGTTGGATTTTTTTAATGAAAATATAATAAAAATGTATTTGTTTATATTTTAAATAATTTCTTTTACAAAAATAAGTAATCAAATAGGTGGTTGGATTTTTTAATGAAAATATAATAAAATGTATTTTTTTTTATTTTAAATAATTTCTTTTACAAAAATAAGTAATCAAATAGGTGGTTGGATTTTTTGGTACTTATGCAGTTTACGGACTGTGCTTAAATACTACCATTATTTAGAAAGCCATTCTTAACATGGGGAGGTGGTTTTGTTTACTATTCTTTACTTTCATTACACAATTTAATAAATAAATTAATAAATTTGGGAAACTGAAACTCTCGCCGGAAATCATATTACGGAAGGAGTTTAATAACGGGAACTACATCTGAGCCAACACCGTTTGCTGCTGACTTACTTCTAAACTGAGTCGCTTAATATTCCGGTTTGCCCCAATAAATTTGTTAGATTAATACACAATCCGCTATCCGCTTTTCGCCCATAGATCACATAGAACACCCAATCCTATCACTTTTAAGACCGACGTCGTACGTAAATATTTCATCAGATAGACCCCCAAAGTGCATTGTAAGTTCTTTCATTTACGATTATTTGCCAATTAATTAAGTTTAAACACTAGTGTTTTTAAAAAATGATATTTCACCCCAAACAAGGCAGGTCGCCACTGTAGACGTAAGGGGCTACTGAGAATTAGAGAGTAGGTTTAGGGTGTCATTCTAAGTTGGGCCCTGTGTAGCGAGATGTATGTTTACATTAGTTTTAAACCTCTGCGTGTCGATACAGTCGGGGAAACAGGGAGCAGTGAGGGAGTCCCAGAGGCCGGCAGCACGAGGAAAGAAGCTGCTGGAGTAGAAGGCTTTCCGGCATCTGGGGACCTCCACAGTGAATGGATGGGACCTAGCTGATTGTCGAGTTGTTCTAGTGTATTTGGGTCGAGAGGACACTAGAGCAGCTAGTTCATCGGAGCACAATCCATTGAAGTATTTGTAAAACAAGCAGAAGGATGCAATATTGCGGTGATGGGATAGTGTTACTTTTAACTCGATTCGACTATGTGTTCCAAAATATAGTATCTATTAGAAAAGTAAAATGTTATTGTGTATTTTATTTCTTTTTGTTAATATTTCATTTCGATAAATTTTCGATTAAAAGAACAAACTATTAAAACACCGCTGAAAATCCCATTAATTATTTCGGCTTGAAGGTAAGTTAATAAACCTCTCTTTTCTTTTCTTTTTCTTCGTTGAATTTAATCAAATACCTGTCGGTTCCTGTTGATTTATTGAACTATCTCAGACGAATCATTTTAGGCTGATAAACCTTCAATATATCAGTTACTATATAAAGGGTGACCTACAAAAAATGCCACCCATGGAATCGTTAATAACATTCACAATCTTTTTCTTATCGATTAGTTTTGTCTTCTTATCGATTAGTTTTGTCTTCTTTTTCTTGCCGATTAGTTTCTTCTTCTTATCGATTAGTTTTGTCTTCTTTTTCTTATCGATTAGTTTTTCTTCTTATCGATTAGTTTTGTCTTCTTTTTCTTATCGATTGGTTTTGCTTCTTTTCGATTAGTTTTGTCTTTTTTTTCTTATCGATTAGTTTTTTTCTTTTCGATTAGTTTTGTCTTCTTTTTCTTATCGATTAGTTTTGTCTTCTTATCGATTAGTTTTGTCTTCTTTTTCTTATCGATTAGTTTCTTCTTCTTATCGGTTAGTTTTGTCTTCTTTTTCTTGCCGATTAGTTTCTTCTTCTTATCGATTAGTTTTGTCTTCTTTTTCTTATCGATTAGTTTTTCTTCTTATCGATTAGTTTTGTCTTCTTTTTCTTATCGATTGGTTTTGCTTCTTTTCGATTAGTTTTGTCTTTTTTTTCTTATCGATTAGTTTTTTTCTTTTCGATTAGTTTTGTCTTCTTTTTCTTATCGATTAGTTTTTCTTCTTATCGAATAGTTTTGTCTTCTTTTTCTTATCGATTAGTTTTTCTTCTTATCGATTAGTTTTGTCTTCTTTTTCTTATCGATTAGTTTTTCTTCTTATCGATTAGTTTTGTCTTCTTTTTCTTATCAATTAGTTTTTCTTCTTTTCGATTAGTTTTGTCTTCTTTTTCTTATCGACTAGTTTTTTTTCTTTTCGATTAGTTTTTTCTTCTTTTTCTTAACGATTAGTTTTTCTTCTTATCGATTAGTTTTTTCTTCTTTTTCTTGTCGATTAGTTTCTTCTTCTTATCGATTAGTTTTGTCTTTTTTTCTTATCGATTAGTTTTTCTTATCGTTTAATTTCATTTCAATGATTTCAAGTAGTGAATGTGAATCAAATTGCGAAGCGATAGCTAGTTTATAATAATAATGTAGACACATCAAATCAAAGTTACAAGTATTTTGATTGGTTGCTTCATTTGTCTGACCCAAGAAAAATGCCATCCATAGAATAATTAATGCACAATCCCTTCTACAATCTAACTATATTTGGTACGAATTAACCTCAAGTTATGGTTGACTTGTCCACCAATGTTCAGGCAGGAATGCTCAACACTCTTTTTTATCACCGTTAATGGTATGTGGGGACAATTTGGTGATCGTTTCTTTTAGGAGTACCACGTGAAGGTTCGTACTTTGTTTAAAAGTGAGAATTCAGCACTTACCTTTTCGGTGACCCTTTTTTCCTTGACTTTTTTCCATGACGTATTTATACCTGCATTCAGTAGTACCACACTTTTGGTGACAGTGGAAAGATCCGGTACATGAGGTGGTTGCGTAAAAGGCGCTACAGCATGGGTATGTCAAAAGCAGAATAAAATATTTATCCAAATAATTATTTTACATTTAAGATTAACCAAAGATTAAATAGTTTTTCTTAATATCTTCCAGTATGATCTGGAGAAAATGACATACCAGTACCAAACGTATCCACCTCCATTAAAATTGTGAGTACAATGTACAGAGTGTCTCCACACAATTGACACCCATAGAATCGTTAATAACATTCACAATCATTTCTGCAATCCAACCATATTTGGTACAAAGATACTTCAATTTATGCCTGACTTGCCCACCCAATTTCATTTATGAATGCCCAACATTCTTTTATCACTGTTAAATATATTTCAAATGTGCACCTTTGTGTTGATTAACACCGAACGCTGCCTAGTGTCCATTAAGGAGTTTTGAGAGACGAAAAGTGATTTAAACAGGATGGGCAACTGCCCATGCTTCAAATGACTCGATAAAATGGGTACCGGGACACTTTGGTGATCGTCTCATCAGTAGATATGATCTCGAGTGGGATAATTTCTATTATTTGAATTATTCGTACTACTATTCTCATCTATATCGTTATTTTCGCTTGTATCTATCTCACTTGCTATAAGTATCTCCTTCTCTCTCTCTCTCTCTCTCTCTCTCTCTCTCTCTATATATATATATATATATATATATATATATGGTGCTCTTATCGATCTTGAACCAGTTTTCGTGACGTTCGACTCGGAAGTGTTCGGCTGTTCTACGCAAACGCCCGAGAGTTGACGAGTCGATTTGTACCAGACGACATCTTTGATACGGTGCTGCGTCCTATGATAATAATGTTTTGCTTGTTTTTTTGTTGTTGTTAGGGTTACGGTTACAGTTACGGTTAGGGTAAGGAATTTTTTAAAGAAACAACAAAGAAAATTAAATATATTTTCATGATTTTTTTAAAGAAACAACAGGAAAAACAAACAAAGCGATGTTACTGTTATAAAATGAATACTGTATTTTTATTTACAAGGAGTTTTTTTGAAGTAAAAAAAACAACAGAAAAAACGTACCCAAATTACTTTTATCACGACATATTCTTTTAATTTTATTATTTATTCTTACTTGCTCGCGATGATACTGCAGTGCAAAGCTGTTCGTAATTCATTTTGGGTTTATTTTCTTCAAAAAAACTTCCTGACAAAAAATCCGTCTTCGAAAGCACTTATTTTAAATTAGTAACAAAGTTATCGGCTGCTCGCTGCTTCGGCTCGTCAACACTCGGCCGTTTGCGTAGGACAGCCGAAAGATTCCGAGTCGAACGTCACGAAAGCTTGTTCAAGATCGATATCAGTACACTATATATATATATATTAGACCTCTTCAAAATTGACCTTTTTCTTCAAACATATGGAAACTGATATTATTCCCATTCTCCAAGGTCTAAATTAGCTAAATATACCAGTTATTGTGATCTTGGACCTTGGCTATGCCTGCCTCAAGAGCCATGTAATGTTATTGTTGACGTTTTTCAAAAACGCTGCAAAATATGGGATATTATGTCCTTATTTTCATTGTAGCTTTCCAGAGGTTGATGCTATAGCATTGAAAGTGGTACCAAATGAAAGCTAATGAAATTTTCTTGCATATGGTAGTAAGCACAATAAAACACATGAACACCTGCGTAAATTTTAACTAATTTGAATGCACAAACAGCTGGGACACTACAAAAAATCAGTTTGGTAGTATGATAGCACTGCACTGACACATATATTGCATAAGAAACTGTCAGATAGGATGTTACATGTATTATCACTTATTCAATGTGGCTTTTTTGAAACTGTCAAATTTTTTCCTGTGGTACTCCACAACTTGTAGTAAGCAGCTTCTTTGCTCTGGGTCACTTGTGATCTGAGTTGCAAAGTCACTCATTAGTTTCACACCTCTCTCAGCCACATCATTGGTCACTTTCACTGACCTCACAAACTTCTGTGCATTCCTGTAGCTGTCATTGTCTTCCCAGGTGTCAGCAGGAGTAGTGAGCCAGTCACATTTCACTCGAAGAGCATCAAACAGAAAGTGAGACTCTGGCCCTACCAGGTCTGTGAGAACTGTAGCTGCATTGATGACAGGAAACACTGGCTTGCCTTTCCTGTAACTCTCAGGTTTCTCTGTTTCTGACAGCTTGACTGCGAGCTTCTATTTTGCAGACTTGGTCATGCTGGCATGTGAACTGAACAAGGTGAATGGCACTAGTTCCTGGGTCAGATACCAGCGGTGGTTGTTCATTTTCTTGAGAACAGAGGTTGCCAGTTCATAGTCATACTGCTTGTATTGCAGCATGTTCTTCATAAGCTGGAGGTCATGGATAGGTGCATCAGCTGCAGATGTGGTGGTCACCCAGTGGCTGGTGTAGAATAAGGTCAGGAACTTGTTCATCCTCTCCAGCTTGAAGATAGTGTCCGTGTTGTATTTTAGTTCCTTGGAAAACATGAGCATCTTCATACAGTAAATGTTCCTGGCCATCCAGCGGGCTTGGTGAATGGCACCTGGCTTGGCCCAGTGGATACCTCGAGGAGGTTCCTCACCAAGCAGGATCAGGCACAGCTCTGCCACCTCTCTGTAATCTGCCCCCGGACTTGCTTCCTCAAGGAAATTGCTTAAGACTGCAATTGTGCTTGTCTTCTTCTGTTTCAATTCTTGTTCAACTAGGCCCAGAACTCTTGGGCAGTCCTTAACCAACTTGTCCCACTTCTCTTTCACATTGCTGAACATTGGGTTGTCAGGACTCTTGACCTTGCTGAACACAGCCTCCCATACACTTCCAATTATTACCTCTGATATGTGATGGCGACAAGCGAAGTAGAATACCTTTTTGCCTAGTTTTTCTTCAATAAGCTTCGCTGCACCCTTGTTGATGCCACTGTTGCTTGCTGTGGTATCAAATACCAAGCCTACAATGTTGTCTGTGAGACCCCATGCTTCTATCAGTTCCAATGTAGCATTACACTGTTGGATTCCTGTAGAACTTTCTATGAAGGGCACACCAAGCAGCTTCCCTTCTTCATACTGTGGAGTACCAGAGACGAGAACTGCAAGACTTTCCACTGGGCATCTTTCACCAAGAACATCCCGTAGAAGTTTTCCATCCCAGTGTAGTGTGCAGTAATCTGGCGGACTTTCCTTGAAGTTATTCATGTAACTTTGGCACAAGTTATGACGAGTGTTTATCCTATTTCGTCTTGTAGTAGAGGCTGATATAACAAAGTCATCAAGATCTGCGCCTCCTGCCTTCAACACTGCAGACACCATGGCTGTAGTCTGGTTGTCAGAGAGTGACAACCGATCTGCAGTGCTACAAATCTCTTCACTGGTCATAACTGAGTGTGGAAAGTGTAAGGTTATCGTACTTGGTTTTGATGAACAGCTTGGTGTTGTCTCAGTGTATTCTAAACCCTCACTAGTACCAGAGCCTTGACTGTTCTCTGGGTCTTCATCACTTGAAATTTTCCCAACTTCTGCTGCTGCAGCAGTCACTGATGAAAACATTCTCTCTTCTCTTTCTTCTCGGAAGCTTTTCTCTCTAGACTTCTTCTCAAACACCTTATCATGACCTGACATGTGTGCCAGGCGAGTTGTCTGTTGGTCCAAGTAGAAATTGACGTCCTCTTCCTTGGTCTCCTTTGTGAGCAGCCTGTTGCTTCTTATCTCCTCCACAACATCCTTTGCTCCAATATCAAATAACTTGTCTAAGTCCTTCAGAAAGTTAGCTCGTTTCTCTTCCTCTGGTTTGTTATTTCTTCCCTTGTTTTTAACAATTTTCCTGTACTTTTCATGGAGGATCATGAAACGGTTGACTGCATTTGGTCTAGTTAGTGTTTTAATCCTTGCCATATTCCAGAATGGCAAAACGACATCCACTGTATCATGGGCTAAAGACCTATTGTCACTGTTGGGATTATCATTCCTCAAATGCAGGAAATACTGGAACACCTGGCGATTAGTAGGAAGTTGAGAGCCCCTGATGCTGGAGCTGTGTTGCCCAATGAGATACACATCACTGAATGACCTTGTGGCAGGAGTTGCCACCTTTCTTCTCTTTTCAGTTGGTTCATCCCGTTCACTTGTATCGCTGACCACTTTCCCACAGCATAGTTGTCTTCCAGATGCCATGTTGTCAGC
>OY744517.1:34649397-34681897 GCA_963556195.1 Sepiola atlantica | reverse complement strand
TAGCACTTCAAAGATCATTGATGACCAACATCTTTCTGACTCTCTCTCTCTCTATCACTCTCCCTCTCTCTCTCTTTCGACAGAGTACTTAATGCAATGAGAAAAATGTGGGTTGTTATTTTTAACACTTATAAGCCCAGGCTCTACTTGTACTACCACCAACGCTTGGATCTTCATTTCTCCCCATATGAAATGAATGTATATCTCTCTCCTTAAGTAAGCCCCCATTCTTTTATAAGCCCATAGGACTGTTTTTAACTCCAGACATGAAATGGAAGACTTACATCAAATATGTTGCTGAAGTCGCTGAAAAATGGTTAGATCGTTTTACCCCTCCAGAAAGTACTTCATTCTTGACGCAATCGCCTACCTGTATTACAGGTGCTTGTGCTGTTCAGCGGCCGTATTAAAAATATTTGTTTCATAAAAAACAATATTATATACTTATTCAGCGTTATATTCGTGCTCACTGTACAAAAAAGTAGAAAAAATTATCCACTAGAACTTTAATTACAAGTATTTTTCCATTCTGCGGATCATAACAGCGATTCGTTCACTAAGCCTCCATCTTATTTCTTAAGAAGATTTCAATTATCTGCCCTTGAAATATTAAAGATTTCCAAGTTCGAAAAGATGCACCCGATGAAGGTCGGAGGTCAAATCGGCATTGTTATGGCAAATAACACCGTACCTGAGAGTTCAACATTCAAACTCCTCGGCCTAACCTTCACAGGTAACATGATTGGAACAAGTAAATAGAACACATTGCCAAGGCTGCCACAAAGCAAGTGGGCTTCTTCTGCCGTGCTAGAAAACTTTTCACACCTGACATTATCTTGTATCTCTACAAAGCCACCATCCGCCTATGAATGGAGTATTGTTACCACATCTGGGCTGGTGCATCATCCACTAGTCTCTCCCTATTAGACAAGGTCCAAAAAAGAATCGCCAACTTAATAGGTCCCTCAATATCCACCAAGCTCTAGCCCCTTTCCCATCGCCGCAATGTTGCATCCTTGTGCTGGTTTTACAAATACTTCAATGGATTGTGATCCGATGAACTGGCTACTCTGGTGCCCCCTCGACGTAAATACACTAGACCGACTTGACAATCAGCTAAAACCCACTTATTCACTGTGGAGGTCCCCAGATGCCGGAGAGCCTTCTACTCCAATAGCTTCTTTCCTCGTGCTGCCGGCCTCTAGAACTACCTCCTTGCTTCCTGTTTCCCCGACATGCAGAGGTTTAAAACTAATGTAAACAGACATCTCGCTACACTGCTCCCAACTTCGGATGACACCCAAAACCTACACCCTAATTCTCAGTAACCCCTTACGTCTACAGTGGCGGCCTGCCTTGTTTGGGGTGAAATATGTTTAAAAAAAAGAAAGAAAAAAGAATCGTTGCGAAAATAACATCCAAGATGAGAACAGTAGTCTGAATAATCCAAATAATTCCAATTGTCAATCCTCATCTAAAAAAAAAATCCGAAACATTTATCATTGCTTTTGTGGTCGGTTGTTAAAATGATTACATTAAGAGATGTATATTTAGTTGTTGTTGAACTTGGTTGGCGCTGGTGGATGTAGTGGTTAAGAGGGTGTATATTTATCGATGACATTGGAAGCGACGAATGGCGAGGTACAAGGCAATGATGCGCACAGCGATAATGATAATGGTGACACTGGGCGAAGAATACGCACGATTCGGTCTCACCTGATCGACGATGTGTGAGCCTGCGCCGCTGTGGGCGAAATGGTGCGAAATGTACTACGAAACCCTCACGTGCACCGACCCGACCGCTCACGTCGGTGGCCACCAATATTACACCAAGAACTCCGCTTCCCTCTATCATAGCTACGCACCTTTATCTTATGTTCTCTTTTTCTCTCTTTTTTCTCTTTTTTTTCTACACTTTTCTATCTCTGTCTTTCACTCTGTCAAGTTTTTCCTTCTCTCTCTTTTTCTGTTTTCTTTCTCTTTCTATCTACTTTTTTATCATTCTCTTTTTCTCTGTCAACTTTTTATCTCTCTTTCTCTTTTTTGTTTCTCTCTCTTTTTTTCGTTTCTTTATCTTTTTATTTACCTTTTTCTCTTTTTCTTTTCTCTCTTTCAACTTTTTATCTCTCTTTCTCTTTCTTTTTACCCATTCTCTTTTTCTCTGCCAACTCTTAATCTCTCTTTCTCTTTTTTCTTTCTTTCTCTTTCTATCAACCCTTTTCTCCTTCTCTTTCTCTCTTTCAACTTTTTATCTCTCTTTCTCTTTCTTTTTTCCTTCTCTTTTTGTCTACCCTTTTCCCATTCTCTTTTTCTCTGTCAACTCTTTATCTCTCTTTCTTTTTTCTTTCTTTCTTTTTTATTTACCTTTTCCTCTTTCCCTTTCTCTCTTTCAAAATTTTATCTATCTTTCTCTCTTTCATTTCTGTCATTTTCTGTCTACGTTTTTCTCTTTCTTTTTATCTCTTTCAACTTTTAATCTCTCTTTCTTTTTTTATTTATTTCTCTTTTTATCTACCCTTTTCTCTTTTTTTATTTCTTTATCTTTCTATCTAACTTTTTTCTCTTTTTCTTTTTCTCAGTCAACTCTATCTCTCTTTCTCTTTTTTCTTTCTTTCTTTTTCTATCTACCTTTTTCTCTAAGTGTCTTTCTCTTTCTCTCTGTTGGCTTTTCCCGTTATCCTTTTTCTGTTACACTTACCATCTCTTGGCCTTTTGGCTAAGATCGAAGTGTAGTATCTGTTCCGATGGATACTGCACCCCATAGACTGGTATCGTCTTGGCCTTCGGGGCTTGATTTACGCCTGTCTATGGGTCGGTCCTGTGCAGTTCTAGGAGGTCCACCCTCCCAGGCTTTGCCACCCCTCTTTGGGGAGGAGTAAGTTTATTGCTTACTACCTGAGGCGCCCCTACCGCGGAATGCCGACGGGGCTGCCCAGGCAATTTTTAATGGCCAGAGTGCTCACTTTCTCGGGCGCTGGCTTTTCAAACCCCAGTTTTCCGACCCGACCTTGGGTCACATCTTACTTGTGGGAGTAAGATAAAACTGGCCTTGTGCCTAACTCCTGGAGAGGAGTAAATAAATACTCTTACCCTTTTCTCTCTCTATATTTTCTCTTTTCTTTCTCCCGCTCTCTCATACGCTGTTGCGCATTCATCTTTCTTATAAAACTATGATGACTATCGCAACTACCGTTCCTCGTTTTCTATTTGCAAACTTAACTACCCTTTCCTCTCTCTTTCTCTTCCTTGCTGTCACTTTCCCACTCTTTCCCTCTTTTTCTCTCTCTTTCTAATATTCCTCCTCCCTTTCTCTCTCTCTCCCGCTTGGTCCTGTTCTTCCCAAACAAAATATTCAGCTTTCCTATAAAAAAGGGAACTTACAATTCTTCTCATTCACCAGCCTTTAGCCTTTTTGGTTAGGATCAAGGTGTAGTAGCTGTTGTTGCACTTTATTTTTTTCTATCATCGGTCAGTAATAGAGAAATACTTCTAGACTGAGACAATTTTCATTTTTTTTCCTAATCCAGAGTGTCTCTTTTTTGGGGAGCTGGATTTTTCCCACATTAAAAACCGACCTTGTATCTAATTCTGCCCTCGTGGGGAGGCAAGTAAATAGGGACTGTCAGTCGAGAGATGAGTGACAATCAATGGTATGAACTCAGTGAATAGGGTAAGAGTCCACTTCTCCGCCTTTCGGCCAATATCAAAGTGTAGTATCTGTTCCGATGGATACTACACCCGATAGACCAGTACCGTCTTGGCCTTCGGGCCTTTATTCCGTCGGTCTGTGGGTTTATCCTGCACAGTTCTGCGAGGTTCACCCTCCCAGGCTTTACCTTCTCACCTTTTGAGAAGGAGTTAGTTTATTATTGCTATCGCCTGAGGCGCCCCTGCCGGGGAATGCCGACGGGCGCTGGCTTTAAATGTCACAAAGACCCCCGACCCCCACCTTTTCCACTTCCACAACGGGCGTGAAAATTACATCCCTCGAAATGCACCACACCTTATGACTAAGGTGTGGTGCATTCCGAGGGATGTAATTTTTTTAATTTAATATAGAAATGAATGTTTCCGAGGAATGCACCAGCCTAAATAAATTCTCGGCCTTCCGGCTAAGATCAAAGTGTAGCATCTGTTCTGTCCTCGGTTAGTGAAGAAGTTCTTCTAGACTGGAGCATTATTTTTATTTTTGTGTCAATCCAGAGTGACCCTTTTTGAGATCTGGATTTTGTCAATATTCAAACCTGGACTTGTGTCTAACTCTGATCTCGTGGGAAGGCAACTAAATAGGGACAAATCTCCCCTTTCTTTCTTTCTTTCTTTCTTTCTTTCTTTCTTTCTTTTTCTTTCTTTCTTTCTTTCTTTCTTTCTCTTCCTCTTTCTCTCTCCCTTTCTTTGTCTCTTTATCCCTTTCCCTCCAGCTCATGCACAACTGCGAGTTCTCCTATGCTTCCAAAAATAAATGGCCAGGTTTCCATCCAAGGAGGGAACTGACAACTGGAAAATGATGTTCTCTTGTCGTTTTCACCACGGGATACGTGCGTCCAAAACATGGCGATCTTTCGTGACGACTGCCGCGCCATATCATTGCAATCCGACTTCCTCTTGCACCATCAAAACTTAGTAGACTCACCCCACCCTTATTCCGACGACACACTTTTCGCCCCGACAAATCATACCCCGCCCTCAAACATTCACCCGAGGAGAACGAATTGGGAAGTGCACGAGCGAAGAGAAAAGCTAATCATTTCAGGTGTTGAGTGCTCGTTTCGACCATCGACGACGTCACCCGCAAGTTTGCAAGTCACGCTGCTGCTCCACTCGTTAATTTGATAGGTTTTCCGCACGTAATGCACGATGAGCGCAGGCGAATTCGGTAGTAGACAGAGATGGGAATGGGCTCAAGAAGGACGGACACATTTCGGCGATGAAGGAGGAAAGTGATGAAGAAAAAGAAGAAAAAAGAAGAAGAAGAAGAAGGAGAAGAAGGAGAAGAAGGAGAAGACGTAAGAGAAGAGAAACAGGGGGGAAAGAAGGAGGAGAAGAAAAAAATAGTAAAAAGAATAAAAGAATAAAAAGAAAGAAAAGAAGAAGAAGAAGAAGAAGAAGCAGAAAAAGAAGAAAGAAAAGAAGAAGGAAAAGAAAAGAAAAGAAGAAGAAGAAAAAAAAATACGAATAAGAAGAAAGAAAAGAAGAAGGAAAAGAAAAGAAAAGAAGAAGAAGAAAAAGAAGAAGAAATAATAATCATAGGATACAAGCAAAAAACAAAGAACGAAGGAAAGAGAAGAGAAGAAGAAAGAAATGAAGTTGAAAAATAAAAATAAGAACGTGAAAATAAAGAGTGAAAGGAAATAAATGGAAGACGTCTAAAAGACTCTGCACAACCATTTAAAAAAAGAAAAAGTCCAATCGCTGAGCGGTGGCCTTTTATCTGTCGGGCTGAGGTATTCGTCCTGGAGGTCCACCCTGCTAATCCTTTTCCTCCCCTCTTTGGGGGGGGGGGGGGAGTTAGTTTATTGCTAACTGCCTGAGGCGCCCCGACTAGAGAATACCGACGAGACTGCCTAGGCAATTTTTAATAGGCCAGAGTGTCCTTTCTTTAGGGGCGCTGACTTGATTCTCCCACACTTCCGCCCTTGTACCATAACTTCCTGCGGTGGGAAGGAAGTAAGTAGGTAGTGCAGCGTCTAACAAGTGTTACATAAGCTCGACCTTGTTTTGCATGCAACCCTAGTTGGAAGGCAGGTGAATACAGGTAAATTCCAAGATAATGTATACAATCTTTGAACCGTCATAACTCGTTAGATTTATTGATTTTTACTCGTAAACAAAGTTTATAGAAGAAATAAAAATACACATCTGAGGATTTTGACACTAAAATTCAGAAAAAACATAGACAATTAAATTTTAATGAATGATAATTCAATGATTTGTCCACATCAAGTGTTGGAACCGGTTCGTATCGTAAAGAAATTTAATGCAAATCTAAAATAGGCGAATTTTCAAATGAGAGGTTGTGTCCATATTATATTCGTTAAAAACCCTTATGTCTAGAATTATTATTATACATTTGGTCAATCTGCTTACATGATTTTTATTCTAGAAAATGTTTCAAATTTAAAGATTAAGCTTAAGGCGTCTTAAGAAGAAATTGAAATTCAGGGAATCTTGCTTAATTGGTGTCTAATGACTATGGATCGAATTCAATGCAAATCTGATATATCTGAATTTTCACATGGGAGGTTGTGCTCATATTACGCCTGCTAAAAACCCTTTAAAATGATCCAAAGAAACTGAAATATGGAGAATATTTATTAATTGAACATTTTCATCCCGTAGTACATTGCTTTTTACTTGCTACTAACTGCTATTAAGGAGAGGAGAAAGTGGACCTTGGATTTATTTTCGGCAGCCTCGTAACTCTCGCTCCCGTTATTTTCTCCTTTAGTCCTCACATTCCATGAGCGATGTTACTGACAAAGGAGGAATAATTGTTGTTTTCTGGGTCGGAATCTATCTACCTTACACTTATCGTTGGATAGTTTTTGACCTTGAAGTAGTATTTTTTTTAGCTCCTTACATCAAATGGCTTCATGCTTTGTCTGGAGCGATTTCCATGAAAAAAACAAAAAAAAACATTTCACTAATTGTTTCATGTTTTCTGTTGTAAACGCTGTCTTTCAGAAATCCAAACAAAACATCCAAGGGTGTCACATCTAGTAATCTAGGCGGGAATCAAACTATTCCTCTTCTTTTTTGTAATCCATCTGTTTTGCAGGTTTCCATTCGGATAAGCTCTCATACTACCGTGAGAGTGGGCAGGTACACCATGTGTATACATGGTTTTAGGACATCCGGTATGGGCAATAAACTCATCTTTTACCGTTTTAGAAGACTTACATCAAATCCGTTGTTAAGATCGCTGGAAAAATGGTTCGATCATTCTCCCATTCCAGAAAGTATATCACTCCTGACGCAATCCTCTATCTGGACAAGAGTCAAATGGCCCCAAGATCGAGTACTGTTACCACATTTGGGGAGGTGTTGTTTAGAGTACCATTTTCTGCCTTGGCAGAGTACAAAACCGACTTCGAAATCTAGTGGGGGATATCCTCTTCTCTTCTCTACAGCCGTTTTCTCACAGAATATACATTGCTAGTCTTTCTCTACTCTATCCTTATTTTCATACAAACCGCTCAACTGAGCTCCAATCTATCCCCCCCCCCTGTAAAACATTCACAACAAAACTGGTCTAGCTACAAAAAATGTCCTTTTTTCCTCTGTGTATCTAAAACTAAACAGAACTTCCATGGGCAAAGTTTATTTCCAAGAACTACCCGTTTGTAGAGCACAATACGACGGAACTGATTACAACATAGCCGTTTTCAAGTCCAATATTAAATTCTTTAGAAGACGATCCAGTCTTCTAAAATAATTAAATTCTACCACTTTTCAACAATCGTTACCAATCATCACGGTGTAGTCTCACTGTTCATCTGACAAACTTATTAACGCTTATCCTTGAGTGGCCTTTGGGCCTTGATGAGCGGTGACCCGTTAGTACATCATGAACAAAGAAAACAATGCGTTGGAGGCAGGCATCTGGGGCTTGAACAGATTCTACATTGTAATCACAGTCAAAACGCCGGCAAACCTCTTTGCCCAATTTTATTTACACTCAAAAAACCTCTTTGCAATACACACATTTTTCCTCCGAAAAGAGCTATTTTTCATAACTAACGAATTACTACGTATCAAGAGCAAAAGCCACTCAAGGGCGGAATATATATTACATTGTGATCCAAGTAAAACCGCCCTTAAATGTTGAAGACAGTTGAATGGTTACAGTTTTTCTTGTTACCTGTCCTCATACGAGGGCAAAGTTAGACACAAGGTCGATTTTAAATGTGGAATGAATCCAGGTCCGCAGAAAGGGTCACGCTAGATTGGCAAAAACATTAACCTACATAGTTTCTTAAGAATTCGTACACAAGGGCGAACAATTCAGGCAACACAAAATAAACAAAAGTATCCCTTTTTCGGAGGAGGTACTGCCCGGGTGGAAAATCTCTTGAAACCAAACATATGCATTCTATCCCATGGGAAATGAAAAAAGAAAAAACCGAGAGAACCTCAGCACTCCCTCCCCTCTTTCCCACTCTAAGACAAATTCACTAACACTCCCACCCCTCCCCTTTTTCACTCACAGCCATCCAAATTCATTTCACTCTCTGCCACTGACTTCTCTCAGCTCGGACCTTGGTCCAGCGCTCCCAGTAGCCACGGCTACCACTTTTTCTCATCAACCTGTCATGTCAACCCAATATTTCGATGTACTTGCATGACATTTTTCTTTAAATTATCATCCTGAGGAAGTCTTACAAATAAAGACGAAACGTTGATGAATATATAAAAGAAATATCTCTTGGTTTTTCCTTTTTCATTTCCCATCACGTCGAATTACTCTCATCCTTCTTTTCTCATTTTATCCCATAAAAATGGGGTGAAAAATTGCCGGGCAACACCAGACAGATGAGCGATGATGTCTGTCTGCCAAATAGAAAGTCTTATTGAAATGGCAAATCCTGTTTATATTTCTTTACTGTGTCTTATTTTCATTGTGAATTCATCACAACGAAATGAGCACAAATTGCGAAACATTTTCCAATTGAAAAACGCCATTAACTGCTCCAAAAGCAATGAAAATCAATGGACGACATCAAACAATACCCTTCAAAAGAAAACAAAAATTAAATTTAGATTTTAGTATTTTATTTTCAATAAGGCGACAATAAACACGTTATTGTTTTTGTTTTAATGTCTTTGCTGTTTTCGTCAAAACGATAAAGAATTCTTTAAAACTAAAATGAATAATAATACATGGAGTTTACCGGAGAGCTTAAAGGAATATGGAACATGAAGAAAACTATCCTCCTCCTCCTCCTCCTCCTCCTCCTCCTCCTCATCCTCCTACTACTACTACTACTACTACTACTACTACTACTAATGATAATAACGCACCATATACCAATAATTGTAGGAGCACTAGGAACAGTTCAGAAATAACATCGAAAAAAATTATAAGAAATTGGAATGAAAGGGAGGATTAACACCATAAAACGCACGGCAATGATGAAAACACCCGAAATATTATAGAAAATCCTAATGATTGTTGTAGCATGTTGAACCATTGTTGTTTCTGTTCGGTACTCCCTGTTTTGTGTTTATGTAGCATAAAAACCTCTTTGCTTGTTGTTGTTTTCGATGTTCTTCCAGGTTAACTCGTAACTTTGTTGATCGTTGTTAGTACAGATAAAACACCACGGAGAAGAAAACATGTACATTTATCTTTTTTTTCAAGTTTTATTCCGCTTTATTGGTCCGATCAATACGGAACAAAATTATGTTGGCACTTCATTCACGTCTTAATAGGGAGACTACAACGCACCACAATCTGTCGGTAAGTGGGTATGTATTGGTTTGTTCAGTCGTCAGTGAACTTAAGGCAGTCATGTGTGATTCTGTCTTTTGTGTTTAGCTGGTTTTTAATGTAATTCGCCTTTACGGCGAGCGAAGCACATCACTCTGAACTCGGGGATGGCACAGTGGCTTAGTTGGTATCGACGCGGACTGAGAACCTGGATGTGCCAGGTTCAAATCCAAGTCATTCCACTGAAAACGCTTCCATCAAACCCACATGACACTTGTGTCTAATCTCCTGGAGGGGGATAAATAGAATCACATTAACACTTGCCCACGTGTGGTGGTTTCTGTTTTTTCTTAAACAAAAAAAAAAAGCTCTGAATACTGTATTTTTATCGTTATTCTAGTTTTTTGTCTATCTATTTAACCGCATCTACGTTACAGACATTTTTTCGCATTGATTCCAATTCGTTTTTTTTGCGAATAGCATTTTTTTTATCAAAGTTATAATAAACTATCCAACACCTTATTTGTTCATCAGATTCTAATTGTCCATTGTCTGTTGACTTATGCCATAAAAAATCCCAAAACATAATTGCGTTTTAATAAATCTTCGACTTTTTTTTATTTAATGGTATCGAGACCTTCGTCAGTAATTTGTGTAGATTACACGTCTCATCGTGTTACAATCGTACTAGTATCATCAGCAGATAACTTGAAGTATTAGTATTTTCCAAGTGACTTTAATTATAAAAGTTGTAGGTAAGTTTGCAATCAATAAAAATATGGCGTTATATTTAAAGACACGGCAACACTAATAGTAATAGTAATACTATGAGAAAATATAAACAAATAAACAATAACAAAAAGCACGCATAAGCATGTAACGCCACATATAAAATACATTTTCTTTTAATTTTCATATTATTTTCCCTGGGGATTTAAAAATAAATTCTGTATCTTTTTGATTTCTATCTGACCTTTTATTAAAGAAATATCCACACAGGTGCGTTTTATATACTTTTCGTTTCTTTTCAAGTTCACCTAATGCTTCTCTTAATTTCCTTATTATATTTTTATGTTTTTCGCCATTATTATTATCTGTTTAATAAGAAGGATAAAACTGCTAAAACTTTCTCTTTTTATCTTTGGCTTTTAAAAAAATAATCTTAACCCTCAGTGTATAAAGAAGAAAAAAAAGGTCTCCTGTGTTCCTTACAATATTCAGCCTCAACTCATAAAACGTATTTTTTCGGTCTTTGATGAGAAATGAAAGGGAATTTCTCGCATGCGCGTCTTGCCGCCTTCAAATGCGGATTTAGCCTTAAACAGAATTGATAATGGGCGCCGTGCCAATATTAAACCTAAACAAATAAATCTTTCCCATTCCCCAACCTTAAAATATGTCTGAAATGTTATGTACTTAATGGTCTTGGATATTGTGCACACTGCACGCATCGATACTATTGGTCGGATGGCACCGTTCCCTCACAGACTTATGATCGTAATTGGTCCCAGATGGTGTTTGGGAGCAGAGGAGGATCTTATCCTGATGTTCTTAAATAAAAAGTATGTCATTAATTATTGTTCTAGGGACAGTTTGGTCGAGGGGCTGGATACAGAGAGAGATAAAGAGAGAGAGAGAGAGAGAGAGAGAGAGAGAGAGAGAGGGGGGGGAAGAGAGAGAAAATAAAGATAGAAAGAGAGAGAATAGAAAAATATAGAAATAAAGAGAGAAATAAATAAAGAGTGGGAATAAGAAAAAAGAAAGAAATAAAGAGAGAAATGGATATAGAGAGATAATAGAAAAATACAATAGAAATAAAGAAAAGTAGGAATAATAAAGGAGAGGGATAATAGAAGAAAGAAGAAATACAAAGATAGGTAGATAGATAGATAGAGAGAGAGAAAGAGAGAGAGAGAAAGAGAGAGAGAGAAAGAGAGAGAAAAAGAGAGAGATAGAGAGAAAGAGAGAGAGAAAAAGAGAAAGAGAGAGAGAAAGAGAAAGAGAAAGAGAGAAAGAGAGAGAGAACGAGAGAAAGAGCGAAACAGAGAGAGAAGGAGATAGAGAAAAAGAGAAAAAGAGAGAAAAAGAGACAACGAGAGAGAGAGAAAGAGAGAGAGAGGGGGAGAGATAGAGAGAAATAGAAAAGGGTGAGAAAGAGAGAGAGAGAAAGAGATAGAGAGAGAAAGAGAGAAAGAGAGAAAGAAAGAAGGTGAGAGAGAGAAATAGAGCGAGAGAGAGAAAGAGGGAGAAAGAGAGAGAGAAGGAGATAGAGAGAGAAAGAGAGAACGAGAGAGAGAGAGAGAGAGAAAGAGAGAGGGAGAGAAAGAGAAAAGACAGAGAGAAAGAGAAAGAGAGAGAGAGAGTGAAAGAGAGAGAGAGAGAAAGAGAGAGAGAGAAAGAGAGAGAGAAAGAGAGAAATAGAGAGAGAGAGCGAAAGAGAGAGAGAAAGAGAGAGATAGAGAAAGAGAGAGAGAGAGAGAGAGAAAGAGAGAAAGAGAAAGAGAGATAGAAAGAGAGAGAGAGATAGAAAGAGAGAGAGAGAGAGAGAGAGAGAAAGAAAATAGAAAAATAGAGAAAAAATAAAGAGAGAAGAACAAGAAAAGAAAGAAATGAAACAATATTTTGCATGTTTTCACGCATCCTCGACATTATTATTTTTTGTTCTTGCGATTATTGCGATTATTGCGATTATTTCCATTGCAAATTGCCCATGTTGGGGTTGATAAAAATATGTGCTGATGAAGAAAGTAAATAAATTTACAGATTTAACTTTGTAAAAGTGGTAATAAAATATGATTTCTGAAATGCGTGTACACATGAAAAATATTGTTGAGTGTTGAAGGTTTTGGAGCATGTTTACAAAATATTAATGATCTCATATAAATATTGTATTTTATTAAATTAATATATATATATATATATATATATATATATATATATATATATACATGTACATATATATATATAGTGTAATTTTTTTATTTATAAAATTAAAAAAAAATATTATAAAATTTTATAAAAGAATATCTACTATAAACAGCTCGATTTGTTATTGAGCACTTTTTTTAATACACATTGGAGTTTAATTGGATTAACATATAAGAAACAACAACGATGCAAGTACTATATATATGTATATAATTTTAAATTATATTTTTAAAATATAATTATCCACGGACACGTGTTTTGTCGTTTTACGACTCATCAGCGTGGCTGAACCTACGCATATATACATGTCTGTGTGTTCGTGGTACACACCCGGTAGTGTATTTACATGCAACTACTTTTGCTTTACTGTAAACTATGCCGTTTTTTAATCAAAATTATAATTTTTTGTTGTTCACATTAAAGTTAAGCAACTCTGTATAAACGAATAATGAGTTACGTCACTTTTTGTAAGATGGCAGCCATTTAAAACTAATTCCGATCCGGATAAAATATTTTCTGGAAAGATTTAAATCGAATTATATTTCATACTTCTTAACAAACATAGTGCAACCATCCACGAAAAAAAAAATTATTTTATCGGAAGAAAGCTATCGATGGCAAAGACACGATGAAGAGACTGACTTTATTTTATATATTAGATATATATATCGTTGTATATAAAAAGGGAATCTTTGTTTGTGTTTTGACTGTCATAGAAATCGATATATTTACAGTCAGTAAATCAAAATTAGTTTCAATAAAGTTTTAATTTTTTCAAGGAATTTAATGACGTCATGAAATTTTTCTTAGATTCTATCTGTCGTAACTCGGGACCAATTATCGATTCCAATAATCCATTAACAGGGATTTCAAACAAACACCTATACAAAAATGAAACACAACTTAGTCAAGTAAAATTTAGGAAGGATCCAATGACAGTATTTATTTTGTATTCGATATTTTTACAATAATATTGCTGGGTCTTCGTACGCGCCGGACACCTAGAAACAAAAGAGGGGATGTTTTACTTTAATCTAGAAATTTAAAAAAATAGTGATATGAGGTTCAGAGCTTAGCGCATAAGTACACATGGTTTTAATAACTTACCGGGCAACGCCGGATACCTCTGTTACGGTTAAGATACTTTACTGTTGTCCTCTCCGTCGGGTTTCAAATCTCAACTTGAAACACTCAGCATGTCTAGCTACACTGAAGAGTTATAATACGATGAAACAACTGTGCATTTTAACAACATTTTCTCATTCGTGGGTTCAGATCGCTAGTAAGGGAAGTAACGATCGCCACTTAACATAACGCATTGTTTTTCGTATCTGAAATTGAGCTCTTTCGGTAATGTAAACAAATATAAAACATAATTTCCCATACTTTTTGTCTAGATAGAGATAATTTACATGTGGTATAACCGACTGCTTTCAAAGAGATGTGATTTCGAATCTCAGCTTGAAACATTGGCTATATCTAGCTACAAGCAGATGTCTGTGGGTGACATATATATATGCATATGTAGTATTATGCAGGGCTTAATAAAAATGACAACACATCTTATGCAAATATAAGATGTATCTTTATTTGTTGGTGACGATGGGGGCGGTGGTTGGGGATGATTTGTGCACATGGAATCAGACGGTTGATTCTTCTCCGAGGAGGCTCGATCGTCAACTCTTCTTTCAATTTTCGGTTGTTATTATATAACAATTTTGTGGCCACCTCGACGACCTCATCGAGGTTGAACTCGGTGACGGCTTGAACTCATTTGACAATTCAACAAATCTGTCTATCTTTTCTTGGCATGATACAATTGCACCTGGTAAAATGGCTTTTAACCCTTCCGACATATCTCTTTCTTTTGACATTGGGTTCTTACCGTTTAAGTGATTCAACTGCAGGTGCATATCTTTTTGTCAACATGATTTTACATTATGACTATTGATCAGTCTATGTCGCTTCTTCTGCTGCAGGTGCTTGATGTTTTGGTACAGTGTTATTTTAAAATCAAAACTGACCTTCATGTCATCCGATAGTTTTATTATCTTTTGACAATGGATCATATGTTGCCTCTTCCTGTGCAGGTGTTTGTCTGGTTGTGAGTTTTATTTTATTTTCAAATAACTTTTTGGTCATCCGATAATTATCTTATCTTTTGACAATCGCCACGTGCATCTGCTTTATCAGCAACTTTTCCGTACACCGACTCGGATATGTAACACATATATGTAATTATGTAATAAATTATGCGATTTTTAACCAGTCATGACAAATCATTTCACGCCATTAGCGATCGTCAGAGGATTTTAAAAAAATATTAAACAAATGTTTAACTCCTAGCTACAAAATATGATAGTACAATGTCCAGTAATAACTCTTTGCGGCAAGCTTACGTTAAACTGGGAGCCGGAAGTATACAAAGTAATTGCAGGGTCGTGCTTTAGGTCGTCTAGCGATCGCTCAGGGCGTGAAACCATTGGTTATAGCCGATTAAAACACACCTAATTCATTGAATTACTCTAACGCCGTCTAAGAGAGCACGAGTATTGTATATAAATGCAAATTCGAAATTTTGAGCCCGTGTTCAATACAATGCTTACAACCTTTCAGTATATAATATACACATAATAACAGACAGCTGTTTCATCGTCTACAATTTGTCAAGTGTGTCTACACGGATAATCAACACTCAAACAGCCACTAACATTCATATATTAAGTACATGAGATTCATTGAATTGCTCTAACGCCTTGTCTAAGAGGGCATCGAGTATTGTATATAAATGCAAATTCGAAATTTTGAGCCCGTGTTCAATACAATGCTTACAACCTTTCAGTATATAATATATACATACTAACAGACAGCTGTTTCATCGTCTACGACTTGTCAAGTGTGTCCACACAGATAGTCAACACTCAAACAGCCACTAACATCCATATGTTAAGTACATGAGATTTCTACAGTCTGTTTTGTCAGACTTAAGTGTGCGGTTAACACAATGACTTATTGTAGGGAGAAAGAACTATATCACTGTCTAATAAAATCACAAACAAATCTTATATATTTTTTGAACGGCAAATACGCATATATATAACATTTACATAGGGATACACAATTCGCAAGTTTGGAAATGTAATATTATTTAAGATAAGTTAAATGAAAAAGTATGATATTTTGAGTAAAATCTGCCAGAGACTTACATGGTTTAAGCTATACCCGGAATCCATCGACACTTCTAATGTTGATTTTCATGGTTACCTAGCGTCTAGTTTAGAAGCTTACTTTCATTATCATAGTTCATATTATTAGTTATAATTCTACCACGATAATTTTTCCAGCCATTATACTATTGTTATTTATACTACCGCTTTGCATACTGGAGTTATTGCCCTAACTTCAAAGCATTACTACAGTCGTATATACATTAATTTTAGGCATTTGTGTTGAATCAGTTTTAAGTGCTTTTTTCATCTTAGTTTGTTTGCAAGACTTACAATAATATTAATAATAATACTCATATTATTAATATCGATAATAATGAGAATAATGTAATATAAAACAATTAAACACAGAAATAAGAGCCGAAAAGAGAAACAGAAAGAGAGAAAAAAAGATGTGTGGGTGGATGAGAAGGGGAGACTAGCTTTGTAATAAGGCAGAGAGGGTTAGGGTTAGGGTTAGAGTTAGGGTTAGGGTTAGGGTTAGGGTTAGGCCGAAAGTACTTCAAATGAAAATAACTGCAAGAATGTTTGATTTTTGAATACTTTAATGGGGTCGCTGTATTATAACGTCGTTTCTTTTCTTTGTGCGAAGGGTCATATTCATTACTGCCGAGTGATAACCCCGTCTCATTCATTTGCGACCCGGCATCGAACGAACACCCTCCATTGAAATATGCATTAAGAAAAAGATAACTTCAATGTAAAAATGCATATAAAATATTATTATTAGTAGTAGCAAAAGTATTAATACTACTCGTATTACTACTACTACTACTAATAATAATAATGACGATGCAACTGGGATATCTTCAGATGTGATGGTTAGCAGTTTAATATCGTTTAGTGCAAGAAGTGAATTCAAATCAGTTGGTTAATATCAACAAGAATGTTAAGAAACAAAAAAAAGGTTATTGGTGTGAAACTAGAGGGTTTGCTGGGTACAAATAGCGGGAGGGAGGGAGCTATTAGTGCACTCATGCACCCGAATGGAGATCTTAAAGGACGAGATTAATTGAGTGATTGCGGTGGATGAGGGACGAGCCTTTGAAAGTAAAATGTACGAAATCGCAAAGAGAAAATGGGTTAAGAATGAAATTAAGCAAAAGTGCACGAAAAGAAAAAAATGAAAAAAAAAAGCAAAAGAAAATAAACCTAAACAAGAAAGAAAAAGAAAGGAATTAAGGGAAAATAAAAGAAATGTCAGAAAATAAAAAAAACAAAGAAAGGAGAAGAAAAGAATAACGTAAAGAAATAAAATAGAACAAAACACAAGAAAAGAACAAAAATGATAGAAAAGAAAGAAAAGAAAAATGAAAAAAAGAGGAAAAAGAATGAATAAAGAAACGAAAGCAAAAAAGACAGGAGAGAAAAGAAACAATGTAAAGAAAGAAAAGAAAAGAATAAACAGAAGGAAAAAGTAAAGAAATGACAGAAAAGAAAAAAGATAAGAAAAAAGGAGAAAAGAAAAGAAGAAAAGAAGAAAAGAAAGAAAAGAAATGAAAAAAAAGAAAAGAAGAAGAATAGAAAAAAGAAAATGAAAAGAAAAGAAATGACTGAAAATAACAAAGTAAGAATTTTAAAAAAGAAAAAAGAAAAAGAAAAGAAATAAAACAAAAAATAAAATAAAATCAAATAAAAATAAAAATAAGTTAAACAATAGAAAAAAAAATGAGAAGGAAAGGAAATAAAGAAAGAATACAAAAAGGAAAAAAGAAAAGAAATAAACAAAAAAGAAAGAAAAATAAAAAGAGAGACGAAAACGAAAATAGCAAAATAAAAACAGACAAGAAAGAAAAGAATAAAAAGAAAGAAAGGAAAATAAGAACAGAAAAATAAAAATAATATGAGATAAAAGCAATGAAAATAAAATAAAATAAAAAGATATGAAAAGAAAGAAACAATGTAAGGAAAAAAAGAGAAAAAGAATAAAGAAAAAAACCAGAAAAATAGAAATAAAGAAGACACACTAGAAAAGAGAAAGAAAAGACAAGAAAAAAAAATACAAAATAAAAAATAAAAAATATTTTATTCAGAAACTAAAGAAAGAAAAAGAAAAGAAAAAAGAGAATAAGTTAAACAAAAGACGAAAATAGCAAAAGAAAAACAGAAAAAAAGAATAAAAAGAAAGAAAAGAAAAGAAGAACAGAAAAATAAAAATAATATAAGATAAAAGCAATGAAAATAAAATAAAATATAAAAATAAAATAACAAAGATAAGAAAAGAAAGAAAAAATTCAACGAAAAAAGAGAAAAAATCATAAAGAAAAAATAGAAAAAAAGAAATAAAAGAAAAGATACACCAGAAAAGAGAAAGAAGAATAAAGAAAGAAAAAAAGAAAAAGAAAATACAAAATAAACAGAAAAAATACTTGATTCAGAAACTAAGAATACATTCTATGATATATAGTGTAAAGAAAAGAAATAAATGATAATATATAAAGCAAGTAACGCTATAATACGAAATACATGAAAAGATAACAGAAGAAAGAACATAGAGAAAGAAAGAAAAGAAAGAAATAAGACGAAAGACAGTTTGAAAACAGAAAAAATGATAGACTGATAAAATAATGAATAGTTGAACACAGAAAGAAAAATAAAGAAAAGAAAAAAGAAAGAAAGAAAATATAGAGAAAGAAAGAAAGAAAAAATAAATAAAAGATAAATAAAAGAAAAGAAAGAAAGAAAAAATAAATAAAAAATAAATAAAAGATGAATAAAAAAGAAAGAATGAAAAAGAAATAAAAAAAAAAAAATAATTGGTTTAGCAAGTAAGCAACATTTCCATATCTTGCAGAATCGATGTTCTATAACAAAAAAATAAAAAATAAACAAACAACTATTATATATACAGCCGTCTGGATCAAAGTGAAATCTTTTCTTTAACTGTTTTGACAAAAAAAGGATAACTAATATGGCTGGATATATTTACTCAGATTACATTAAAGCGTTCGTAATATTCATAGACGTTTGTACTCGTCATAGACGTCGTCCTAGGAAAGTCCCCAGTGATGTTATTTGCCATTCATTTTAAGGTTCTCTTGATAATATTGTGATTCGTCATAAACGCATTCATACGTTGACTAATATTGCTGCTGATTCTTCCATTTCCCTCTTGATGTGAGTAACAGTGTTGTCTGTGCATACAAACATTTATATGAATTTTTCCTAACCCTAACCCTAACCCTCACCTTATCCACTAACGCTATTATTTATGTTTTGAAAATGATCCAACCTTTGTCGAGCGTTATATGATTGTTGTCTATGATCCTAATTGTCAATACCATTTTGTGAAGTAACGTGAACTTTGCAAAAAAATGCCACATTTACATGACATTCTGAATAAGCATAGCGATAAATATAATTATAAATTTTGTCTCGCTACGATCAAAACGTCTTTAGTTTAAAAGTTACATAACGAGGTCCGTATTTGAAGGGAAAAGATTGAGTAACACGTTTAAAAGTGAGAGGTGACCCCAGACGGAAGTCACGAAACCATGTGATTTCCGGGCGGATATTTTTTAAATCTCTTTGTTTGGCGATACTTTATATAGGAAATAAGTTTTAGGGTTAGGGTTACAGTTATAGTGGCTGAGTGTGGCGAAATGAGCTATCCGTTTATCTATATGTCTGTCTATCTCTCTCTCTAACGCGTACAAAAGTGACCCGCTCCGCTGATGTTTTATGTGACTGTTTTGAATAAACCGTTTTATAAACCAACATCAGCGTCCGAGTGGTTTTGTATCCGTAGACAAAAAAAAAAACAGATTGACGACGACTACGCGTATGAGTGAATAAAAATATAACAAGAATAACATGGGTAATATGTTAAAGCTTTTACTTCGGAGTTAACTATACAACAAGTTAGTTGTTGGATATTCTTTTCCTGAGATCATATAAATGGCTTTATTTGGATAACCGACGTTTGGACCCATATTGTTTTCTTTTTTCTTCGATGATGAATTGACAAATACAGACTACTTGGGATATAACTGATATTAAATCATTAATTCGGCCCCAACAGTTACCGGCCAGTTTGTTGCGTCATAAATTCACAGGAGCTTCAATGTAATTTCCTTATATTAAATAATGGGCAACACACCAAGGCGTATATAAATTGTTAAGTTGAAAATGAAAGGAAATGAAGGTTCAATCTGGCTCAACTTGCTTAACTCAAGGTTAGTTTTTAATCGGCTGTGGAAATTTATAGAAACGGATAATCTATTTAGTATTTCGGTCAAATTGGTGCGTGTAAGTTCCGTGGGTTTATTTGTTTCATTTCTCTTTTCTTTTTTCGCGAGTCATTTCGATTTGACTCATCAAATCATCATCAGGCGATGTTTGTCTTGGTGTGTTTATAACTATGTATTCATTGTTCAGTTTTTTTTTAACGGCCAGTAATGTACGACTTTTAAATGAGCGTCTATAATATTGAGATGTTACATGCAAAAAATGTAACAAGAAACGCACATAACGTGCATACACAAATTTGACCGAAATAATAAATGGACTGTTCAGAAATATAGAAAATCAAGGAAAAACACTCCGTATAATTTAATAATGTTTGCCTAAATGAAAATACACCCCCCAGCACATATATATATATATATATATATATATATATATATATATATATATATATATATATATATATATATATATGAGAGTATTAGAAGGCTATCACAATGCAAGAAATGAAAATATGTCGGTGTTGAGAAGTAAGACAAAGACAAGTGATTTTAATTTATACATTTTTTCAAAATATTTTTTTAATAATTTTTTTCTTATATAGCAAATCTTACTTGATTAGGCAAGACTTCAACACTGTGATGTAATCACATCATTACGTCACAGTGTTGAAGAACACCGACATATTTCCATTTATTGCATTGTGATAGCCTTCTAATACTCCTCTATATACGTATTACATACAATGCTTCAAGCAAACCACCTCTCTTTATTATATATATATATATATATATATATATATATATATATATATATATAAGATAAATAAAATCGTTACGTCTATTTACTTTTCGAATACCTAAAACGTTTGTAAATAAAGATTAAGTTTATTTCTTTAGCGTTTTCTTTTTCTTTTAACTAAAGTTAACTGAAATAGTTTGATTAACTTACACAAGTCCCAACCAAGAGTTTGGGTTCATCAAAAGAAGGTTATTAAGCCACGCTGACCCGTTCATATCATGTAGGTGTGATTCTTTCTTATTAACGAAAGAGAATGAAGTCTGCCAAGAAGGAAAAATCGCCCGCCAATACTTCCGCTAGCGCACGGCCGGTGCTAGGATCATTGATAACCAATAACTATGTTCGACACTTTCTTTCTTTGGAAGCCATTACAAACCACGGCAGAGTTTTCGTCCATGTCTCGTCAGCCATGTCAAAGTGTGGCGTAGTTCCTGTCAGTCTGGGTCTTAAACACCACCGGCTTCCGGTTCAGATGCGGCGTGTTATTGATCCAAACCACAAACAAATTATATGTAATAATTCTGAAGACTGGACGGTGTCCAAGTCGCATGTCATTACCTATTGAACAGGCAAGACGCTCCGCATTGTACGAGTAGACACATCGTTGGCTTCTTTGTCATCTCAGAGTCATCAAGTTGCTGAGAGGTTAGAACATTGGAAATTAGTCAGTGGAGTATACAGTTGAATGTCGGATAGGTTAACTTTGTTAGTCGTAACTAATCTAAAAATATATTCCCGCAGTGAAAATCACTATAAAACGGGTGGGCGGAGTGGCGGACGTTATTAGATTGTAGACAATAATGAATATAATGAACACGACAGAAGAGTGAAGATAACAATGTTTACTTCTTATACCATACATTAAAAGTGCGATTATATATATATATATATATATATATATATATATATATATATATATATATATATATATATATATATATATATATATACATACATACATATATATATATATATGGTAAGTCAATGAAAATTGATTAGACCTGCAAATGGAAGCAAATCAATATCTTCAGTTGTTCAAAACAAGGAGCAGTTTAGTTAATAAAATAATATATTTTTCTTCTCTTTCATTCCTTAAACCAGGTTTTTCAAAGATTAAAATCTTATCATCAGAGGAGATTAATGATTGATAAGTTGACAGAAGAGGACTGTCAAAGTTCTAAATTTGAAAGAGTTTTAAAACAAAATTTTAAAGTTGAAACGGGTATGAAAATCACCAATAACGAAATCTAAATAACGTGGGGCTCAGAAATATTGGTAAATCCAGAAGAATCTGTATAAAAATCCAACGACGATGATTCCACTCAGGTCTGTTGTCCTTGGAGGGGGGGATCAAATAAGATTGGCCATATTAAGAAAACAATATTCTTTCTGTCTTTAGTTATAATTTTCATATATACATATATATATATATATATATATATATATATATATATATATATATATATATATATATATATATATATATATATATATATATATATATATATATATATATATATATATATATATAAGAAGGAATAGGTAAAATAAATACTTTTTGAAGCATAAAGATGCGATATCAATTTTTTTCATAAAAAAGAAAAATAATAAATCGAAACTGATTTTTTTTTCTTTTTTATTATAAACTAGCATTTTTTTTTTGTTAGTTTAAAGTGATACAGATATTTCGCCAAAATCTTGGCATCATCGGTGTGTAATATATCCTGATGTCGTCGGATTTGTATTTATTTTTCCTACCGGCTTTTGTTGTTACAGCCGGGCCAAATGGGTTAGCTGTTGTTTCCCACTAGCAAATATGAGAACGTGAATGCGGCACGTGATTTGTATAAGTGTTTTAAGGTTCATATTTTTTTTTAAAAGCATCTATTGTTAAATTTAAGAAGGAATAGGTAAAATAAATACCTTTTGAAGCATAAAGATGCGATATCAATTTTTTTTATACTTCTCATACTTGCTAGTGGGAAACAACAGGAAGCACTTGGACTCACCACCTCCAAAGTAGGCAAGGGTGCAGCCCTCCGCTGTCAAGGTCATGTTCACAGTCTTCTGGGACCAGGACGGAGTAGTGATGACAGATTTCCTGGCAAAGGGTACCGCAATTACAGGAGCCTACTACGCTTCACTTTTAATGAAATCAAGAAGCGGGGCAAGATCAGCAAAGGTATCCTCCTCCTACAGGACAACGCTCCGGTCCACAACTCGCATGTCGCCAGATGAGAAGCACGGGCGTGTGGTTATGAAATCCTCCCCCATCCCTCTTACTCCCCTGACCTTGCACTCTCTGACTTTCATCTCTTCCCAGCCATGAATTTTTTTTTGAAAGGAAAGCATTTCCCAGATGATGCAGCCTTGATTTATAAAGTTACGACGTGGTTGGAGGACCAACCTGGGGTGTTCTACAAAAAACGGTGTCCAGAGCTGCATCAAACGATGGGAGAAATGCATAACTCTGGGTGGTTCCTATGTAAGACTAATAACTGTGCCAAGTTTCATTAATCTACTGCTATAGGAAATGGATCAGGGGCATTACTTATTGAACGACCCTCGTGTGTGTATATATATATATATATATATAAATATATATATATATATATATATATATATATATATATATATATATATATTGGACTCTGCTATTGGCCATCATTTGGTTGAAAACCCAAATTGTGCCAGTAGCTATAAAATAGACCGTTTTGCGGTCTTGCATAGAGCAGATTCCAAGAACCATTTGAAAATATTGGAGTCTGTTACTATCGCTATTCACAAACCTTCCTTGTGCTGGTAGAAGGAATTTGTCAGATCGCTAAATCTCTTTGGGGAACTTTGAACTCCCTCCCTCCTCCCCCCAACGTAGTGCCTTTTAATCGTTTTTTTAACGATATCATTAAATTCACTTCTTTTAATCGCTCCATCGTTAATTTTGGCACATTCAATTCCCCGTTTGCTCTTTCTTTCGACGATAGTATTGATTAAAAACTATCGATTTTCTCCTGACGAGATGATAGTCGAAATAGCCTTTGAGAGATTTCCGCGCATCCTATTTAAATGCACACACACACATATATATATATATATATATATATATATATATATATATATATATATATATATATATATATATATATATATATATATATATATATATGGGAAATGAAAAAGGAAAAACCAAGAGATAGTTGTTTATATATTCATCAACGTTTCGTCTTTATTGTAAGACTTCCTCAGGATGATAATTTAAAGAAAAATGCCATGTAATATATTCATTTGATTCTTTCTCGACCTTGACTCCTCACAGCCTGGGCTCTCTGGGGTTCATAGTAGCCATGGCTACTATATCCCTTCATCTCACCACTATGTCAACCCCAAACTTCGATGTACTTGCATGACATTTTTCTTCAAACTATCATTCTGAGGAAGTCTTACAATAAAGACGAAATGTTGATGAATATATAAACAACTCTCTCTTAAGTTTTCCGTCGGATTACTTTCATCCTTCCTTTCTCATATATATACATATATATATATATATAAGTATAAATTTTTATTTATACAAACATTATTGGGTACATATGTGCATACATGTTTCGGTTGCACTCTTCTGCACTCTTTAATTTTATTTTGGGGGAGAAGGGTCTACAGATCCATCCCATTCCTCTGAATCCTTGGTCTGATGAGGTTGACTTTCTGCGAAGAGTGCAACCGAAACATGTATGCGCATATGTAACCAATAATGTTTGTATAAATACAAATTTATACTTATAAACAGCTCTACTTGTTATTGAGCACTTTTTATAAACACTTGAGTTTCAACGGATTTACATCTACAGAAACTAATACAATACATGTACTATATATATATATATATATATATATATATATATATATATATATATATATATATATATATATATATATGCGTGTGTGTTGAGGTTATATGTATATTCCTGTGTTTGTCACTGGTATTGTACAAAGAAAAAAGCTAATGTTTATGTTTTCCTATTTTCGGTCGAAATGAAAGTGTAAAGTAGTTTTCTTGTAAAAAACAAAAAAACGTATCAACTTATAGAAAATATTTTTTCCCGTCGAAAAGACGTCCATTACATCAACGCCAAAATATATAATTGATTTGGCGCGTTTTTTCTTTTTCTGCAACTTATAATTGTACCGTTTGAATATGTAAATTTTATGAATCAATTGAGGTTGTTTTCAAAAAAGAGAAAAAAAACAAAGAAACGAGGAAAACAACACAAAACTACTGTTTCTTAGTCAGTAGGTTTATAATAAATTCAGTGTTAAATACTTATTACGTTACGTTTTAGATAGGTAGAATAATGGAAAAAAATGCCAATTATTTAACCAATATTAATATTAAGCCTTTAACTAAAAATATATAGTGATCACTTCTGTCAAATTAGCGACATCTAAGCGGTACGATATAGATATTTGGATTTTATGATATTGCCCAGATTTAGTAACTTTAATGGACCTTACAGATTTTGTGGATTTTAGCAATTCTGATTCTTCAGTTATCATGTTTCCTTCGTAATATAAGAGATATGATATATATATATATATATATATATATATATATATATATATATATATATATATATATATATTTTCAAGTATTTCCAAGTTATTTTCCTTTATATATACATAAAATTAAGAAAAAAAAATCTTTCAAAATAATATCTACCATTTGCTATGCCTTCTTCGAAATACAAGACATGATGCGTTTACCATGTATTTTCGATTGATTTTCTTGGATATATACATAAAATAAAGAAAAGATTGCTCTTTAAGGAAATTCTTCTGTACGAAGACCTTACAGATATTTCGGTCCTGGGTATGACCTCAAAAGACATCCAGTGGTGACGCCTCCATTTTGGAGCTGTGAGGAATGTGGAGTTGCCCCTTAGTTGGCATTGCTCCCAGGTCCACTTTGGCCCGGAGTGGTAGTACCTGTAAGGGCCTCATCTATGGGTCAAATAGAACCTACTGGCGCTACCAAATCAGGCTGTCTGAAGTTATTGACTTCCTGGCTAAAAATGCACCAACATTGATGTTTTATTGTTTTTTATTTTTGTTTGCAAAACTCAATCATGTTCTGCAAAATCCAAAACACAAAGACAACAATTTCCGATCCTTTCCGATCCTTTCCGATCCTTCCCCATCCTTTCCGATCCTTTCCGATCCTTCCCCATCCTTTCCGATCCTTTCCGATCCTTCCCCATCCTTTCCGATCCTTTCACTCAACCAAACACCATGGATAAATATTTGAACATTTAAAGAACTTGGAGCATAAAAACTTTCACTAAAATTACCGGATTTGGCATTAAATACCCCGAAAAGGGTTGATATGCCGTAAAGCAAAACAACCAAACAACCTAACAGATATTTCGATTTTAGCGATTTTAAATCCACGTATCTCTCTCTTCTTGTACCTAACATCAAACGGAATTTCCATGAACAGAGTTTGTTTCTAAGGACATTTCATTTGTCGAAACACATTGCCAAAATATTGCTTCCCTGGGTGTTACAACAACACGGTCATCTACAAATCCAATATCAATAAACACTTGTCAGTAACCGTTCTCATAAGTCATACATTTTTATTCGTTATATTCATTATTTTCAATCATCTCATGATATTCATCATCATTTAGCTAACAATATATCTATCGTATTAACACTTATCTTCAAGTTGAGTTTAGCCATTACGGCTAAAGTAAAAAAAAATGTTTTCACACGATAAGAATTACACAAGAAAAACAAAACAAAAATACACAAAAAAGAAAAAAAATTAACTGCTTCTGAGATTCGAACTCACTATTCCTATTTCGAGTTAATCTTGTTTGAAGGATTAGATCACCCCTACTCCGCAATTACATGTTACAGATACAATTAATTGCTTTTTTTTCTTCACGCATATTGCTCGTTGTTTTTCTTGTCCCTGGCGTCGAAGCCTTTATTGTTTGTTTTGGCCCTCACTCAACGTTTCACTTCGATCGTATCCATTCGAAATGCGTGCATATCTCTCAAGTGGCCGCGTTCTTGATGAAGTAGCAGGAAATTAGTGACGAGATGAGTCAGTGTCTTTTTCAAGCAATGAATGAATTACAATCCACATGACCTCATCAAACATCCACAGATATTTTGACCTCTTTCAACTCTACATACCAAAACTCATCAAATGGATGGAATCAACGACAAACTAACAACACACAATGCCACTGAGTAAATTATTATTATTATTATTATTATTATTATTATTATTATTATTATTATTATTATTATTATTATTATTATTATTATTATTATTATTATTATTATTATTATTATTATTAAATTGAAAATAGAAGCCTTTATTAATGCAAGATTAATTAATTATTATTTTTTTTACTTTAATCTTAGTAATTTCGGAATAAAATTTAATCATCAGAGTTGACCAGTATTGTGTCATTTTTTTTCATAAAAAAAACACAAATACAAAAATAAACAACAATCACCAAGAAAACTCGATGAACCAAATCAAATATTCATGCACGAAGAAAGTTATTGATGACAAAGTAACGACAAAGAGACTGACTTTACTTTATATATTAAAATATCTTATTCGTAACAACATGCTGCAACAATCACCAAGAAAACTCGATGAACCAAATCAAATATTGATGATGTAGGAAGAAAGTTATTGATGACAAAGTAACGATAAAAAGACTGACTTTAATTTATATATTAAAATATTTGATTCCTAACAACATGCTGCAACAATCACCAACAAAACTCGATGAACAAAATCAAAGTAACGATAAAAAACTGACTTTACTTTATATATTAGATAATTTTGTAGAATATCCTGTGTTATGGATTGAGCAAGGTGATTCGTTTAAATCCTAAACTTCTGGGAGTTCTTGTAGTATACTATCTCCAGGGCAGTTGCAACGTGTATCTAGCATTTAATCATTTATATAGATCTGAGCGGACCACGCAGCCCGACTTATAATGGCTATTCTTGCACGCCCATGGGGCCAGCTGGTTACATTCCTTATATTGTGTTTGTTCTTCTTTCCCACGTGGTACAAGTCTGATGCTCCCTTGGGTTTTATCCGTTTTAGCTTTCGCGTACATAATTCCACTGGCGTTCTTCTTGGCTTTCTATAATAAGCGATTCGTTTTCTCTACGTAACCACGTCAGCCATTTTGGTTGATCCTCGAGACTTTGTTCTGATTTTTGTGTTCATCTTCCCATCTTGGATTTGGAATTCTTCTTCTTCTTCTTCTTCTTCTTCTTCTTCTTCTTTTCTTCTTTTTTTTCTTCTTCTTCTTCTTCTTCTTCTTCTTTTTCTTCTTCTTTTTCTTCTTATTGTTATTATTGTTATTTATTCACTAGGAGTTTTCACAGGTGTCATTATCAATGATTGCTTAATGACAGTAAGTGATGTTCCCCTGGGTACTGAGTGATAGCAAATCTATTCAGATTTCCAGCACCTCCCGTTTTTTTGTGATAATCGTTGCAAATAAATTGCATTATCGTAACATCCGTTTACCATCAATTTATCGCTGACAACAACCGCTGGCTTTGCCTGAAAGTTGAGTGGCAATCCCCCCTCCCCTCGATTCCAGTACTTTCCACGCTCTTCCAGTAGCAGTGCTCTTCCTTCTCGTTTTTTTATCCTCCTTGACCAATATGTGTATGTGTGTGTGTGTGTGTGTTGTGTGTGTGTGTGTGTGTGTGTGTGTGTGCACGCGATCGCTTGTTATTTATGGTAGATTTTCAGATTATGAGATTTCGTGCAGTTTCAGTCCTCTTGGCCTTGTGAAATGTCCTTTCTCTATGTGTTATGTTCTTCCTATATTGTTATTATATTATTAGTTATATAATAGGGAGGGGACGATGGTCAAGTGGATAACGACACGGACTAACGACCTGGGTGTGCCAAGTTCGAATCCAGTCGGTTCCATAATATCACTTTAACTTAGGGATGTTGGCAAGCACTACGTGGTCCCTCCTGCAAGAATGCCGACCACAGAATCAAACCGGTCAACAAAGTTGTACCAGTCATATGAATTTATTTTACTTTTACTATCTATATAATAATACGCTGTGACAAGCTCATGTTAGTACGTACGTTATCGCATTCTCTTTTTTTAAGATGGATTCCCCCGATCATTGAAGATGCAATGTAAAAAAAGTATTAAAAAAATGTCGCTGGAACTTGAATTAAAATACACTTTCTTTGCCTTCGAATCTGTTCTATCCAAAGATAGTACAATACAATCGTAGGTTCTGCGTTTGCGCCGGATGTCTATAGAATGGAAATACGTCACAAACTCCTACCCTCACCGACTCTCATAACCACAACCCCCATAGATCAATTCATGACTAACGAAATGAATGCGTGAGCTTATTGGCACCAAACAAGTACCACTTTGCCCTCCCTACTCTATTTCAAAACTAAAATGAGAATACAAAGTAAAAAAAATCAAACCTAAACCATACACACACCAAAAACATCTTCGCCTCTGCCCTTGAGGCTAGCATTCACAAATATTCGGATAATTAGAACCAACATTAACGACGTAGAAGCCTTTCTCCTAACAAACTACCCAGATATCCGAGCACTAAGTGAGACAAAACTTCAATACTCAATCTCCTCACACCAGTTTGACATGACTGATTACCACCTACTCTACCGTAAAGACTCTGACAAACATATGCACGCGCTAAGAGTTATGTTCGGAACACCCTCCCATTGACTAGAGAACATAGGCTAGAAACAGAGGATCAAACCTACATGTGCTTTAGATTAACCCTGCAACATAGTGTTAGTTACTTATATTTATTATACCGTTCTCCTTCGACCCAGAACTGTACCCTGCTTAACTCTGTCTCTGAAAGCATAGATATAGCACTCTCACTTGACTCATATGCCCAAATACATGTATTTGTGGATCATAATGCACATCACCGTGGCTGGCTTGGATTCTCCAGCTATACAGACGCAGCTGGTAACTCCACGTATAATTTCTCCATAGCGCACTACCTCGCACAGACTGTCACGTTCCCGACCCGCCTCACTGATCGTGTGGAGCAACACGCCTCACTTCTAGACCTGCTATTGACCTCACTGCCAGAGACTTTTGTGACGAATGCCAATAGCCTGCTTGAGAACGCTGATCACCTTTTGGTAATGATTGATATCACTATAAAATCTGAAAAGTCGTTGCTCAAAACGACGAGATACTACAAGCAAGCTGAGTTTGATTCAATCAGAGACCACGTCAGAGACGCCTAATGGAGTGACACTGTTTATCTCCCTGCTGATCAGTGCGCAAATGAGTTAACCGAATGTGTTAAGCAGGTATTGATGTCCCCATGAGAAAATTCTCCAGCAAGACCAACTCTCCACAATGGTCTCCTTCAGAATGTGCAGATTCTATTGTTCAGAGGCAGCAAACATTCCGACAATACGGCCGCAATAAGTCTACTACGAATAGACAGAAATTTGTAGAGTCAAGAAATAATTGTAAAACTGTGATAACTGAAGCAAAGAGAAGGTATACAGAGATGACCAAAAAACGCATTCAGTCGCAGAAACTAGGTACTCCTGATTTCTGGAAAATCAACAATGAGCAATTAACAATTCCCCCGCTATCCAACCACACTGATGTCGTTTATACCAGTAATATTAAAAACATAATGCTCTGCTGAACTAGCCCTTGTCCTCTTCAAACTCTACAACAAATGTCTTGTTGAATCTTGCTTCCCTGATAGCTGGAAAATTGCCCCTGTGTTGTACCAGTCTTCAAAAGTTCTGGAGATAGAACTAACCCTCAAAATTATCGCCTCAGCAGTCTACTCCCGCTCTTCGCAAAAATCCTTAAATCTTTAATCAATCTAGTGATAGTCCAGCACCTTGTAAATGCTAAACTTCTTTCTGACCATCAGTATGGATTTAGGCAAACAAGGTCTACTGCGGATATCCTTGCGGTCATCTCTGAACGCATATATCACACACTGGACAAGGCAGGTGAAGCTAGGGCAGTAGCGCTTGATATATTCAAAGCCTTTGACAAGGTCTGGCGTAAAGGTCTTCTCATAAAAATTAATTCATATGGTATTAATTGACGAATATTTAATATAATTAGAGTCTTCTTATCCAAAAGAAATATCCAGGTTGTTCATCGATGGCCGTTCATCCAAACAACATGATATAAATACAGGTGAACCCCAGACGACCATTATTGGACCTTTATTGTTCGTGATTTTTATAAACGACCTCCCTGATAACATTGTGTCTGAGATGGGTATATTTGCTGACAACACCACGCTCTACTCTCATCATGTGGGTAAAACGGATGCGCATATATCCGACGCAATTGCTGAATCCTTAGAAAGTGGCTACAACTTTGTAGTGGAATGGGGTCATAAATGGATGGTAACATTAAATGCTGCTAAGACAAAGCTCATTTACTTCAACAACTACAAGAAACCTCTTCAACCACCGATTGCCATGGCAAATAACAGCCTACTCGAGAGTCCAACGTTCAAACTCCTCAATGGAATGTGCTGCGATGAACTTGCTGCTCTAGTGCCATCTCGATGTAAATACATTCGATCAACTTGACAATCGGCTAAATCTCATCCATTCACTGTGGAGGTCCCCAGATACCGGAGAGCTTTTCTACTCCAATAATTTCATTCCTCGAGCTGCTGGCCTTTGGAACTCCCTCCCTGCTCCATGTTTCCCCAACTGTACCGAAATGCTGAAATTTAAAACTAATGTGAACAAACATTGTTTTGCACAGCTCCCAATTTAGTATGATCTTCTGAACTTTCACCCTAATTCTCATTAGCCCCTTACGTCTACAGTGTCAACATGCCTTGTTTGGGGTAAATTCAGTTTTAAAAAATCCATCTATGTCGCTGTGAAATTGTCGTCGGGCTAAAATGTAACCTTGCGGTTAAAAACGGCTATTGTTCTGTTCGAATTCAGCTCGGCATCTTCCAAGGCATTACCTCCTTCTTGAGTTGAGTTAGTTTATTGCCGATCACCTGGGGAATGCAGACTTGTTCAATTTAGGCTATTTTTATACCCTTCCAAAATACCCTCTCCCATCTTTGGAGATAAAAGGTAAAATATTTATACAATTGTCAGCAAGCAGTATAAATACCTGACCCCTTTTATCACCCTATTTGTTGTTTGCACGTAATATCTTATGGCGTTCGAGCCATTTTTGAGAACGAGAATGCAAGAAATCTATCAAATCGTCCATAGTTTCCACCAACAATTGTCCACAGAACACGTCATCCGCTCTTTAGCTCTTCGTATTCCAATGTCTTTGGAATCCGGCCGATTATTGTAGCACGAATTTTAAATGATTTCCGTATTAATATTTACTGAAAGAGGATAACCAGAATTCTTGGAAAACACAGGAATAATAAAAATAAAAAAAGCAGAAATGCTATGTTGTTTTTCTATTGAAAGGAGAGAACTCAAAAATAAAAAGGGGGATAAAAAGAAAAGATTAATGTTGAGTTATTTATTCACCAAGAAAAGGGGGTCATGTATCATCAGGTGTTTGCTTAATTTTCTGTCTGTTAGCAAATTCACAGACTTAATACTGGTCCGGTAGTTGTCTGTTGGAAATTTCGTATAAAAACTTCTGATCTGATGCAGTAAAGTTGTATGTGGCGTGTAAAAATAGTGTAAAAGCGGTATTTTTCATATGAGGTTAGATCAAGCAGAGTAGAAAATTCCATTAAAAACGATTATAATTTGGACTACGTATCGTGATATTGCGTCACAGCATAGTAATATGAATATGGAAGAGAAAGTATACATATGGTCTACGAAAATATATTCAAGTGTAGATATAATTATCATATGATGTAATTCAGGAG
>OY744517.1:34626897-34644397 GCA_963556195.1 Sepiola atlantica | reverse complement strand
TCTTTCGGCTGGAGCGTCTCAAATAGTGGGTGAATGTCTGGCATCCTGTAGGATGCCCCATCTCCAGCAAAAACGAAAAGATCAGAAAATAAAAAAAGGGAATATATATGTGTGAATGTTCTCTCATGTAAATCTATATAAATATGTAAGAATATATATATATATATATATATATATATATATATATATATATATATAACAAGATATACATAGTTCTCATATATACAGGAGAATATACATCTCTATTTATATAAAATTAGTTATGTGTATATGTTTATATATTTGTAAACTAATTAACCGATCATTAAGAATTTTGAAATGCAGCTGCCAAGTGTAAGGAGTCGTAATGTGGGCTATATTTTGTTTAATTTAGTTTCATGCAAAGAGTATAAAACAGAGTGGAAGCTTCCCGTTAAAACTCTGATAACTCCGATTTTTGTGAAATTTTAACAATAGGTTTTAGACATCAATGAATGAATATTCCGTAAATTTCATTTTCTTTGGAATATTTTGAAGGGTCTTAGTGAACATAGTATGAGAACAATCTCCCATTTGAAGATTCGGTACTCTTATAGGGAACACACCATGTTTCCATTACTTCGCGTCGTCAACGTTCGGGCACGCCTTAGAAGCGTCCGAGACTTGACGAGGCGAAAGCGAGGCGAAAACTGTCAAATGCTAAATTGAAGACTGGCAGACGATAATTTCAGACGAAGAAATACAAAGTAAAATGCATATATAAAAATAAAAAACCAAACAAACCATAGCTAAACAACTTTTATTAATTAGATGTTTATGTTTTTTCAAAGGAAACATTGTTAATGAAATGTTTTTAAATATATAAGAATATTTTGTTTGATATTTTAAGCAAACGTTTCTGTTTTTTATTTTTTTTAATGTTGTTTTTTTTATACATTTTTTGTCAATGCGTTTTTTTACTTGTTAACAGCAAGTTTCAGGATCTTTGAAAATTTCCATCCTGGATCGGGGAAAAAAGTTCCAGTTCTTAGTGAGATCCAAGAACTGTATTCATTGTTGGAGCATCTCCAGAAGTATTGGTCTGCAAGACTTTTCCGGAACTTCATCCGTTAAATATGTTGACATTTACGCATGTTTTTTTTTCGCTATAAGAAACCTTCGGTAGAACTCAATTAGTCCTTCGGAAGATTCAACGAGCTGACAGAGATGATTAATTTCGTCCAAAAGTTATCGGCTGCTTGCCATAGCCTGATTGTCTAATGCCTATTGCAACCTGATTGGTTAATATTTTCGTCAACTTTCGGGCGCTTCCGAGACCTGCCCGAACGTTGACGTCGCGAAATCACGGAAACAGGGTTCGTTCCCTATAAGAATAACTAAGATTCAAATATTTCGGGTTCGTATAGAATTCCATCCATATTCATTTGACAGCAATAAAGCAAAATTCTCTGAATTTCCATTTCTTTTTAAGACCGCTTAAGCTTGAGCTTGAACCGTAAACTTTAGACATTTTCTAGAATCAAAGACACATAACCGATCTTTATCAAAATTTGATAGAAGATTCAAGACATAAGGTTTAGTAGCATTATATCTTAATTTTAATCCTCGTTAAAATAGTGCAAAACTGTTCTGTTCGGGGAATTGATTTTACCCATCCTGGGACAGCTATTCTCCTAAGATATATAATATATATATATATATATATATATATATATATATATATATATATATATATATATATATATATATATATATATATATATATATATAAGAGAATATATATAGTTCTCATATATACAGGAGAATACATATATGTGTGTGTACGTGTGCGTGTGCACGCGCGTGTGTAGGGAGGCGAAAGCAACAACAAAAAAAATGGCGTCCAGCCAACAAATTTTTGCCAAAACGTGACGTCATTCACGATTCCTACTTCCTTTCCGAGAACCGAAACTCCGCAACTTTTGCTCCCCAGTTTTATTTCAGTCAATCATCTTCTGTCAAAAACAGTTCGAAGAAAGAATCGATTATTCAACAAGCAAGCTTGCAAAAAGAAGCGAAAAAAAAAAAGAAAACGAAGCAAAAAAAAACCCTTCTCAAAAATATGGAAATAAGCGAAAAAAATGTATAAAAGAATATGCACAAAAAGTGAAAAAAATATGACCCTTGAGAAATAAAGAATTTAAAAAAAATAACATAACTCAACTTTTTGCTAGAAAAAAAAAGTATATATTGCAAAAAAATATTGATTTTTGTAAAAATTGTAAAAATATTTAAAAACTTAATTCCTCACATTTCTGCATTTTCGTCTGCGTAAATGAAGTTTGAGAAATAATAAATGTAGAACGCGTGTTTCCCCAAGTTTTTGCGTGCGTTCATTTCGATGACTACGCGGTAAAATTATCTTTAAGTCATAAGTGAGAGGAATCACTCTTTACTAAATTGTTTGTAGCCAACAGAAAAGGGATTCGTTCTTCAACGAAGGATTTACGAGGGAGTTTTCTTCTTTGCATATTTTTTTACCATATGGTCATACGACAGTTACTCACCCTTTTAAACCAGTTCTTTGCGTTATTTTTTAAAATTTTGCAAGATCTTTCAAATTGCACTGGTTGGGGAGTAGAGAGCAGACAAGGAAGTGCTGAATGGTATGATCTTCCTCTCCACATTCGCAGATAGTTGGACCTGTTTTGTCGCCCCATCTGGTCATAGCAGCTTTTGATCGCCACATTCCCGTTCTCAGGCGGTCGAGTGCCCTCCAGGGTGCTTCTAAGCCAGAAAGGATGGTTTCAGAAGATAAAGGTATCTATGCTCGGACAATGGGTCCCCCATGAAACGCCACCGTAAAAAAACGAAATTTGTAAAGCCAGTTAAACATGAAAAAGACAAAAATACACACACACATAAACACACACTCGCTCTCTCCTCTCTCTCTCTACACGCATACACACACCTCTCTCCCCTCTTTCTACGGGTGGAATTAATAATATTACTCCTTATGCTGATATTCCCTTTTGTTTATAATCGACTATTCCAATTTTGTATTATTTGGATTATTTGGACCACTGTTTTCATATTGGATGTTATTATCACAACGTTTCAGCCGATATAACATCCGACCTTCTTCGGGTGTGTCTTTTTGAACTTGTGAATTCGATAATCTATACGGAATTTTGAACTGAATTCATTTATTTAATCCACGGGGATAGATTGTTCTCGTTCTGTCAGCCATGGCCGATTAGAAGTCTTAAGTAAATATTTATTTTAATTTTTAGTATCGCCCGTATGAGGATCAGACCGTAAACCTCCAGAAGACTATCACTTAGAACTGATTATTACGTAACAACTTTATGCGTTTTAAGACATGTCCAAGGAGAGGTTGTGAGAATAACATCCAAGATGAGAACAGTAGTCCGAATAATCGAAATAATCCAAATTATCAATCCGCATTTCAGAAATTCGGTAACATAATATTCCAATGTTTTTATTCTTTCCTTCTTTATGACCTTCGACTGTTAATAAACAAAATGGGCGCTCTTGTATAAGCAGTAACCGATCTGAGTGAGATAACTCTATTTGTCTTAGCCGCCGCTATTCCGAATTTGCTTATACTTTAGCAAGGGAGATAACTTTGTTTATTAATAAAAAACATGTTACGGTTTTGAAATCCGTTAAAAACCCTAACCCTAACCCTAACCCTAAACTCTAACCCTAACCCAAATCCTAAACCCTAAACTCTAAACCCTAACCCTAACCCGTTCAAAATAACTTTTAAGCACTTTTATTTACACGCCACAAATTGTATACACTTTATATAAACATAAAAAGAAAAGTTATTTTCTTTCATGCTGCGATAAACAAAGTTATCTCTCTTGCCAAAGTATAAGCGAATTCGGAATAGCGGCGGCTATAACAAATAGAGTTATCTCCCTCATATCGGTTACTGCTTATACAAGAGCGCCACAAAAAGTGTATGTGTATGTGTGTAAAAGAGATAGACAGAAACTTATAAAGAAATGAGTTAATTGTTGAGTTAATTACAAATTGCGGCGAATCAGAACAACTAGAATGGAATGTTTTAAAATATAACTCAATCCAAAACCCGATGAACATTTTAGCACATATTTATTTAGAGATATTTAGCTTCATGAACTTTTATTTTACAGGTAAAATAAAGTAAAACGTCACTGTTGAAAGCTTTGGAAACTTAATAGTATCCAAGAGAATCTCGTTGTCTTGTCTACAGATCTCAACTCGCGAATTGCGGTTACCTTCAGACAATTTATGAGGCACCAATTTCCAAAGCTTGGGACCCTTTCCAAGTTATAGAAGATGTCGATAAACAGTTGTATGGCTTGAGAAAAAAGGTTCATTGCTAATTGTTCACTTCACATTGCGTCATTTTATTTAAGTGATGCCATAATGGGTTCTTCATCAAATCCTAACCCTAACCCTAACTTGATCAGTCTTCTTCAAGGGTGAAATTTCAATTTCTGGAAAACGATTCATATCTAGGTGGACAACACACAATCCATGCGCCTGAATCCTATGCAGCTTTTCTCGTTTTTATCCCCCAATAATACCCTTTTTTCCCCACTTAGAAACTTTCTTGCTTATTTTCGACTCTTGAAACCACCCAGAAAACAGTGAGCAGCTGATACCTAGATATATCGTTCAGATAGCATTTCAATGAGTTAAACCTTTTTCACTTTCATAATTTTCTCCATTTTTACTTTTATTTATTCTTCTTTGCATGTAAACTATTATAACAGGGATCCTGGTTTGGGTAGAATATAGACGACGACCGCGTCCTTGGAAATGTACCAACACGCAATTAAAAATGTTAAAAGTGACGGGTGATCAACACCCCAATTAAAAATGTTAAAAGTGACGGGTGACAAAACCCAATTAAAAATGTTAAAAGTGGCGGGTGATCAAAACCCAATTAAAAATGTTAAAAGTGGGGGTGACAAACCCCAATTAAAAATGTTAAAAGTGGGGGTGACAAACCCCAATTAAAAATGTTAAAAGTGGCGGGTGATCAAAACCCAATTAAAAATGTTAAAAGTGTGTGTGTGTGTGGGGGAGGGGGGGGGGTGACAAACCCCAATTAAAAATGTTAAAAGTGGCGGGTGATCAAAACCCAATTAAAAATGTTAAAAGTGGGGGTGATCAAAACCCAATTAAAAATGTTAAAAGTGTGTGTGTGTGTGGGGGGGGGGGGGTGACAAAACCCAATTAAAAATGTTAAAAGTGGCGGGTGACAAAACCCAATTAAAAATGTTAAAAGTGGCGGGTGATAAAATGACCCAAAATGCTTGTTGCTAAGTATTGGAAACGGGTCATCATTGAACAAGTGCTAAATTCACAAGGCATGCCGCCACTGTAGTCGTAAAGGGTTACTGAGAATTTGCGTGTGAGCTTTGGGTGTCACCTCAAGTTGGGAGCAGTGTAGCGAGATGTCTGTTTACATTAGTTTTAAACCTCTGTATGGGATAAGGTTAAGTAAGTTTTACCCAAAGAGTGAATCCGGTATTTTGATGACTGAAAGTAGATTAGAGAATAGACGAAGAGGACTACAGTTGACCCCCATGTTACCCCACCCAATGTTGACCTTGTGCTATATCTTATTATATAAAACAAATTACTATACTGTGAACTCTTTTGTACAATTTTAAAGACAAATAGAATCTTCAGTGTTGTCTTTCATTCAGAAATTCTTCTCTACAAGAGAATTCTTCTCTACAAGTGAATTCTTCTCCACAAGTGAATACTTCTCTACAAGTGAATTCTTCTCCACAAGGGAATTCTTCTCTACAAGAGAATTCTTCTCTACAAGAGAATTCTTCTCCACAAGTGAATACTTCTCTACAAGGGAATTCTTCTCTACAAGTGAATTCTTCTTTACAAGAGAATTCTTCTCTACAAGTGAATTCTTCTCCACAAGTGAATTCTTCTCTACAAGTGAATATTTTGTCTTGTTTTTGCTATAGTATTATCTGTTTTCTTAATCAATGAAGTATTATGTGCCAGAAATGCTCCACAAAATATTTAATATAATTACTTACCCTTCCATTTACCTATAATCCAGCAACGTCTCTCTAAAATAAATTATAACTTTGACTGTTTACACAGAATGACTATCCCAAAAAAAACAAAACATAACTCACTCTACAAAGGCTCCATCTTACTTCCGAACAAAATACAGAACTACATTAAATCATCCGACCAAGAACTCACCGAACATCAAAAGGAATTCCTTAACCTTGGACCTAATTGCCATTTATTTGGTCAATACAACCACCAAAATAAAAAGGGCGAGACTGAACTCTTTTGTGAAAATATCGTCAAACTAGAAAGCCGAAGCCATAAAAAACAGGTATAATAAAAAACATAATTCCACTACAATGTTAACTCATAGTTGAAATGAGGCCGCAAATGAACTCCAAAACCACCCAAACATTATTATTAATACAAGCCGCACGTGCGTGGCCCCCCTCTGTATGTGACTCGATGTGGCGAGTGTAAAATGCAATAAATTTGGGCAATTTAGGGCATTTTTAACCCCCCTTTGACCCCCTAGGGGCGCGAACCAGAATTTTTCTAAGGTCAAGGATGCTCATTTTATATCCAGAACAATTGCCTCTACATTTTGGTCAAGTTACAGAAAAATTGAATGGATGGATCAAACGTTATCGGAGAAAAGGGTATTTTTTGCCATTTTGGGGGCTTTTAACACCCTGGGGGCGTGAACCAGATGTTTTCCAAGGTCAGCGATACTTATTTTCTATTCGGAACAATTGCCTCCACATTTTGGCCAAGTTTCAGAGAAATTGAATAGATGGATGAAAAGTTATGGGGCAAGAAATGTCATTTTTTGCCATTTCGGGGCTTTTGACCCCCTGGGGGGCTAGTCAGACTTTTTTCAAAAATCGGAGAATGTCACTTTTTAACCTGACCAAAGTTACAACTTCATGCAAAATTTCAGAGAAATTCAATGGATGGTTGCGGAGAAAAATACGGACGGACGGACGGACATGCCTCAAAACAAGTCCCCAAATAAGCTGATAAAACGAACATATATGTTGTACTAAACAAAACTGACTATTTCACCAAATTACACACAATTTTAGACGATCATGTAAAAAAGTTAAAATAAACCCCATTGGTCAACTTAAGACACATTTAAACAAACATGATACAGCCAATAATGCCATAATCGATAACCTCAAACTCCCCCAAATAATTGGGGATTATAAACCTGGTTACCTATACGGTACCGTAAAAATCCATAAACCTAACTCCTCTCTCCATCCCATAATTTCTCAAGTCACTACACTTATATATCAATTAACCAAAACAATTAATGAACTAAAAACTCTTTATTTACCAATTAAATACAGTGTAAAATCCACCCATGAACTCATACAGATACTCCAAGCTCCCCCCCCCAAAAAAAAAACAGATAATAAAATTACCGCTTCACTTGACATTGAAAGATTATTTACAAATTTCAGAGTACACAAAACAATTGATATAATTATTAATGACATATACAATAACCCATCCTTCCCTCCTCTAAAAATTGATCCTAAAATACTTTAAAAACTTACTATTAATTTGCACAACCGAAGTCTTTTTCTACGACCATAAAAGAAACATCTATACCTAAATTGACGCTGTTTCTATGGGATCGGTCCTCGGACTGACCTTTCGTGATTTTTTCATGGCTGACCTCGAAAATAAAATATTTAATATAATTATTAAACATTCCATTTATGCCCGCTACGTTAATGATATTCTATTTTAGCAGACAATAAGATTTAAAATTTGCAAGAATTTAAAAAAAGGAATCCCGTATTTACATACACTCATAAGCGTAACGCTACTAACAAAATTGCGTTTTTAGCTGTTTTCATTAACTCTAACAATGACGCATTCATCACCTCTCCCTATTAAATCTACCTTTATTAATACATGCATTTATAGTTATAGAAGCGAATGCCCATATCGATATTAAATTGAAATAATTAAAAATCTTTTAAACCGTGCAAACCAGTCTCTTCAACCAAAAATATTCCTTAACGAATTAAAAAATATTAAACAAGTTCTAATTAATAATCAGTTTCCCAATTATATTGTAGATGAACAAATAAAATTACTGATTAGAAACTTAGACAATACTAATAATAATCAGCTAAATAATTGCCACTTCATAAATATATTCTACTGTAACCAAATGCATCTGGACTTTAAATAAGAGTAAAAGCGCTTGAGGAGTCAGGGAGGATAGAAGGACTGAGGAGGGATAGCACTAAGCAGACCTCCGCTGGAAAAGTGCGAAGAGCACTGGGACATCGAGGAGGTTTATTGCCATCCAAATTCCAGAGAAGGCCAATGACCGTTACCAACGAGAACTCGATGGTAAAGGTCTGTTGTGATAACGCAAATTCATTTGTAGTAGTTATCAAAAGAGGTAGAGAGCACTTGAAATCTGTGGAGACTTGTCACTCAGACTCCAGGGAACACTACTAGTGATTAACAGTGAGCAGAGAATATTGTTCAGAAAATTAACATCTATGCTGATGATACCACTCTCTATTCTAGTGTTGTTTCTCGACCATCTCTCTCGGATCAGTCGAAATATGCAGCTGATCTAGAAGTTGACCTGGGGTCAGTTGTAGATTGCAGTATGAAATGGATTGTTTCAGTTAATTCAGTTAAGTCTCAGCTCGTGTCTTTCAATCGTAGGCGTGCCCCTTTCCTTCCTGAGATTCTTATGGATGGCTCTGCTCTTGAGGAGAAATCGACTCTGAAACTTCTTGGTCTTTCTTTCTCATCAAATCTTTCTTGGAGTTGATACATTAGATCCATTGCTCTTTCTGCTTCTTGTAAAGTCGGTTCTCTCTATCGCTCCAAACACTTTCTCACACCTGAGGCTATTCTCTCTATATACAAATCTACAATCAGACCATGTATGTAGTACTGTTGTCATATTTGGGCTGGTGAATCTCTGCCCCATTTGAGGGTTCTTGATAAGGTGCAGAAACGTATCTGTAATTTGATTGGCCATACCCTTTCTTCTTCTCTACACCCTCTCTCTCTCTCACAGGCGTGATGTTACTAGTCTCAGTCTTTTCTATAAATACTATTATGGCATGTGTTCTTCAGAATTATGTGATCTATTCCCTGCTTCTTTTGTTCCAGCCTGTTTGACTCGTTGGTCTAATGGTCTCCATCAATTCGCTGTTTTGCTACCTCATTATAATACAGCTTCCTATTCCAGTAGCTTCGTTCCCAGAACCGCAGGCTTGTGGAACTCTCTTCCTGCTGACTGTTTTCCGCCTACCTATAATCTTGGTCTTTTCAAGACTAAGGTCAATAGGCATCTCCTGTGTTTGCGATGATAATATTTGTTCTTGTTAGCTCCTTACATCAAGTGGCTTCATGTCTTGTCTGGAGCGATTTCTATAAAAGAAATCACTGATTACTGCCTGTGTGAAGACCCCTTGTGAGTACATAATAATATTAGTAATACTAATATTAATGATAATAATAATGATAATGATAATAATAATAATAATAATAATAATAATAATAATAATAATAATAATAATAATAATAATACCAGGCAAAATATTTGTAGAGGTTCGAGGAGGATGAGAAGATCGAGGAATGACAACACAAACCAGACCTCCATTAGAAAAGTGCGGAGAATGCTGGGACCTTGGGGAGTCTTATTGCCACCCAAATCCCAGAGAAGATCAACTGTCCTTACCAGCGAGAAATCAATGGTAATGTTACATAGTCACAGCAAAAGAGCATTCGTTACATAACGCTTGTTAAGTAATCCTCTGGTAACCGAAACAATACGAAAGCTTACAAGAGAACTATTAAGTGTTTTCAAACCTTTTAACATTCATTTTTTAACATTAATTTTTAAGCCTTTAAACTGTCGACATTAAAAAAGTAAACTGTCCCTTCTGTTATATAGTCTCTTGGGGACTTTTTTGAGTGTACATTTATGCGATGACCAAAAGTTATTGCAAACATCTTAATGCATTTTATATTTTACCTTATTTCGTCTGGCCGTAATTTCACTCTTCGTCGTCTAGTGGTCCACTGGTTAAACGTTGTGCCGCGGGGTTTTCTTCGTTCGATCCTTCGTCTCGCCGTGATTCTCGTGATTGGGTTTTTATGTTCTGAAAATCAACACTCTTTGGTTCGACAAAAAATGGCTCTGGAGACATTTCGAGAGGATCAGAAAGTGGGTTTTATTTGCTTTAAGTAACGCCTGGGAGAGAGTCGTCGTCTTCGATTGCTGTCACTTTTTGGTTATCTTACCAAACTGCTAACTCGATGGAGGGAGATGGGTGGGTTTTTGTCTCATTTAGAGATTCAGTCCTAAACTTTTCGTCTACATCTTTGGACGATTTCTGTCGCCTCGAGCTGGTCGTTTGCACATACTTTTGCCTCAACTTCCACTGGCGAACTATCACGATTGTCGCTCCGACAATAACAAGTGACGTCACCTGGTGTACACGTGTTATCGTCATGCCAAACATTCGTTCACTCATGTTCTCCTGACCTTTTGACTTCACCTCTCATCACCCGTCAAAGCGAGCGTGAGACACCTTTGCACTCACCTCGTACGGAATGACACCGTCACAGATCGCGTAAGTCAAGTGATCTTTCTTACGTTCACACATGCGTCCTAAATTATCACTGCACTTATTTTGCACTAGATTTGCACTAATTCTACTTCTTTCACACGGCGCACAATTCATACTAGGTGACCTACACTCTTTTTGGAAATGCAGGGCCCCATATCTAACAGTAAGAGGCTGTTGCGATACCGCATCGTTATCGAAAAGAGGTGATGAATACTGGAAATCTGGGGAGGCTTGTTGTCACTCAGACTCCAGGAAATACCACTGGTTGTTGTCGGTGAGCAATCACTGACGATGATCTGTGTGAGAACTCCTAGTGAGTACAGATAATAATAATAATAATAATAATAATAATAATAATAATAATAATAATAATAATAATAATAATAATAATTTTTTTTCGGAAGTTTTTAGATGAGGATTTATAATTTGTATCATTTGGATTATTCGGACTACTGTTCTCATCTTGGATGTTATTCTCACAACGTTTCGGCCGATGTAACCTTCGACTTTCTTCAGGTGTATCTTGTAAAACTCGGGAATCTTTCTGTCGAACCTCAGGAAGGACTCATGGCGTAATAATCAGTTCTAAGTGACAGCTTTCTTGAGTTTGAAGGTTCAAATCTTCAGTATGGGCGATACTAAGAATACAATTACGAATTACTTAGACTTTTACCCGGTCATGGCTGACTTAACGAGAGTAAGCTATCCCTGCGAATTAAATAAAGGGTTACGTTTAGAATTCCGTACAGATTCCTGAGTTCGACAACATACACCTTAAGAAGGTCGGAGGTCACATCTGTCGAAACGTTGTGGGAATAATATCCAAGATCAGACGAGTAGTCCGAATAATCCTAATAATACAAATAATAATAATGAAAATATTTCGAAAAAAAATGTGTGGCATGTCGATGTTATCGATCCACTGAGATGTTATCGATTAACTGAGATCTCATCAGGCAGAGTTAGAATCCGATCTTAACCTTAGATCATACTTGGAAATATTTCCAAATATGATCGACATGCCAGTGTCGCAGATTTTGTACATGTCTGTGTAAATAAAAATAATCATATATAAAAGTCCATTTGATATTGAGCACTTTTTATAAACCCGCTTGAAATTCTTTGGATTACTACCCTGTGGATTTTTTACCTGGATTATATATATATATATATATATATATATATATATATATATATATATATATATATATATATATATATATATATATATATATTAAATTAAACGCTAGAGTTTCGAGCTTTCGCTCTCATCAGTGCAGGAATGCTAATCTCGGACGGTCGCACGGTTCGAACCCCTGCCACATAGTCAACCTAAACACCGTAAACACGGGACATTACCATATTCAAGAAAGGAATTTAAGTTCTATTTATGCGAAGGGCGGCATGTATACACACACACACACACACACACACACACACACACACACATATATATATATATATATATATATATATATATATATATATATGGCAAAGGAGAGAGAGATAATAGAGGCAGAGGTAAGTAATGATCTCTAAATAATGATGCCTGTGTCGATTATGAAACAAAGCAAATAGAAGCAAAGAAACGAACTTCTTGCTGACAGGCTGAAAGATGATTCTTACAAAGGTTCGAACAAGTAAAGTAAGTGATTGATATGGTTTATATATCGAACACAGGAAAATGATTTACGAGCGAAAACGAAAAACAAATACACATCTTCATCAAATCGATCATCTGGATTGATGAATTTCGTATGGACGTACGTTCGTTTCTTTTCAAGAGATTGACTCAAATCGCGAGAAGTTCGGAGAATATATATTCGTCTCGTATCGTGGAGAGTTGGGAAGGGAGAAGGAGAGAGAGAAAGAGAAAGAGAGAGAGATAGATAGATTGATAGATAGATAGATAAATAGAGAGAGAGAGAGAGAGAGAGAGAGAGAGAGAGAGAGAGTGGGTGGGTCGCCGTCTGAGAAGAAGTCCATTTATAACCTTACACGTATCTTTTTTTAAAGACCTCTCGATTTGGCATGTTTAGCGTTTGAGAAAGCAGGGCATTTGCTTCTCCATCTATATAGCCGTCACAATATAACTTGCTTGACTATACCTCCTCTCTAACATTATCTCTCCCCATCGTTCTATCCATCGTAATGCATACGTGCATATTTGCCTGTCTATGAACCTCTATGTCTCCGTCTGTCTATCTATCTATCTATCTATCTATCTATCTATCTATCTATCTATCTATCTATCTATCTATCTATCTATTTATATATATATATATATATATATATATATATATATATATATATATATATATATATATATATATATATCATTATTTGATGTATCCACATAAAATATGATAAGGAGATATAACATATTATGTATCGATTTTCAGTATTTACTTCGACAGTGCTCAATACGTGAGCAGATAAAGGTAGTAGGTTATGAAAATTTATTTATGGCAATTTAACTACACAGAGGCATCCGCGTTTCATCTCCGTAGAGAATCATCAGGCTTAAATGCATGGAATTCGTGTTACTGGGTGTTTTTATATATCCACGTGGTTTTTAGTCTAACTAGTTAACCAATAACAACGAATCTGATTGGTTAGCTAGCTAGACGAAACATCACGTGGATATATAAACACATTCAGTAACACGAATTCCATGCATTTTAGCCTGACGATTCTCTACATAGAGTAAACACAGACGCCTCTGTGTAGCTTACTTGCCATAAATATATTTTCATAACTTACTATCTATCTTTTTATCTATCTTTCTGTCTAATATCACACTAATTAACAGTCTTAAGTCACGTGCAGACGGATGTGACATCAAAGCACCGGATGTTATGCCACACCAACAGCATTTAAAAAGATGGTGATTAATGTTAAGACTAAAAACTAAAAGCAAACTTTAATCATTTATTACACGGATAAATAACGTTTAAATGTTTACGTTTAAATGTTTACGTGAGCTTAACATTTAAAAGACAAATGCATTATAAGATATATAGGTATGGGTTTTGATGAAAGTGTTTCTGTAGAACGAACTGAATTCGAACTCGGCACACCCAAGTCCTCAGTCCACGTCATTAAGCACTTAGCCACCGTGCTATCTCTATTATACAATGTATAAACGACCAAAAATCCTAGATAATAATATAAACGTTATTAAAACATGTTATTTCAATTTTATTGTTACAAATACAATTCCTGGTGATACCAGATCAGGCTGCCCTGTGGCTCCCTGAGACGAAATTCACCTACATTGACGGTTTTTTTTTTGTTTGTAAAACTTAATTATGTTCTACAAAACCAAAAACAAAAACAACAGCCCCTCTCCCTTTCTCCCTCCCCTTTTTTATTTTTATTTTTCCTACCCTACTCCCGGTCCTGGATATGACCTTAAACTACATCCGATGGTGAGATCCGGCTTACGGACTTTGGGGAATGTGGAGCCTCCTCTTACCATTGCTCCCAGGTCCACCCTGACCCGGAGTGGTAGTACCTGTTAGGGTCCCAACTATGGGTTAAATAGAAACATATATTAAAAGGGGAAAGAAACAAAAAAGAGAAGAAAACAAGACCAGATTCGGCATTAAATAACCCAAAAAGGGTTGATATGCCGTAAAACAAAACTACCAAACCAAAAACCCTGATTAAACATTTGAAGATATAAAGAACTTGAAGCATAAAAACTTTCACTATAATGACCAGATTCGGCATTAAATAACCCAAAAAGGGTTGATATGCCGTAAAACAAAACTACCAAACTACCAAACCAAACAAATACAATTCATTTTGTTCAAAATATCCGCTTGTTTTCACTTTGATGATTTCGGAATAAATCAGATATTACGTTCTAATTGGTAGTTGACGTTATTCCCATAAAAAAACAAACATTTCCAATGCATTTTGAGAGGACTGAACATTTTCTGATACTAATTTAAGGTTAAAAGTTCTTACTTTAACTTAATTACTCAGGCTTTACGAGATATGTGGTACTTATGCAGTTTACGGACCGGGCTGAAATATTAACGTTATAATTTAGAAACTCATTCTTAACATGGGGAGGTGTGGGGGGTTGATTAACTATTTTGTACTTTCACCTAACAATTTAAGAAACAAAAGGTACCGTAATAATTGAATTTAACTTGAAAATTCTATATAAATATAGCCCGGTCCGTAAACTGCATAAACACCAGATATATAATAGAAATATATATATATATATATATATATATATATATATATATATATATATAGAGAGAGAGAGAGAGAGAGAGAGAGAGAGCGAGATTGATAGAGAGAGAGATTGATAGAGAGAGAGAGCGAGAGAGTTTAATCCATGGGTATTTTTATATTATAATTTTAGTTGGACAATGATAACAACAAAATAAAATACAAAGATTGTTTTAATGCAACGTATAGCGATAAGAGTAACACATTTATGAAAACAAGAAAATTAAAATAATTATTTCGAATTTGAAACTAATTTTTATTTTTATTATTTTAAAATAATTCATGTCTTTTATTAAATTTACTTAACTATACTGTGTTTTGCTTGGCTAATACAGTAATTAGCATAGCTAGGCTTTACCGCTTACACGTAACTGGCATACAATAATCCGGTATCCGCTTGGCGTGCGTGCTAAGTGATCAACGTATTGAGAAGATCAACGCGTTAAAGATGAATGTAAATTTATAATTCAACATTTGATTAATTTTTAAATATACCTTTTTGCATAATCATTTTATTTCACATAACTTCAGTGAAAAAATAATATTTTCTTATTTTTTAATTTATTTTTTGTATAAATTATTATTTTGTTTTTATTTTACATAATTTCCGTAAAAACAATAATTAATAATTTAATATTCTTAAAGATTACAGCTTCGATGAAAAAGTAGACTTATTTAAACGACACTGTGCTTCTCCATGGTTCCACCTAGATCGAATATGGATGTTAAGAAGAAAAAAATAGCAACAAACTTGTATGATGTACTTACTTTTGGTGGAAAATAAATACCGGTCACAAAAATATTACTGAAATTCACCCGGTTGCTTTGGTTTTAGAAAATATTATCGCTGCTTAATATCGTCGCCATTATCACCATTATTATGAAAGTCAAGGGAGATGGGGTCAAACGCGAAAAAAAAAAGGAATCATCTCCCTTGAATATTATGATCATGGCGGCGATATTCAGCGTACGGTTAAAAGTTGAATTTATTTTCTAAAAGCAAAACTACTGGATAAATTTCCGTAATTATTTTGTGACCGGTATTTATTTTCCCTCACAAGTAAGTACATCATATCGGTTTGTTGTTATTTTTCTTAACATACATATTCAATTTAAGTGGAACAATACAGATGCATCAACAACACATTTTAAAAATCAATAATTTTTATAATTTTGAAATATGAGTAAAGTGTTTTTTTATAAATAAATCAAAATAAACACGAAATCAATAAAAGCATTGTAAACTTATTTAATTTTGGTTCATTAACATCTTTAAACTGAAAATTCCAAGAAAAGTGATCCATATTTTCTACCTGTGGTTTTAATTTAGTCGTCTGCTGAAAATGGAAGAAGCTATATCTATCTATATAAAGTAGATTTGATTTCCTCCCTCTATTTCATTTGTAGATAGCCGGAAAAAATAATACACCCTACACGAAGATAATTACACCTACCTTCATAAACTTCGACCAATCATGTTTCCAGAAACTTTCACCAAACTAAATCATCGTACAGTAAAACCTACATTGAGACCTCTACATCGTACTCACACAAAAACGTATTCGAATGAGAGGGTAGCAGCCTCATCTCTCTCTTTGAATTAAGACCTCCTACAAAACCCATTTCACCGGTTAAATAAGATCACACGTTATTTCACAGGGAACTAAGCTGGAAAACACCGTATTCAGTTATTTTTTTTGAATAAGTGACTTACATTGCACGACTTTTCATAATCTTTCTGATCGAGTTTCCAATAAATTATGGATTTGAATGCGTAGCTAAATTCAGTGTTTTAGAATTAAAAAAAAAACAGAACACAGTCATTCAATAAATAAATAAATAAATAAATAAATAAATAAATAACAGAAATATAGTGGGTGATGTCTTCTTCTCCTACAGCCTCTTTCTTCACCAAATAGAGGTTGCTAGTCTTTCTCTACTCTATCGTTATTTTCACGGTAGGTGCTCGACTGAGCTCCACTCTATGATCCCCCTACCTGTAGAACATTCACAACAAAAACGTCTCTAGCTAGCTAAAACTGTGTACCTAAAACGAAACGGAACTTCCATGAGCAAAGTTTCTTTCCAAGAACTACCAGTCTGTGGAACACAAAACCACGGATCTGCTTCCCAGCCGACTACATGGCCGTTTACAAGTCAAATGTAAACAAATTCTTATTAAGCTGTTCTCCTAAATCAGGGGCGGGCAACCTTTTCAGAGTGAGGGCCAGATGAGACTTTTGGAAGGAGATCGCGGGCCGGAGTGAAAAACGAAATCTCAGAATTACTATATTTTGTTTACATGAATAAATTGTACAAAAATTGCATTGAACACTCTACAAATCTGATATTTTTTCTCAAGAGACTTCTGTATGTGATGTTATAAAAGGCGCCGACGAAGAGCCATTTTGGAATCATAAAAATAATGACGGGGAAGTAGCAAGTTGATCCAGCATTCGTTTTGACACACCTCACATAAGTTCTCTGTTTTATGCCCTTTCCTTGTCTCTTGTTTCCTCTTTGCTTTCTCTTTCTCTTTTTCTATTTTTATCTCAGACCAAGGATTTGAAATTAATAGTTAAAGAAAAATGAAATATGCA
>OY744517.1:34574397-34621897 GCA_963556195.1 Sepiola atlantica | reverse complement strand
AACAGCAATTCTTCCCCCTTTGCAAAAAACATCGCTCATGTGAAGACTAAAAGGACAAAATAAGGGAAGCGAAACTTAACTGTTACGGACAGAGGCAACGACCGACGGACATATGCAGTGATGTGATGTCGTGTGTATAATTTCGATATACACTCTCGTTGTTAGGCTTCACACGTGTCACCCCTTTCTTTGACTGAATACAGTAACACAAGTTTTATCTAAAATGGAGGTTTTGTTCATATGAAAAGTATAGACATTTAGTCAGTGTTACAAACAGCTAGAAATAAATATAGTTTACTGAGAGAGAGAGATATACAGACAGACAGACAAACCAACAGCTAGACAGGCAGACAGACAGACAGCCACTAAGTTGCTAGAATCACTTAATAACTCGCCCTAAACCCACCCGCACCGTGATTGGGGGCGAGAACCCACTTCTTGCGACTGATCGGTGTCAGGTCTAGCTGAAAAGAGACCACGATACCTACTGACTCCAATGCTTGATTTCTATCATCCACAGAGGTCATGCACTGACCTCACACTTATCAATCATTCAGCGAGTTCGTCGTTCTTTCTGGGACCCATTTTAACTAAACCGCTATTCTTTTCCATTCTCGAGTGAAGGAATTAGGATCTCATACACTAACACGGACATAGACTCTTGTAGTGACGCATGGATTCATCTTGACATGAGATTTCAAACTTTTTGACAGACCAAAAATCGAAGCTGTTTAAAACTTAAACGTGACAGAAAAGATAAAATTATATTTCAAACTTCAGCGTTGCTTGTTTTATGAGGAGAAAATACTTGAAAAGTGTTATTCGAACTCTGCCCTATCGGAAACAACGATTAATTTGTGGTATGCTAACTGTAAACACTGTCGTACAGAACGCTCAGATTGGGCAGTTGTCACAGAAGAAAAATATAAACAAAACCCACGAATTCTTTTGAGCCTATCGCAAATTAGATGTGACTTGAGATAAAAGAAGAGCTGTAGACATGGCAAAACGGTCGTAAACAATCTAGCAAGCAAAATCACAATTAATCCTAATTGGTCGCCCAGTAGCGAAGGAAAGAAAATGAGTATAATTCGTCACTTGTAACAAAAGTGTTAATCACACTTATTCTTTAATTCTCTATTAACGACATACCGCACACATTCTTGTGTTCACTACCTTGAAAACAATCATTACGGTCGTAAACAATCTAGCAAGCAAAATCACAATTAATCCTAATTGGTCGCCCAGTAGCGAAGGAAAGAAAATGAGTATAATTCGTCACTTGTAACAAAAGTGTTAATCACATTTATTCTTTAATTCTCTATTAACGACATACCGCACAGATTCTTGTGTTCACTACCTTGAAAACAATCACTACGGTCGTAAACAATCTAGCAAGCAAAATCACAATTAATCCTAATTGGTCGCCCAGTATGTGACGTGAGATAACAGAAAAGCTGTAGATATGACAAGGCTGTATACTTACCATTTTGCATCGGTAGAATAGCCGAATTTTTTTTCCAGTGACTTTTAAAACGGACTGGCTATACGTCCTCCATTTTAGATCTGGACTGAATGTCAGTCATAAGAGCTTACCAAAAGCAAAGAGAGACATTCTATTTCGAGTGTGGCTAAACAAGGATCCGAGAGTTTATACTGAAGGGAGAGAAGCTTAGGTTCAGAGGTGTTAAAAGTAACAAAATACTGAATCCCCAGTGCGCCATATACAGAGAGAGAGAGAGAGAGAGAGAGAGAGAGAGAGAGAGAGAGAGAGAGAGAGAGAGAGAGAGAGAGAGAGAGAGAATTAGTGAGATCTTCGTTATCAGTGATCTCCAAGGTGCCGCCATAGACAGTCGTGTCTTCTGCGTAGTTGTCAACACATGGTCACAGGATATGAGTTAGTAGATCATAAATGAAGATCCTCAAAGCACGCCGGCGTTGATTCTTGGTACTTCCGATCTCTTCCCATCGACAACTTTTAAAAACCTATCAGAGAGAAAAGAATTCGATGGTTGCAAAGGGCATTGACCGATTCTCCATAGCTAGTAAATTTGTGAACACTTATAAAGCAATTGAAGAGTATTTTCTCCTTATAAAGAAAGCAATGCTTTATCAACACACGAAATTCAGAATTTCTATTGCATGGAAAATTTACAGCAGTTATTTCACTTTAACTATAATTTGTGAACTAATAATCCGATTGGGCTCAGATTTCGAGACGTGCAATTTGAAGATAAGTACTGAAAAACAAAACATACTGATCTTTTTTATTAGTGGTGCCGTCTATATGTCAGACTCGGAACTTATTCAGTGATGTGTTATAGTCATTTATTAAGACCTCTCTTTTATTGTCGGGTATTTTTCTTTTCATTCCGTTTTCTTTCCGTTTTTTTTCTTTCTGCTTTTATTTATAAGAATAATTATAATTTATTAAAAAAATATTAATTAATAAATCCCTTATTCGTCACTTGGACATTGTTTAGTTCAATTTCAAGAAATTCCGATTTCTTATATATAATCGTATCACAGTCAATAGTTTTCTTCAAATGTCCGGCTGGCTTGGAATTCCAAGAGCAGACTGAAGGTGTTTCCACGAATAATGGCGATGGAGAGGCGCTCGTAAAGCCAAGACAATTGTCGGTTGTTTCCGGTGTTGCTCGTCATTAATAGAACAAGGCTGCCGAGGAAGTCGCGCGTGCAGAGTCTATCACTCTAGTCGTCTCCACATGGAACGGTTGAAATACAAATCTGTCGGGAAGATCGGCATATTTTGACTGCTTGCAGCTCTCTGCTGACGCTGCTGCATGTCCAAGGTTTGTGGCCGATTCTATCACTGACGCAAAAGTGTCGACACAAGACCGTTATTTATTGTTTCTGATTTCTTACTTTTTTCTTTCATTCTATATATGTCTCTCTTTCTCTCTCTCTGTCTTTCTCTGTCCCTCTCTCTTTTGCCGTAGACTATTTGACCTCCTTTTGTTGACTGGATATTAACCGATGGGTTCAGTAGAGAAACAACATGAAAACAATATACTTGCTAACAGTAGGCATAATTGAAAGTCTATTTAAAATAATTGAAAAGAAAAAAAGCGGTAGTAAACAGTCTTGCAAGTTGAATATACGTACAAACAATGAGTCCAATATAATCTCAATTTAGTGTTTTACAAAAATAAAAGGCAAAACTACCGTAAACATTCTAGAAAGCGAAATCATAATTAATCGAAACTATACCAAATAAGAATAAAAAAAATCACTTTCTATGTGTAACAAACGAAACGCGGATGCACTGCATAAGTCAAAACTCCAGTCCCTTAATAAAAAAAATATTTTTATGCAAAATGCGATTATTTCATTGGTCGCTAAGTATGCTAAAATAGAAAATCAGCATAATTCGTCACTGGTAATGAAAGTTTTAATAACATTTATTCTTTTATTCGCCTTTAACGACAGATCGCACACATTCTTGTATTCGCTAAGTTCTAAAGCATAACGGTCGTAAACAGTCTAGCAAGCAAAATCACAATTAATCGGAAAAATATCAAGAAAAAACAATAAATTTACATGCGCATAATGATAAAGCATATACGTCGTAGAAGTTAAAACTTCACGCCTTTATAAAATAAAACGCAGATATTTATTCATAAAGCGAATTTCCTAATTGGTCGCCCAGTAGCGAATGGAAATAAAATTAGTATAATTCGTCACTTGTAACAAAAGTGTTAATCACATTAATTCTTTAATTCTCTATTACCGACATACTGCACAAATTCTCACTACGTTCAAATGCAAAACGGTCGTAAACAATCTAGCAAGCAAAATCACAATTAATCCAAATTGGTCACCCAGTAGCTAATAAAAGAATAGCATAATTCGTCACTTGTAACAAAAGTGTTAATCATATTTATTCTTAAATTCTCTATTAACGACATACCGCACAAATTCTTGTTTTCACTACGTTCAAAGGCAAAACGGTCGTAAACAATCTAGCAAGCAAAATCACAATTAATCCTAATTGGTACCCTAGTGGCGAAAGAAAGAAAATTAGCATAATTCGTCATATGTAACAAAAGTGGTAATACCATTTATTATTGTTATTAGATTTTCTCTCGACCTACGAAATTCATACGAAAGACACGAAGTTGTTTTGAGTTTTTATTGGCTTGTCCTTCACATTCGAATATTATTGTTTGGAGCTTTTAAATATCAACTTTCTTTTATAAATTTGGGAAAGTTCATTTTTGAAGCATCTTTAAATTTTAAAACTTAAAGAAAGAGGCAAAATGCCTTAAAAAAACATGTGTTAGATGCAGATATTTTTTAAATTAAAATCAAAATAATATATATATATATTTTCATTTTGACCTTTTTTTCTAATAATTTCGCTCGGTATAACAAGCCTCATTAGAGTTATAAACAAATAAAAAAGTATTAATTAATTTTTTTTCCGTAAGATTACTTCTTGGTCTTGTTGAAGTGGCGTCCGATGTTGTGTAGACTTATGGTGTAATGTCTCTTTTTAATTTGAACTTAAATCGCGCATGGTCGCTGGTTGGTATAAATTTGGGAAAGTTCATTTTTTTAAAGCATCTTTAAAATTTAAAACTTAAAGAAAGAGGCAAAATGGCTTCAAAAAAACATGTGTTAGATGCATATATTTTATTATTAACATCAAAATATTTTTTGTAATTTTGACTTTTTTCTAATCAACTTTTTTTCGATGATATTTATGCTCCTTTCTTTTCGGTCCACTTCTCTGCATTTCTTTTCCAATTCGTATATAAAATCGCATATATCCATTTTCATTCCTTTTTTAAATAAAAAATCCACTGCTCAACCTACACAACTCTTTCCGATCAGCATCTCGTCTCTTTTTTCCCTCTTCTCTTTTCATCTTTTAATCCCCAAACTTCGTCTTCTGCTGCTTTCCCCATCAAACACCATCCGCCACATCGTTAACTTTCTCTTCAGTTTAAGTCACTCAAATCTATTCCTTGAAATGTTCAGTTTTCAAAACGTATTTGCATCATTGCAACACTCTAGACAATTTGACATGTTTTTTTCCGTAGTAAGGGCGAAAGCACTATTCGAACAGGCAGATGCCTTTAATAATTCAAACGCATTCGTACGAACCTGAAATATGAGATTAAAAAAAATCCAATTCCGAAAATGTCCAACCCCTAACACGTCAAACAGCATCTGTACATATTAATAAACAGTGCCCCAACCGCTTAAAACATATTAAGATAAAAAAATGAAAATGTGACAAAAGAACAAGAACAAACCTTTCGTTGCACAAGATTTGAGGTTACAAAAGTCGTGAAACGAAAAAATTGATAAAATCTTTTAAAGTGAAAATTATTTTCGTCAAAGACAGTGAATACATGTACATTTGTTCATATTTATATAAAAGTAAATAGCATCTTTTCCCCTTCGAACATCATATAATCTATTTCTTCTAATAATCTATTCTTGTGTCGTTCACCGTATATATATATATATATATATATATATATATATATATATATATATAGTAAAACAAAGAAAAAACGGTGCCTACAAAGTTAAGTGCCTTATTAAATTTAGCACATGATGAATGTGAGTGAAGTGGGAGAACTCCCAGAGACACTAAACCCCATGCATCATGGTACTTTGTCTAATGAAAAGAAATATGTAACAGAATTAAACATGGAACTTCTATAATCAATTTAAGTACATTTATGCTATAATTATTTAGCTAATATTTTATATTATTCAATTGTTTATTTATTTATTTATTATCATATTCTCACTAGGACTTCTCACACAGGTCGTCAGTGATTACTCACCGACAACCGGTGGTATTCCCTGGCGTCTGAGTGACAACATGTGCCCCATATTTCCAGTATTCTCTACCTCTGTTCGATAGCCACAGCAAATAATCTTGCGATATCGCAATAGCTTCTTACCATTGATTTCTCGCTGGTAAAAACCATGTGTATTCTCTGGATTTGGAGGGGAGGGGCAATAAGCCTCCTCAAGGTTCCAACATTCTCCGTACTCTTCCAGTGGAGGTCTGGTTTGTGCTGTCCCTCCTCGGTCTTATCCTCCTCAACCATCTACAAATATTTTGTTTGGTGTCAGCCTCGACCGGCACTTTTTTTTTTGGGGGGGGGGGGGTTGAGAAGGGAAGGGGGTGAGCTTATGGTGTTTCTTGTAATTTTTGATCCTTGGTTAATTTTTATATGGTATTAGCTGAGTCCGGTGTAATTTATTGGAAGGGGGATTATGAATAATAATAATAATAATAATAATAATAATAATAATAATAATAATAATAATAATAATAATAATAATAATAATAATGATGATGATGATGATGATGATGATGATGATGATGATGATGATGACGATGATGTCGACGACGACGACGATGACAACAACAACAACGACAACAACGACAACAACGACAACGACAACGACAACGACAACAACGACGACAACAACGACGACGACGACGACAACGACGACGACGACAACAACAATAATGATGATGATGATGATGATGATGATGATGATGATTACGACGACAATAACAACGACAAAGACAACGACAACGACGACGACAACAACAATAACAACAACAACAACAACAACAATAATAATAATAATAATAATAATAATAATAATAATAATAATAATAATAAAAAAAAAGTTTACGACAGAATCACTCAAGCATGGATAATTGAATGTTTGAAAATATACAAAATACCTGAAAGGATGATTAATCTTATTAAGAAAGCAATGGAAACATGGAGACTGGAACTGACAGCCGGAGGACAGCAGATGACTGAGATAAAGATACAGAGAGGCATCTTCCAAGGAGACTCCCTATCACCACTACTGTTTATAATAGCTATGATGCCACTTAACTACATACTCAGAAAATGTGATGCCGGATACAAGTTTACAGACACAGAACTAAGAGTAAACCACCTGATGTACATGGATGACCTAAAACTATTTGCAAAAAGCACAAAGGAACTGGAAAAGCTGATAAATATGACCAGAATCTTCAGCCAGGACATCCAAATGGAATTCGGAATGGAAAAGTGTGCACTACTAGAAATAAAAAAAGGAAAACTGGAGACAACAGAGAACATAGAACTCCCCACCCAAGAGGAAATGAGGGCGCTAGGCGAACAGGATAGTTACAAATATCTTGGAGTTCTGGAGGCAGACGCCATCAAATCTACGGAAATGAAAGAGAAGATTGGAAAAGAATATTTATGAAGAACAAGAAAACTCCTAGAAACGAAATTATATAGCAGGAATCTAGTAAAAGGAATAAACACCTGGGCAGTAGCACTAATAAGATACTCTGGACCATTCATAGGCTGGACCAAAGAGGAACTCAGGCACCTGGACCAGAGGACCAGAAAATTAATGACCATGCACAATGCACTACATCCAAAAGACAATACGGACAGACCCTACATGAAAAGAAACGAAGGGGGAAGAGGACTGGTAAATATAGAAGATTGTGTGGAAGACTAAAAAAAGAGCTGGAAAAATACATAACTCAACACATGGAAATCCTTATCACTGCAGCAAGAGACGCTGTTCCAATGAACAACTCGGGAAGCAGCGAAACCAGAAAAAAAAAACGGCAAGAAAAGAAAAGTAGGAAAAAAAAAAACTACACAGACACTTCAGAAGACTGACAAGAGAAGAAACCAACGAAAATAGCTGGACATGGCTAAGAAAAGAACACTTGAACAGAGAAACGGAATCTTTACTGATGGCTGCACAGAACAATGCAATTAGGACAAACTACATTAAAGTTAAAATATATAAAACTCAGGAAAACAGTAAATGCAGACTCTGTAGACAAAGAGACGAAACAATAAATCATATAAAAAGTGAATGTAGCAAACTAGCCCAAAACGAGTATAAGAACAGACATGACTGTGTGGGGAAAGCAGTACATCGGGAACTGTGCAGACAATTGAATTTCGAATACGCAGACAAATGGTACAAACACAAGCCAGAAACAGTACTGGAAAACGAAAAACACAAAATCATCTGGGATATGGATATACAAACAGACAAACTCATACACGCACGGAGACCGGATGTTATAATAATCAACAAGAAGGAAACATCTTGCAAAATCGTAGACTTCGCCGTTCCAGCAGACCACAGAGTGAAAAGCAAAGAAACAGAAAAACGAAGCAAATACACGGAACTAGCCAGAGAACTGAAAGGAATATGGAGCATGAAGAAAGTCAGCATAATACTAATAATCATAGGAGCACTAGGAACAATCCCCCAAAAACCTGAAAAAAAGACTGGGAGAAATTGGGATCAAAGAAATCATTGGAACTATACAAAGGACAGCAATGATCAAAACAGCTACAATCTTAAGAAAAATTATTGAATGCGGAAACTAACCCGCATAAGCTATGAAGGATCATACGGAATCTAATACAGGAAGAAAAAAAACTAACGAAAGAACGCACCACAAACAAAGAAACAGAAAATGCAAGAAACATCACTTAATAAGCCCCCCTCCCCCCAATAAATTACAGCGGCCTCAACTGACACACCACAAAAATAGACCAATGAACAGAAATAGCAAGAAACACCATAAGCTCACCCCACCCTATCATCCCACAAAAATAAATAAATAAAAAATAATCAGCTCCCTTCAAAAATAAATAAATAATAAATAATCAGCCCCCTCCACCCAAATAAAAATAAATAAATAAAAGTAATCAGCCCCCCCCCCCAAAAAAAAATATTTATAAATAAAAAAGAAATAAAAAATGGTACCAGCCTAGGCTGACACCACACAACATATTTGCATAGGGTCAAGGAGGCTGAGAAGACCGAGGAGGGACAGCACAAACCAGACCTCCACTGGAAGTGCAGAGACTGCTTGGATCTCGGGAAGGCTTATTGCCACCCAAATCTCAGAGAAGACCAATAGTCCTTACCAGCGAGAAATCAATGGTAAACGTCTGTTGTGATACTGCAAATCAATTTGCGGTGGCTATCGAAGGGAGGTGGAGGGTACTAGAAATCTGGGGAGACTTGTCACTCAGCCTCCAGGGAATACCACCGGTTGTCGGTGAGCAATCACTGATGACCTGTGTGAGAACTCTTGGTGTGTAAATAATAAAAATAATAATAATAATAATAATAATAATAATAATAATAATAATAATAATAATAATGACTCGCAGGACCCAGTGGAAATGCCACGGTCTCTCTCTCTCTCTCTCTCTCTCTCTCTCTCTCTCTCTCTCTCTCTATATATATATATATATATATATATATATATTATATATATATATATATTATATATATATATATATAAATATATGTATACATATATATATATATATATACACATACGAATCAAATCGAAAGTACTCGCAAAAAAGGAAAGAAAATGGAACAAGAAACCCATGTAACTTACATACAGCAATTTGACCGAAACACTAAATGGACCATTCGGATAATTGAAAAAAAAAAAAAAAGTCTTATCAAGCAAAAACACTCCGTGTTATGTTATAATGTTAGCCTAAATAAAAATATGCTGCCTAAATAACACACACACACACACATATATATATATATATATATATATATATATATATATATATATATATATATATATGCGTGTGTGTGTCTGTGTGTGTCTGTGTGTGTATATAAAAATGTGGCGTGGTGTAATGGTTACAGATGCGGACTGTGAGGGATCGGCGAGGCGGGTTCAATTTCTGTCGTGGCTAGTGCGTTACTTTATCCAATAACCTTGGGGTGAGGTATGAACCGATATATTCTTTCTTCAGCTATGAATGACATAATAAATTAGACTAGAATCTCAATCCCTGGTTGTGTTACTAGTAAGGGAGAAGGAAACATTTCAAATAACACCAGTATTCTTTGCTTATTCCTACATTATTTCGAATCGTTCAGGAGTTGTTCTATTCCACAGAACTCAAGGAATGCTGGTTCAAGATAGATGCAATTGGGATTGCGCAACCCTTGCTTCACTATAGACTCGCTCACAGTGGGAATCTTGATACTAAAGCGAGATCTTTATATAGATGACCTCTACGAGAGCATCAAATGGAACCGATTCTAACAGCGTCGGATATCATTCTATGTCCGATATTCATTCATTTATGATCGTTTATGGTTGGGAATGTTCCGGGTACGCATACATATTACTGAATCTGTTTCCTCCCTTTTTTTCCCGTCATACAGAAACAATTCTTTCTTTCTGGTCATTTCTTGCTATTCTGTTCGCGCTTCCTTCCAACTCATTTGGTCCGCTTCCACAGGAAAAGAAAAAAAACGTTAAAGTATTTCCCTAAGTTAAGTTTCAACTTAATGAATCGTCCAGAATCGATTGGAGAAATTCTTGGAATTCGGCCGAACCTCCGCAAGAACGGAGGGGGTTTTCATTGCCTGGTCGCTGTCGAATGCGATGGCCGAGTTTAATTGCCACTCGGTTTTAGACAAGCGGTTTTAACGGCCGAGCTCAGAGAATGAGCTCATCTTCCCGCTACGCACATACACGCACACATATTCACACACAGGAAGGCGCGTAACACTTATACACATGCATACACACAAGTACATATCCATATACACAAGCCTGCACACACATACTTAAAGACACGCATTGACTTAAACGAGGCTCCATTTATCAAAGGGGATCAACTCATTCATTTACGTAAGCATTATATATATATATATATATATATATATATATATGCATATATATATATGTATATATATATATATATGTATATATATATATATATGTATATATATATATATATATATATATATGGGAGGAGAAGGATGAAGGTAATCCGACGTGATGGTAAAATGAAAAAGGAAAACCAAAAACTGGATGTTTTTTATGTGTACATCAACGTTTCGTCTTTATTTATAAGACTTCATCAGGATGATGATATAGGAAAAGATATTATGCAAGCACAGATACATGTAGGGTAGACATGTTGGGAAGAAAAATAAAATAAAATGAAAAATAATGGCAGCGTCTTGCTGGACGTCCGTACTTGTTAGAGAATGAAAATGAGTGGGAGAAAAAAGGGGAAGGGTGGAGGGAGCAAGGACTACTGTGGCTGGCGATGAGAGAAAGAGGTGGGGGATGAGCAGGGGTAAAATGGATGGCAGAGAGAGATTGGAGGAAGAGGGGGAGGGGGTGTTTGACCAGATGGCTGTGGTCGAGATTGAAGGGGAAGAGTGAGTTGGAATGTTTGTGTGTGGGGGGTGTATGCAGGGAAAATGGGGATGGGTAGAGAGGGAGGGGGGGGCTGTGATTTTGGTGGATGGGCGAAAGTTATGGTCTTAGAGAGCGTTTGGAGAAAATGAGGGAATTTAAGAAGAGGTATGGGAGAAAATAGATGAGAGGGGGAAGAGGGAGGATTTGTCGTGATAGGGTGTGAAATATTTGAAATATTTGGAAAATGATAGCAATGAGTGAGGGATTGGAGTGGGTGGGGGAGGGGGTGATTGAAAGGGTGGGTGAGGAATATTTGAAATATTTGGAACATGAGAAAGTTTATTTGGACTGTAGTATTAAAAATGTGAGGGAAAAAAGTGAGGAAAAATAAGAGAAGATTCAGGGAGAAGAGGGAAGGGTGTGGGTGAATGGAAGAGTGTCATAAGGTTAGAGATGAAAATAAAAGTTAGCCATGATCAGGCAAAAGACTTTGTTCTGTGAGGATGATCTTGCTTATTAAGGGTGATAGGTTAAAGAAACCATTTCGCTGCTTGATAGTAGTGGAGGATGTGATGAGGGCAGTTTCCAATAATCTTCGCCGAGATTTGTTGTGGATGTGTTTAGTGATTTTGGCTTGTTCAAATTTTAATGCATGACCATATTCTAGAGCATGGGAGAAAAGTGCACTAAGAGGGTTGTTGTTTTTTATGTCCCTTTTATGTTCATTTAATCGTTTCTTTAGTTCACGTTGTGTTTCTCCCACGTAGAATTGATGGCAATCATTGCAAGGGACAGTGTATAAGCCGGCATGGGATGTGGGTGTTTTTTGGAAATGTCTGGATGTGTTTAAAGTTTGTTTTATGGATTGAGAAGTGGTTTGTACTATTGGAATGCCTAGTTTGTTGAGCGTGTTGCATATGGATGTGTTATTGGAATGCGTGGGTAGGAGAAGGGGTCTGTCTATGAGAGAGGTGTTAGGGGTTTGATTTTTTTGTGTGGTGTTTCTGGAGAATATATGGAAGGCTTTTTTCTTGGCATTTAATATGAAATGTGTGGGGTATTGCAATGTTTTTAGGGAATTAAAAATGTATTTTATTTCTTCATCTATGTGTGGGGGGGGGGCTACATATTCTAAGCATAGGTAGCACCACACACAAAATCGCACAGGCCATAGCTAACATCCTCACTCCACTAATGGGTACCATCAGTCCCTCCCACATAAAAAATTCAGGCGACCTTCTTAGCAGAATAAAAAACATCAACGTAGAAAATAAAAATATACACAGCCTAGATGTAACTTCGCTCTACACTAACGTACCTGTAAAAAAATGCCTACACTTACTTCACACACATATAAAGAAAACAAAAACCGACCTACCTTTTCCCCCCAACACTTTTATAGAAATAATTAGACTCATCACTGACATAACATATTTCCAATTTAACGAAGTATTCTACAAACAAAAATTTGGACTCCCCATGGGCAACCCCCTTAGCGGTGTATTGGCCTGCCTCTTTTTAGAATTCTTAGAATCCGGTCCTTTCAAATATAGACTACCTCCTAACATCGAATACTTTAGATACATAGATGATATTTTAATTTTCCTCCCCACAGACACACAAATCATTCATGTTAAAGATAAACTCAACACAGTAGAACCCTCCATAAAATTCACCCATGAGACTGAAATAAACGGCTCTATTCCCTTCCTTGATACTCTTATAATTAAGTCCAACAATAAACTAGAATTTAAGGTACACCGCAAAAACACTCACAAAAATGACTACATACATTTCTACTCCCACCATCATAGCAAGATCAAAACAGGTTAAATTATAGGCTTCTTCCTACGCGCCCTTAGAATATGTAGCCCCCCACACATAGATGAAGAAATAAAATACATTTTTAATTCCCTAAAAACATTGCAATACCCCACACATTTCATATTAAATGCCAAGAAAAAAGCCTTCCATATATTCTCCAGAAACACCACACAAAAAAATCAAACCCCTAACACCTCTCTCATAGACAGACCCCTTCTCCTACCCACGCATTCCAATAACACATCCATATGCAACACGCTCAACAAACTAGGCATTCCAATAGTACAAACCACTTCTCAATCCATAAAACAAACTTTAAACACATCCAGACATTTCCAAAAAACACCCACATCCCATGCCGGCTTATACACTGTCCCTTGCAATGATTGCCATCAATTCTACGTGGGAGAAACACAACGTGAACTAAAGAAACGATTAAATGAACATAAAAGGGACATAAAAAACAACAACCCTCTTAGTGCACTTTTCTCCCATGCTCTAGAATATGGTCATGCATTAAAATTTGAACAAGCCAAAATCACTAAACACATCCACAACAAATCTCGGCGAAGATTATTGGAAACTGCCCTCATCACATCCTCCACTACTATCAAGCAGCGAAATGGTTTCTTTAACCTATCACCCTTAATAAGCAAGATCATCCTCACAGAACAAAGTCTTTTGCCTGATCATGGCTAACTTTTATTTTCATCTCTAACCTTATGACACTCTTCCATTCACCCACACCCTTCCCTCTTCTCCCTGAATCTTCCTTTATTTTTCCTCACTTTTTTAATACTACAGTCCAAATAAACTTTCTCATGTTCCAAATATTTCAAATATTCCTCACCCACCCTTTCAATCACCCCCTCCCCCACCCACTCCAATCCCTCACTCATTGCTATCATTTTCCAAATATTTCAAATATTTCACACCCTATCACGACAAATCCTCCCTCTTCCCCCTCTCATCTATTTTCTCCCATACCTCTTCTTAAATTCCCTCATTTTCTCCAAACGCTCTCTAAGACCATAACTTTCGCCCATCCACCAAAATCACAGCCCCCCCCTCCCTCTCTACCCATCCCCATTTTCCCTGCATACACCCCCACACACAAACATTCCAACTCACTCTTCCCCTTCAATCTCGACCACAGCCATCTGGTCAAACACCCCCTCCCCCTCTTCCTCCAATCTCTCTCTGCCATCCATTTTACCCCTGCTCATCCCCCACCTCTTTCTCTCATCGCCAGCCACAGTAGTCCTTGCTCCCTCCACCCTTCCCCTTTTTTCTCCCACTCATTTTCATTCTCTAACAAGTACGGACGTCCAGCAAGACGCTGCCATTATTTTTCATTTTATTTTATTTTTCTTCCCAACATGTCTACCCTACATGTATCTGTGCTTGCATAATATCTTTTCCTATATCATCATCCTGATGAAGTCTTATAAATAAAGACGAAACGTTGATGTACACATAAAAAACATCCAGTTTTTGGTTTTCCTTTTTCATTTTACCATATATATATATATATATATATATATATATATATTAGTCTCGGAAGTTTCTCAACCATTAAAACTATATTAAAAAAACAAAACAAAAAAAAAAACAAAAAAAAACTTATAGTCCCAAGTCTTTCAGTGGAAAATCACTCATGTAAGTCAATTTATTTTTTACATTTATTATATTAGTTTGTTTCTAACAATATTTTAAGGGATCATCAGTTGTTTACCATGAAAAACTGTTTCGGGAATTTAAATATATATAAATATATATATATATATATATATATATATATATATATATATATATATATATATATATATATATATATATATATATATGAAAGGATAAAATAATCCGACGGTATGAAATTAAAATGGAATAAGCGGAAGACCTAAAAAGCTCAACGTGTCGCCTAAATGTTATATGGGCTTTGTCTAGAGCGAACAAAAAATGCAAAAAATAACAAAAGACGAGAAAGTCTATAAATTATGAGAAATATATATAGTGATAGGGTTCATGTAGAGAGGGAAGATATGTCAATATGTACAGAGTCAAAGATAAATAGACTTTCTCGTTTTTTTGCATTTTTTGTTCGCTCTTGATAAATCCCATATAACATTTGGGCGAAACGTTGAGCTTTTTAGGTCTTCCACTTATTCCATTTTAATTTCATATATATATATATATATATATATATATATATATATATATATATATATATATATATATATATATATATATATATATATATATGCATATTTATTCAGTAACCACCTCTGAAGAGGGATTCAGTTGTATCCGAAAGTACTATCGATATAAGCGAATACGGCAGATACATCGACCAATTCCCGCTCGAAAACACATATAAGAAAATAAGAAAATTAGAAAGGATCAAAGCGAAAATATGTAGACATAAATTGTTCGTCGTATTTAAGTTTTTCATGGGAAACCACCGATGATTCCTTAAATAATATTAAGACTAGCGTAAATTATTGGAAGCCAACTTGTGTTGTGACTGCAAAAGATTAATTGACTTACAACCAACGTAGTTTTCCAACGAAGGACTTAGAACGGGACTAAATGTTTTTTTTCTCCATATAGTTTTAATGGTTGAAAATCTTCCTGAACTATATATATATATATATATATATATATATATATATAATTTAATGAACATTATTTTTAATTTTATAATTTTATAAATGCTCTATTAGTTATTGAGCACTTTACAAAAAATATTGGTTTAATGTTAATTTTATTTATATATTTGAACTTGATTATATATATATATATATATATATATATATATATATATATATATATATATAATACTAATGAGGATTTGAAACTATACTATTACTTATATTAATAATGGAGATTTAGTATCTATTTGTCTTTAGCTGAAACTAAACTATTACCAACTTTTAATGCTCAATTTATATTACTATATTATTTCAGACCAATATACTGTCTTTCAATTCTCAATTCAGGAGAGGGGGTAGTGTAGTATCTGTTTTGTCGACATGATATCATCCTCCCAAGAATTAACTACCGTAGTAACTGTTGTAATATCATGAGATCATCCTCCCAGGCATGACTTCCTTTTAAGGAGAAAAGTATCGTATGAGATGACTTGTCATGATACCATCCTCCCATGAATTATATCCCTCATTACTTGGGGGTAATTTAGTATCTGTTCTGTGGTTATGATACCATCTTACCAGGGATCACCTTCTTCTATTTTGTGAGCGTAGTGTAGTATCTGTTCTGTTGTCATGAGACTATCCTCCCAGGCATTAGCTCGTTCTTTAGGAAGCAGTGCAGTATATGTTTGTTCGTCATATATACTAGCACTAGCAAATAGGATATATATATATATATATATATATATATATATATATATATATATATATAGGATATAAAGAATATATATATATATATATATATATATATATATATATATACATTCAAATGTTTAAAACAGTTCATAAATGCATTAAAATACGTTCAGAAAATTAATTTATCTATATAATAAAATAAAGTCGTTTTTCCCGTGCAACTTCAGACATTGTAGGAAAATAACCGACCACTTCATGTGCTAATTTTTCTCACTAACTACCTACAACACTTTCTAATGCGTGTTTCACGAAAATATTCTTACATTTTGTCTACTTACAAATATTATTACATTTATTCCGAGATATCTACTTCTCCCAAATACGTTTTCTATAAAGAAGGTAGCAAACACTTTCAATCCATAATAATTTTCTACTCCCATGTAACTCTTCTACATCGGGTCCTTTCTTAATACAAGCGAAATTACCTTTTAACACCGAAATGATTTCATTTCAACCTCCTTACTATTTACTAGATAACATACAAGCTTCCAAATCAAAATAATAATCGCTACATGACGAAGAATATGGGGATATCGAAATTCAAACGTTCGACGGTATAGAATGCTTCTTTCTTTATAGTTTCTGCAACCCTTTCGTTTTAATTAACGAACCCATGATTGCTTACACATACCACCATTATTTGATTTATTAACTTAAATTAGTAATTTTCTTGTGTTATAAAAATCACCTATTTGTATTATGAATAAATATTTTTATTACAAAATAGTCAAATCAAAATACTGTTTCTCCGGATTTCTTCTTCGCTGCCCGAGAATAGAACATATTATGTCTTCACGCAAATAGATCACAAACTACGCTACAAATGGAATTAAAAAAACAAAACAAGTAAAACAATTTAAGATTTTAGACTGTGGGATCACTTAAAAATACTTTATAGTTTAATGAACGCTGCCTCAATCTAGAAAGATTTCTTTTTAGGCGGAATAAAAAGAAAATTCGTTACAACCATACGTTTACTACGTACCTTTTACAATTGGGTTTTAAAAAACAATGAAACATTTATCAAAACAAAATAAACTTTGCCTCAGTTTAGAAGGATTTGTTTACAGGTGTTCTCCATCACATACTGAGAACAGGACATATGACGTATAGTAGCAAAACACTAACATACATTACATATGTCTTCCTTAACGCAAATAGCTCACAGGTGTTTATTACTAAACTAATACTAAATTTCTTTGAACTTCAATCATTCTTTTCTATTTCCCCCGGCAACAACCGATTAATTTTCAGATTGACACTATTTATACAAGGACGTGTAGCGTTAGTTGATTCATATATCAACAGTAAATATGAGTGATTTCCCTTGATTTATTTACAGATTTACACTATTAATAAAGGATAGATATAGATTTTTTTGCCTTTTATACTTGTTTTGTTTTCGTACTTTTGAATCCTGTACGAAGCCATTGGGGATTTGGATAGACCTAAATGCCAGCTTTTTGAGACTGACATCACATATTCCAGCGCCTTTTCGGATTCAGTTCACCGATAGTGCCACTCCCGGAAATTATTCGTGATATTTACCACAGAGGTTCGTTGCCGCATTTGCCGAATTGAAAAACCTTTAAACTGCCGAAAGCTATTTGTGTACATTGAGAATTGTGAGTACGACCCGTTATATTTATTATTATTTGTTTCTTTAGACATTTTGAACGACTGTTCACATATTATGCATCTAGCCGCATTTAATCGATACCTTACCGATTTATCTACGATATCTGCCATTTTGAAAAATACATGTAGATAAATTTCTTTTTTTTTCGTAATTTAAGTTTTTTTCTTTTGACCCCTCACACCTATGTATTTTTCGTCGATAAGTTTTCTTCTGATTTAATAAGTAAAACTATTTTTACGAAAACACAAGAATCATGTTTGGATACTATCACCAATATTGTAACAGACTTTAGTTTACTTTACTTTCAATGGAACATGTCGTCAGCTAGAAACTGTTTACTCATTTCGAAACAGTGTCTTTGTTTGTATTTCATACGTCATACTAATTTGATTTGAACTCAAATATTATCTTGCTATCACATCCATTGTAGTTGGGAGGTTCTTTTTTGACGAAAATAAAGCCAGGCTACATGTAAATGCATATATATTTTTCAAAAGAAAATACAGCTAAATAGAGGGGGAGTTTTTTTTTTTACTTTAAAAAAATTTATATAGGAAAGTGATCCCCCACTATAAAATCTAAATTATTTAATTTCGTTTCTTCTTCTGTGGATGTTTTTTCAGGCTTTTTACGTGTTATCGCTTGTGCTACAAATCCAACTGAAATCTCGTCTCATTTGTAATCTTTTTATATATGAAGAAGAATGTCGATAAATATTGTCACCAGAAAGTAAAACATCAAACATTGTGTATCTAAGAGTTTTGTATGAATAACCTTTAAATGTATGGTCTGTCGGGTTCATGTTAAATCATAGTTTAATCAGCTAAATTACTGACAATAAAATGGTTTCTTTTCTGAATTTTCTTTTGATAATCTACTCTCTATTTATTTTTGGCCTTTTGGCTAAGATCAAAGTGTAGTATCTGTTCCGATAGATACTGCACCCCATAGACTGGTATTGTCTTGGCCTTTGGGCCTTGATTTATGCCGGTCTATGGGTCTGTCCTGTGCAGTTCTAGGAGGTCCACCCTCCCAGGCTTCGCCTCCCCTCTTTGGGGAGGAGTAAGTTTATTGCTTACTGCCTGAGGCGCCCCTACCGGGGAATGCCGACGGGGATGCCCAGGCAATTTTTAAACCCCAGTTGTCCGACCCGACCTTGGGTCACATCTTACTTGTGGGAGTAAGATAAAAACTGGCCTTGTGCCTAACTCCTGGAGAGGAGTAAATCAATACTCTCTATTTATTAAAAAAAGTTAAAATCAATATTTTATATTTTTCCGGGGCAACGCTGGAACACGGTTTTATGCGTTAATATGTGACAGTGAATGAAACACGGTTCGACCACTTCACTTCGGAGGAAAAACAGTAGTCACCAGAGTTGACAGCAGCAAAAAAAGCAGCCGTCCAAAGTGAGCAAAAACGCAAACATCAGCTGGCAGGATTTTGGCCTCCGTTTTATGTATCTTCCTCCCACAAGGTAAGATGTGACACAAGGTCGGGGAAAGTGGGATTTGAAAAGCCAACGCCCGAGAAGGTGAGCACTCTGGCCTACAAAAAATGACTGGGCAGCCCCGTCGGCATTCCCCGGTAGGGGCGCCTCAAGCAGTAAGCGATAAACTTACTCTATTCCAAAGAGTGAAGGCAAAGCCTGGGAGGGTGGACCTCCTAGACCTGCACACGGCAAACCCACAGATCAGCGGAATCAAGACCCAAAGGCCAAGACAACACCGGTCTATAGGGTGTAGTATCCATCGGAACAGATAATACACTTTGATCTTGGCCAAAAGGCGAAGAAGCCGTTTTCAGACGGATTTTGGACTCCGTATTTTGGGATGCGCAAAGTATTTTGTTAAAATTGATTAGCTTAAGAAAGGAATAACTGTAAATAGCGAATATTATATGAGATTATTGGTGTGTTTGAAGGAACAAATACTGGATGAAGCAGGTGAAGCTAAGACGGCAAAGCTTGATATATCCAAAGCCTTTGACAAGGTCTGATATGAAGGCTTTCTCATCAAAATTAATTCAGAAGGTGTAACCAGTCGAATATTTAATATAATGAGATCCTTCTTAGGTAAAAAAAAAGATCCAGGTCGTCCTCGATGGCCATACATCTAAACAATATTACATTTATGCGGGTGTGTTCCAGGGGTCGATTTTTTTAAACCTTTATTATTCCTGATTTTTATAAACGACGTCCCCGATGCCATCGCATCCGAGATGGGTATATTTGTTGATGACACCAAGTTCTATTTTCAACATGTGGTCTAATCGAACGCACACATGTCCAAAACAATGGCTGGATCCTTAAAAAATGAAGTCCACTCTGCAGTGGAATGGGGCAAAAAATAGATGGTTATATTGACCATGACAAAGCTCTTTTTCTTTAACAATTATAAGAAACCTTTACACCCACCGATTGTCATAGCTGATAGCACCCGACCCGAGCGTCCAACATTCAAACTCTTCGGCGTAACATTCATAGGCAACATGCATTTGAACAAATACATGAAAGATACTGCCAAGTATGCTGCAAAAAACAGGTAAGCTCCCTATACTGGGCTAGAAAACTTCTCACACCTTCCAGTATTCTATATGTTTACACAGCCACCATTCGCCCATTCCTGGAGTATTGTTGCCACATCTGGGCTAGTGCACCAACCGCTAGTCTCTTACACTTTGACACGGTCTAAAAGAGAGCCTATAACTTAATAAGTACCACACTGTCTACTAAACTTCAGTTCCTGTCTCATCACCGCAATGTTGCATTATTGTGCTGGTTTTACAAGTACTTTAAAAATCTGCTCCGACAAACTTTCTGCATATGTGACCCTTTAACGTAAGTACGCCTGACCAAATCGACAAACAGCAAATTCTCACCCCTTCACCGTAGAGATCCCCAGATGCCAGAAAGCTTTCTACTCTAACAGCTTCTTTACTTGAACCGCTTGCTTTTCGAATTTTCTACCTGATCCATTTTGCTCCGACTGTACCAACATGCAGAAATTTAAATGTAATGTGAACAAGCATCTTGCTGCACAACTCCCCACTTATGATTCGCCTATAAATCTTGTTCCTAATTCACAGTAGCCCTTTGCATCTCAGTGGCAATGTGCCTTGTTTGGTGTGAATAAAAGTAACACAAACAATTATCGCCAAAAACCCGGCCACAAATTACAGACAAGGTTTATTTGACTTGATCTACATTCTAAATCACTTACCATTTGGGTGGTAAGAAGAAGATAGAGAGAGATAATCACTGTTTAATCATATTTGACTTGATCTACATTCTAAATCACTTACCATTTGGGTGGGAAGAGAGAGATAATCACTGATTAATCATATTTTATTCTTTTATCTCTAGGTACTGGAGCATTATCTTGCTGGAAAATGACTTTTCTTTTCTTTTATTTCTACCACACAATCTATCTAAGCTTAGAGTATCCCCTACGGTGTGCTAATTTTTCGATCCTAGCAGATTATCGTAGTAGCAGCTTATCACATACTGTAGTCTTGGTCAGAGTAAATAACACGTCGCAGTAGTTTGTTCTCTCACCTCTACTTTTTCATTGTGGTCATCTTTTTAATAACAGTGGTTATAAAAAAGTTTCAAAATCATTTCTGGTTTCGCAGTGCGTTTTGGGTTTTTTCTTTTTCTTTTCCAATTTACTGTATTCGTGCATAATTCTCCAACACATCCGCTATAGGGGAGGTGGCAGCGATCAAAACATGACCGCTCTTTCTCACACTTAAAAAAATGACTACAAATTAAGAAGGAAAAAACTTCTTTTTCACGAAGACGACGTCCAATGCTACAAGTCGATTACAACGATGAAAAAATTCACTTCGAATTGCTTCCGTGGCTATCCTATTCTAAAGATCTGGCCTCAGAGAGTATTGACTGTTTCCAGATTTCAAAAGAATGCTCCAGGGAAACAGATTTGTCTCCAATGAACAAATGATATCGGAAACTGAAGCGTATTTTGAATCGTTCTACAGGAGAGACATCGAAATGTTAGAGAAGCGTTAGAATCAGTGTATCACTCTAGAAGGAGACTATGTTGATGAATAAAGTCGAATTCTGCTCAAAAGTTCTACTTTTATTAGTTAGGCCAAGGTCTTATTGAGTGATTTCAAAACGAAGATCGACAAATATATCCAACAACAAAGACGTTGGAGTAGCAATACACATACAAACTCCTAGTGATCAAAACTACAATAGGAGAATGGAAAAAAAGCTCACGAAAAAGCCGAAAAGAGGAAGTAATGTTATCCAGACTTCGCATAGGTCACACAAGGATTACGCATTCCTACTTGAAGACGAACAGCAACCAATATGCTATGCATGCCAGACTGCGTACATAATCAAACATATTCTTACTGAATGCATTGATCTGGTCCCTATAAGGGAAACTTTTTACAAAGCAGGTACAACGAAGGAACTGTTTAAGAAGAATAAAGTAGAGACAATAATGAGCTTTTTGAAAGCTGTCGATCTGTATAAAAAATATAATTGTCTAAAGACATATAAATCAAGCTTGATTTGGTGTTAAATTAATTGGGGAAAAATGATGTTTAAAAAAAAAGAAGTTTATTTAATTTTTCAAAATATTTATTTATTTATTTATTTTTATTTTCTTTCTTAAAAAACCACTTTACAAAGTACAATTGATTCGGCATTAAATAACCTGAAAAAGATTGATGTGCCGTAAAACAAAACAAACAAACAAACAAACAAAAATTATTGAGTGATGTCTTATGTTTGTGTGTTATTTATAGAAATAAATATTAGAGCTTCTAAATAAAAACTAAAAGTGTATTCATATATAACCTTTTCCAGGGAAGACGATGGAAGTGATCCCTACTCTTTAAATTTCCCGTAAAGGAAGCTGTGGGACAGAACCCTCTTAACACTTCAAATACATCCTATTTTTATGAAGTAACATCATATGTATAGTATTTTTCGGGGAAAACTATGGAAGTCGTCACGAATCTCTACACGCCCCCCTTAGGATACTATGGATGCAGGATCCCCTTAAAACTTAAAGTAGATATATCTGATTTTTATGAAATGTAAACTATATGTATAAAACACTAATTTAGAGAGTTTTCTAAAATTTAAGCTTCTTTTGTATGTTAGGTTTCGAAAAATGGCGGCAGTAATAAAAAAAAATGTAATATGCTGTTATGTGCGTGATGAAGAGTGATATAGTGTTCCTCATTGAATCCCGCCCAACATTGGGTCTTCCTGCTAGGTTTTATACTACATGGGCGACGTCGAGCACCCCTGCTCGGATGATATCTGTCTGTCTATATAATTATGAAGGAAGGTATGTCTTTAAGACTAAGATAGGCAAATGAACTTGTAAATGTTCTCGGCTTTTTCTGGGGCCGCATCGCACACAAGACGAGAGATGTCACGAGGAAGTCGTTTGATCATCTGCTATTAGTTATATAAGCCATAACTCATGCATTGATAGGCCATCTCTGACAATGCTTATCTCCGCTGAAGGCCTCTTTATAACACCGACCAGCCATAAATGGTTATTACATGCCCAACTGGCGCGCTGAAATCAATGCCATTGTAAAGAATTCGCATGTCAAGATGGCTGCCATAACGAGCGTTGAATGCGGAAACAGTCTTGTCGTACTAATGACAATAACGATAATTGTGGCTTCCTCTCTAATGACCGATGTGACAAGTGTTGTGTGTTAATGTTTGAATTAAAAGGGAGGTAACTGGAGTTTATTTGTCGCCGACTCTGAGGTCATGCACATATTTCCTCCGTTCAATGGTAATGTAATGACCGTATCCATTTTAATACGAATTCTGCTCTTACAAGCTACACAGCATAAGAATATTATTAGTGCTCTTTATCTTCTGTTTTCAACAATTTTATGTATTATAATAGCTTCAAGTTATTGTGTACTTTAATCAATTTAAATTGTTACGGGGTCGTCCAGTTGTGGGTTCACTTTAGATTTCAACTGTATCTCTATAATAAACTAAGGCAATTACATGTTCGCACCTACCATGTCACTATCTACCCCGTTTTTAAAAGATGGAATCTCCCTATCGGCGAAAATGCAATACAAAAACAGTAATTTTTCCACATTTTTACTCCAACCACATTGTAGTGCACAGATAGATATTGCTGCAAAATCTTGCTCACCAATCATCAAATTCAACTGTATAATTTGATCACTTGATCACAGAAATTAATTAATCATTTCTTGCCATAAAAATACCAGCATCACCTGTTCCTTTTCATTTCTAATGCAAAATTCTTACAGATTTCCTTCGCATCATATTTCTTGGACGCAACATATGTCAAACGTCTTTTCTCAACAAACACCACAATCACTCCTGACCTTTCTCATAAGCTTCCAACATTCAAACTGCACAGCTGGAAGTTCGACAAATTTACTTTTGAAAACATTTAATAAATTGAGGCAGTAGGGTGATCAGAACCAGTATTTTTATCGAGGTACCATCCATTATAAGAAAGAACATTAATTGAAACAGATGTTGCATACGTATGAGTGAAATATTCGAATAAATGTTAGGAAGAGATACTAGAGTAAGAGTTAATGTGAAAAGTCCTATAATTATGTAGAATTCTGGTTACATTCCCAACATCTCAAAATTGTCGTTTTGAGTTCTGCATGAATGAATTTGTGTCTTTCATTGATTCAATTTTTAAAAAGTTGGGATCGGCGAAAATGCAACACAAAAACAGTAATTTAAAAAAAAATCATCTGATGACACTATTGTGTCGAACGTGAAACTCGAAATAATTCAAAGTGTAACATCGCTTCTGTCTAAGACTGGTGCACTGATATCATTTGGTCTGCGTTGTCGCCAGACGTCCATAGAATGAAAATATGTCGCAAACTCCTACTAGTGTTCTGAAATAGACTCCTTCACCAAAAGACATATTTTTCAACTACATCAACCACAGTACTTAGATAAGCATGTTTCAGTTTGAAAAAAAAAGTTTAAACATTATATCCGCTGGGTCTATGTTCGCGCTTGAATTCATAGAATGGAAATATGGTACAAACTTTGTTGAAATTCTCGCTAGTTGGTATAAATTGGTGAAATACCCTTAACAAAATAAAGTTACCGATTCAACAAAAAATTGGTTAAGTACAAAGATAGGCATTACAAAATAAATTTGGTGAATCAATTTCTCAAAAATGTTACAGAGAATCTGGCACGTGATGGCAATACAATTGGCAAACGTGAAACAAACCAGAAGTTAGTCGTTAAAAGAATATTGAACGCATTAAATTTTCATTGAAAAACTATTATCCCCGGTCAATGAAAACCGACGTTTGTTGGTATAAATAAGACACCTCATTGTCTTCTTCTTGAGTCAACCATCAATGACATCCTGAAGGGCCAATGCACCTTCTCCATAAGAGTCCTGATTCTACTATGGGGCTTTCCAGTCCGTCACTTGACCTCTGGAGACCGCACGAGGAGCACTTTTCCAGTAGGTTAATTCTGTCAGGATACGTCCAGTCAGCGCCACAGTTGACGTTCAACAACTGCAGATATACGTGCAAGGCAATTATACAGCATTTTGTTTGCTATATAGTCTCGCAACTATATGTTGTAGACGACGCGTAGAATGTTGGTATATAATCCATTGAGCAACATTTAGTGTTCAAGTAAAAAAAAAAACAAGAAATAAACATACAATACACGGATCAATTAAGACTTTACTTAACATATATTTGTAATAACACAATTATATTTACTGAACAACTTTATTATTATTACCGCAATGTTCTTTTGTAGCATCAAAAGGTCTCATACTCATTGTATTGGCCAATTTTTTAATTAGTGTTGATTAAGTGGGACTGCCCTTGTCGCAGTATTGATGGCTTCATATAGTGTTGTTTTCGATGAAAATTGAAGTCCATTGGCATAGCATCTCCTTTGTTCTATTCATATCGAAATATAGTAGGCAGTAAACAGCAGCCTCTCTAGAGGGTTCAACGAACGTTATTGGAACTTTACTTATAGCTAAATTACAGTCTGTTCTATAATCTAAGAACAGTGCTCAACTTTAATTTCTTAAAGGGGCTTTATAATGATAAAATTTACAAATAACTATTAAATTATTTATACCTACATACGCCGGAATTTTAAGCTTTTAAGCTCTCATCAGTGTTGTAAGTGAAGAATTTCAGACGGTAGCAGGACGCGAACCCGGTTCACAGAGTCAACTTAGACTCCGCACGCTTTCGCTCAATCCTCACGGCCATCAGACATTATTACGTGATGCAGGAGAAATTAAGTTCTATTCATGCTTAACTACAGCGGGCAATAAACAGCAGACAGTCTAGAGGGTTCGACGAACGTTATCGGAACAATGCTTATAACTAAGTGACAGTCTGTTTTTAATATCTCCAAAATGTACTCAACTTTAACTTGTTTACACACACACGCACACACACACACCCACACACAAACACACATATATATACATATATATATATATGTATGTATAAAAAGTAATGTGAAAAATATATATTTTGATATATCTGTTATTTATTTTCTATATTTTGACGTGTAGGAATATCAATTGCCCATTATATATCTATCTATCTATCTATCTATCTATCTATCTATCTCTCTCTCTCTCTCTCTCTCTCTCTCTCTCTATATATATATATATATATATTCTTAAAGGAGAACAACATTTTTGGCCGCGATCCTTTGGCCGTCGTCAGTGTAATGGGAGATTGTACGGTTGGAGGTTGATGGTTGTAGCAGGGGAAATGGGTGAAAATGCAGTGAAATGATGTCTATCCCTAATGGCTGGGAAGCAGGAGTCAAGTAGACTATAAACCTGGTTCAACTGTACTTAGATATAAATATATAAACAACTATGTTTATTCATGAGCGAGTGAAAATAGAATGAAGTTTAGTTGGTCAAGTGTTATTTTACGAATCTGTCGTCTAATATATAAAGTAGAGACGTTTTTTCCCCTGTACCTTCTCGGAGTATAGGAAAATAACCACATACATCACAGGCTACTAAACTCACCGCTATACTACACTTATTCACTCGAGCGTGTTTTAGTAAAGTTGTTATTATTTTTTCCAACCTAACACTAAATATTATATTTGGCCCACCACCAACGTCTCTCCGAAAAACCAACTCCATATAGGTGGTAGCAAAGACTTTTCCCCCTAACAATTGTGTACTGTGACTACACTCATCGACACCGGGTACTAATAAACACAGTTTACTTTTCACAAAACAGTCCGTCCTTATTTATTATTTGCTTGGTATTAATTTACTACATAATATAAAGCAATACGCAAACAAATAATGACCGCTCCCGTTGAATCCGATGATATTCCGCGAATATCAGATTACGTTTTTCCTATTTCTAACTATGATTTCCACATTTACATTCATTCCGGAATTAAGCGAATGACATTAACGAACACAGTTCCTGCAACATTTATTCTTCAAACATGACGGCTAAAATTCCTTCGTTAAATCAACTTCCTACTTAATTCAATAGCCGCCAAAATACTGTTAGACCCCGACACATTTATATTTTCAAATACCTAATTCAATAGCCGCCAAGATACTGTTAGACCCCGATACATTTACAGTTTCAAAATCATATACCTTTAACCCTTCTCAAATAAATGACCTAAACCGTGTCATTGTAGAAATTTATTTTTCGTCGCCAGAAGCTGCCAGTAAACAAGCTTAGCTTAAGTGGCCTATTTTGACAAATATTTTTCAAGTTGTAACTATGGCGCAATGGTTAAGAATGGAGGTTTCATTTTCGCCAGTATCGGCGTTCGATCCCATTCTGCATTCTTTTACTTTTCTTTTTTTTAATTTATAACATTCACCAACACGGTAGAGGGGGGGGGGGGAAAGAACAATAGGCGGTTTCTTTTTTATGCAATAGGTAGTACTTTCTCCCGCGCAACGCCGGGCGACGGGTGCCGCTAGTTTAATATAAATTAATGAATACAATGATAAAATGAAGACAAAAATATATTAATAAAAATACAACTCACCCCCTTCTCTTTAACTTTCTCTTTATCTCTCTTTTTATCTTTATTTCCTCTCTCTTTATATCTCTCTTACTCTTTATTGTTCTCTCACTCTCTTTATCATTCTCCGTCTGTCTCTGTCTGTCTCTCTTGCTCTCTCGCTCTCTCTTTTTCTCTCTTATATTAGATCGCCGGTCTAATAAATTCTGGGTCGAGACAGGATTTACGCTGGAATAAGAAACGAAAAAACAAAAAACATTCAGACTCGAATGCTTTGAAATATTGCTCGCCTTTGATTTATATTCGATTGTTGTGAATGAGATGATTTTTAAGTGTTTCAACAAAAACAAAATGCAGATTATTTCACTAATTGAAAAAGAATAAACAGAAGAAGAAAAGCTTAGATATGCCAAAGACTTAATGAATGACGTGTTATAAACCTTGAATTCCGAATTAATAGCGTTTGTAGGTTTCAGTTCATCACCATAGAGGAGTATTTAATCAGCTCGCATCGGTTTCGCGGCCATTTTCTAGATCGATGACTCCCCGCAAAATATGCATATATTTCGTTTTAGAGCTCAAATTGACCACATTACTAAACTTTGGCATGTAAACTTTAATCTTTTCAGAATTACTTTAGAATTAACATTTTAAAAGGTTAAACATCAAATGTTAAAGTCCCAAATTTCAATGTATCCCTATTAAATATCAATAGAAATAGTTGAGGTAACATTTAAATAAACCTGAATAGAGTAAGAGAGTATTGGAGCTGGCGATCGGACAGACATTTCTGCCCGGATATTTTTTAGCTGGGTCAGGCTTCTTCGTGAAACTCCGGTTTCTATCAAGCCTTAATGCTTGCTTATTTACATTTATAAATATTATGCTCTGACCCAAGTAAACGAGAATTTTGATGATTTTTCACAGATCACGAGATCACCACATATAAAAATATATAAATATGTTAATACACACACACACACACACACACACACACACACACACACACACACATATATATATATGTATAGCATAGCATAGCATAGCATAGCATATTCCTATCAAGTCAATGTTGTGGGAATACTCTTTCAACCTACACAGAGACGGTGGCTGCATATTATTAACTATTGCCTTTAATATTTTAAGGTGATGCTTAGACAGGTCTCTGTGCAGTTCAGAAAACACTTCGTCACTGTAACCTTTGACACAGGGCTAGTACTCCAATAAATCTTCCCCTATGACATAGCCATTGGACTGGAATTTTCTGGATGTATGAAATTTAAAATTACGGATATTGCTAGGAATGTGTTAAGAAATTCTCACCTCTAATTGCAAAGTGGTACGCCCCATGTGGCCGGCTTCACACCGACAATAAAAATTGTAAATAACCAAACTTTTATGAATGGTGGGGATACTATCCTTGCGAAAAGAGTGAAAGCAGTTCTGTACGTATAAATAATTCGTGAAATCGTTGCAACAAATCAAGTAGAGATAACGAAAACAACTTGGTCAGCAACAGCCTGAGTTCGAGAGCTCGTCTATAGTACTTTAAATAAATCGCGCATTTGGAAGGGCTCTCAATTGTATCATTATTGAATGTACATACATTGTGTTGAATACATCGATACACTCCTCTTACAAGATAACCATTGCTAATAAGAATTTTTGCTATGTTGCAGAACTCGTCATCCAACTTACACTTGGAACATATTACCAGGGCACGATCAACCAACGTTTTGATGAGTTTGATTTTTCTTATTCGAGTGGAGAACGAATACAAGCCGGAAAAAGTCGGCTTTCTGTATATCCTTGTATACAAAGTACATATATATCAATTGTAGTAGTATTAAATATACTTATGGCAGGCAAGCTACACAGCACCGTTTATGTTTCACTTCAAAAAGTTCGTCAGTCTGAGAAAAACGTTCTTTGAGTGAAACACACATTTATGTGTAGTTTGACTGTCGTACGTATATATATATACAGGGTGGGCCAAAATAAGGGTCCTATCTTTAAATTTGAATAACTTGAATTTGAATAACTTCCACAAAATAAAAGTTAAACTCACCAAACTTTATGTGTGTGTAGACTGACCCTTCCGAGATTTTTTGAAATAAACAAAACTAATTTTAGCCGAAAAACACTTCTTAAAACTTACAAAAACTAAAGTATTGTTTTTTACACTGTTTTGAGTTTTTTAAGCAAAAATAATGTTTTCTAAATGAGGGTACGTTCCTTAGGGCTAATACGGCTCATGCTTGCTTCGGAAGGGGTCCTTTACTTATTCTAAAAAAAAAAATATATATATTAGATATATATAGATATATATATATATATTTATGTACTTATTTATATTGAAAAATAATATATCGTGTATACATCTGCTGCAGTATTTACTTCTAACTTATTAGAGCTTACTATTAGTATTATATATATATATGGATATATATATATATATATATATATATATATATATCCATATATATATATATAATACTAATAGTAAGCTCTAATAAGTTAGAAGTAAATACTGCAGCAGATGTATACACGATATATTATTTTTCAATATAAATAAGTACATAAATATATATATATATCTATATATATCTAATATATATATATGTATATATATATATATATATATATATTTAAATTTTTTACGTACGTAAAAGTACTCAAATAATTAAAAACGTAGGTAAAATTAAATATCTAGCTAAATGAATAAACGCCAATTTTTTTTTCATTTATCCGAACTATATTCATATTAAAACCTAATTCGATTATACACTAGAATATTTTCACATGCGGTAATAAACTCACAGGAAACCTTACTAAACACTCAAGGCTAAAAATTATTTGCATATTTATTTTTTTAAACATTGCCCAATAAATTCATATTAAGTACGATCCACTCATAATTTTGGAGGTGACGGTGGTTAAGTTGATGACGACACAGACTGACGATCGACGTGTGCCAAGTTCGAATCCAGTCGATTCCTTAATACCCCTACTACCATTCTGATTCATACGAATTTACGTTTTACTTATAATTTAATTCTGCTATGTTATACGAAAAACATTTTTGATATTTATATCTTAATTATTATTTTAAGCGGCGATTTAGTGAATTACGTTTACAATTAAATAGAAAAAAATAAAATGAAAAACAAACAAACTATAAGGCAGTCTCACATGACCAAGTTGTTTTACAACGAACGCTTGCAAAAAAAAATACATAAATCATTTTCCATTTAAAGTGTACCATGTATTGATTTAAAAAAATATTTCACTTAAATACATTTTCATGCGTGCTTCGAACATGTTGTCAATTTCCTTATTCAAAAAGCGCCAATCTGCGCAGAACATCGACCGGACTCTACTTATCCTAACGTCTTTTACAACTTGACGTATTTTCGTCTCTACCGTGATTCAACCCCTCAGGGATAATACCATCAAAATTAAGAAGAAGAAAAGAAAAAAAGGTATAAGACAGTCTCGCCCGACAAAGTTGTTTTACAACGAAAGCTTTCAAAAAATAATTCAATAAATTATTTTTTATTTAAATTGCACCATGTGTTGATTTTCAAAAAAATATTTCACATAATACATTTTCATGGGTGCTTCAAAGATGTTATCAATTTCCATATATATATATATATATATATATAAAATTTAAATTTAGTTAGGTATATGAAAAAGCGCCTACTGCTATCTAAGCACATAACTCGATTTTAATAATATACCGAACACTAGTAACGATAGAAAAGCTAGAGGCAGAAAAATAATGTGGTTCACGCCACTAATACTAATAATGTGGTTCGCACCACTAATACTAATAATGTGGTTCACGCCACTAATATTAATAATGTGGTTCACGCCACTAATACTAATAATGTGGTTCACGCCACTAATACTAATAATGTGGTTCACGCCACTAATACTAATAATGTGGTTCACGCCACTAATACTAATAATGTGGTTCACGCCACTAATACTAATAATGTGGTTCACGCCACTAATACTAATAATGTGGTTCACGCCACTAATACTAATAATGTGGTTCACGCCACTAATACTAATAATGTGGTTCACGCCACTAATACTAATAATGTGGTTCGCACCACTAATACTAATAATGTGGTTCACGCCACTAATACTAATAATGTGGTTCGCACCAGGTGCAAAATAGTATCGCTAAGACCTTCCAGGAACTATTTTCAACCCAATAACTCACTTGAAAGATAATTAATTGGAATGCACTTACAATTAATTATTCATGTATGCCCAGCTGAGAAAAACATACACGAAAAATAAATACGTATAATTGGATAAGGACTCGGCACAACAATAAAGAACATGAACTTTCTGAAAACTTAGTCAAAAAAGTGTCGGATCTAAAACATAGTACAATGAAGCTAAGATTAGTAGAAAACATTACTCCTAAAATACATTACTCCTAGAAAACTTTATTCTAAGAATGGTTTGGTTGACTTGCGTCATATCAATGATACATTCCTCCCGCCCCAAAAATACTACTTTTAGAAAACATTACGCTTATGAGAAAATGTTACAGTGAGAGTGAGATAATTAAGACATTACTCTTATAAGACATTACTCTTAGAAAACCTGATTCTTAGAATGGTTTGGTTTGACATACGTCACATCAATCATACATTTCCTTCCCCGAAAACATTACTCATAGAAAACATTACTCTTATGAGAAAATGTTACATTGAGAGTGAGATAATTACTCTCAGAAAACATTTCTCTCAGCAAATATTACTCACAGAAAACATTACTCTCAGAACACATTAGCCTCAGAACACATTACTCTTCGACAGTTGTAATCGCTTTTATTCTCAACACGATCGACCCTACGCTCTCCACTTCTAGTATCTATTTTGTAGGAAAATAAAAAGGAGAAATAAGGCTTTGATATTTATAATAATTAGATTGAATAATAGGTTTGGTATGAATTTATAGATACTAAGTTATGACGTCTAGCCGTAGTTATGACTGAAGTGGATTGTTGCAAATCACCAGGCCACAGACCGCTCAGTCATCAGAATCCGGTTCTAAGGCATCACGGGTCGCCACGCCCGGCCTACAAGAGTAGTGTTGCAATATATTCGTTCGTAATGATACCATACTCCCAGGCATTACTTCTTTCGTTTTGGGAAGTAAGAGATCCAACCAGGTATTACCTTCTCCTTTGCGGAGGTTGTGTAGTATCCGTTCTGTTATTATAAGACCAAGTTCCTAAGCATTACTTCTTCATTTGGGAGTAGTGTAGTATATTTTAGTTCATCATGATACCGTCCTACAAAGCATTATCTCCTCTTCTGGAGGTAGTGTAGTATATGTTCCTTCGTTATGATACTGTTCACCCAGGAAATGTCGGAGAATAGACAACGTGGCAAAAGGAAAAACTAGACATTCTTTCTTAGGTGTCCGAAGCAGACGTGTTTCGAAGGAAGTGTTCCTCCTTACTGACGACTAAAGGATGGAGAAACTTGTACTGCGCAATGCTCCGATAGAAATTGAAAGAAAAATGAAACTACAAAGAAAAGAAATATATGTGCTGTTGTTATTATATACTCGTTATCAAGAAATACACCGTTGTATTATGCAGATTGCTATGTATTGCTGAATACTACGAGAGATGCGCTATGTTACAGCTACTACTAGGGACAGACCGTCTACATTCACTGCTACTAACAACGGGAAAACAACAGTACACGAAACGTGTGGGGCATATTTTGTACGTGGCAAAAAGTTGTTCCAAACAACTACTTCGAGCGGTTATCCCCTTAATAAGCTATGTTATTATGTTTTAAAATTCTAATGGAAATGAAAACACACTCTCTCATTCACTTGATCTACCTCTCAACCTACTCAGTCTTTTCTCCAACTTACACGCACTTTTAGAATCTTACTCTCACTACCCATCGCTGTATATATATATATATATATATATATATATATATATATATATATATATATATATATATATATACATCACCTGTTCCTCATATGATTTATCTTAAAAAAGCCTATTACAATGTGAGCGAAATATTGATTTATACATGTGTCTGCGTTGACTTGTCATTTAACTTTGCTTTTGCTTAGTTTTTTTATTATCATTTCGTTCACACATACGTACACACATATATATAATACATATTTGTTATTGTTTATTATCTATGTACGTATACGTTTCGTCCTTAATAATCGGGACTCATCAGCATGGAGATATGACTACCGGTCATGCGATTCGAAACCCCGGATTACGAGTATTTTGCAACTCAAATCCGACGCCTTAACCACTCAGCCATTGTTTAACAGCGAATAAACGGTGATAATTTTAGCACTTTATACGGCGGCTTGACGTCACAGAGCGTTCGACTTTAATGAAAAGAACGATGCATTTAAAGCTAGCGACGTCATGCTGTGTTAATACTAACACTTACAGTGCTCTACTAGACGGGTTTTTCTAGGAGCTACAAATAATATATACAGGGTAGCCCAAAAGTAAGTTTACAGTTATTAAACTATTTTTTATATGGTTGAAGTTACTTGCTAATTACAAGCAATATAAAATACTCCTCAGAGTATAGATCTAACCTACATAAACAGTTATTTCCTTGCTGATTGTAATTTATTTTATTTATGTAATGCCAACTTTTTACTTGATGATATTTTTTTATTTCAGGGTTAATGGCGAACAATTTAAATCTTTGGATTAGATTATTTGGTCAGATGAGGCTGGCTTTAAACTATCTGGTCATGTGAACAGGCATAACTGTGTGTACTGGGCCGATGAAAATCCCCATTTGACCATAGAGACTGAACTGAACCAGCCTGGCATTACAGTTTGGGGTGCATTATCAAGTGAAGGTGTTATTGGGCCCGTTTTTTTTAATGGAACTGTAAATGGGGAGAACTACCTGGACATGCTTCGTGAAGTAGTAGTACCACAACTAAAACTAAACCTGACTTTGATGAACTTTTCTTTCAGCAGGATGGAGCACCACCACATTATGCGTCTAAAGTAAGAGACTACGTTAACCAAGTTTTTCCACAGCGTTGGTTCGGAAGCCACCACGTTCACCTGACCTGACACCAATGGATTTTTTTTGGGGGGGTGTTGTTAAGAACAATGTTTATGAGAAGAAACCAAAAACAATAAATGATTTAAAAGATTACATTCATGTCGCATTCAAAGAAATTGATGAAGATCAGAATTTGTGTCGCACTGTGTGTCAGAGTGTACTGGAGAGATTTAAAGAATGTTGCAATATTGAAGGAGGAAATTTTGAGCATCTGAGAGATTAAATTATTTGCTTTTATGTTAACAGGTATAATGAATTTCCCGCTGTTCTGGTGTAGAATTTCAAATAAATATTTAACCTATTTAAAGTTTTTCGAATAACCTAGTTAAAAAACTTCAAATATTAAATGATAACTGTAAACCTCCTTTTGGGCCACCCTGTATATATATATATATATATATATATATATATATATATATATATATATATATATATATATATATATTTGGTGTATTCAAAACACTGAATAAAATACTTCTTAAATGTTCTATAATAGAATTTATAGACACATATATATATATATATATATATATATATATATATATATATATATATATATATATACATTTAAAAATATTAACCCATCTAAAAACACTTCTCTAGCTATTAATATGCGGGATCTTAAAAATAAAAGTATTGGCTACAAACTCAAATGGCAATTGATTAAAAAAATGAAATTCTATAAACCATTAGACGGATACTTTTCCTTATGTAGACACGAGGCTCGCATAATCATTACATATAGAGGTTCGCTATTAAATAAAAAAGATGAAATATTATCTAATTGCTTACATAAAAATTGGTACAAATACAGTAATTTTAAAGTCCTTTAATTATTCTTAGATCTCTCTTTACATATATAAATAAAATTATCACGCCTTTCGGGGTTTTCCTCTTCATTATTAATTTAGACTTTTTAATAAATTCCATAATTCTTTTCTTTCCAGGTTGGACTTGGACATAATCAAATTTAACCTAATATAGATACTATTGTATACTTCCTACATAACCATACTAAAAGTTTATATCATCCTTATGTATTTTTATGGCATTTTTATATTTTTTATATTTTTCATATTTCTTTTTCATGTTTTATATTTTTGATACATTTTTATATTTTATATTTTATAATTTTTATACTTTATTATATTTTTATGCTCGTTTTAATTAGTAATATGTAAATCACACAAAACCCTACTATAGCTTATGGACATAATTTGTTTAAACTCTGATGAACGTTTATTAACCTACTGTAGAAATTTCCATGAATCTAACTAATCAAATTTAGATTTACTTCTTTATGAGAACTATCTTGAACTAATAAAACTGAGATCATAATTAAGCTTTTTCTGACTGATTATCAATTATATATTTATATTCTATAGATTTACGATTATAAATTATATATTATAGATTTAACTTTATAAACCTTCGACTCATTTCTTGTGTCGTCTACAATTAAGTTGATATTCTGTAACTGCTAACCTAGATACTTTATTATGTAACTTGCCTGAGATGTACATTTTGAGACATACGTACAGAATTCCATATGACCTTTCTTTAAAGTTAATTTTCTCCTTCATTTTACTAATAAGATTGAAATCGTATGTACTTAAATTTAGAATTCAATTCGAATTTTATTTTAATTATGATAGTTTAAAATAAGTCTAATTATATCATATTTAAATTTAATTAATTTCGTTATGTAATAATATTCCTAATAATTTTTGGTTGTAGATAAGCCTAGATATTTAAAGTATTTTTAACCCTTTTAAATTTACGATTTTTATTTTTTATTTTAATTAATGATTTAATTTTTAATTTCTGAAGTCATCCTTTTGGAAAGTTTAGAGTGTCTAATAGATGAATCTTTTATTTAGTGATTGTTTATGTAATTTATTAATTTTGTTTATTTCTTATTCTATTGCTTGTTATGTTATTTCATTTTATCCTATATTTTCATATTATAGTATCTATATATCCAAATAAGTATGTATATGTGTCTGTATATATAAGTCTTCAGTCAAATGCATGTGTACAATTGTATATGTGGCCAAATGTATTGAATTCAATCCAAGTCAGTTTACGCCAGATGTATGGTTTATCTCCCTTTGTGTCTTTTTTCAATATTATAGCTAAATTTTTTAATTATTTTGAATGTTTTTTCTTTCTTTTTTAGCCGTTATATTTTGACTAAGCTTATTTGAAATTGGCAGTTCTTGGAATACTGATCAACGGCTGCTTGGGAAATAATTATAAGGAGATATAATATTTTATGTATCAATTTCAGTATTTACTTCAACAGTGCTCAATACGTGAGCAAGACTAGGTAGTAAGTTATGAAAAAATATTTATGGCAATTAAACTACTCAGAGGCTTCCGCGTTTAATCCCCGTAGGAGATTGTTAGGCTGATTCCCTCTGTTTGTTTAATTGTCATAAATATATTTCCATAACATACTATATATATATATATATATATATATATATATATATATATATATATATATATATATTGTAGCCAGTATTTTCTGAATATATATGTTTTTCGATAGTACTTGAACTGATGTTTTCTTAAGGGTCTTCTGTAAATGATGTTATAAAGGACGCTGACGAAGATCCGATTTGGAGTCCTCAGAACAATAAGACTGAATAAAATATTCCCAAATTGTCTTGGAAATGATCGTATTCTGCTAAACTCTGCCTGCCAGTATGGATTTAGACAAGCACGATCTACTGCAGAAATCCTAACGGTCATCTCAGAACGCATGTATCATACACTCGACAAGGCACGTGAAGCTAGGGCAGTAGCGCTTGACATATCCAAGGCATTTGAAAAGGTATTGCATAAAGGGCTTCTCCTAGAAAATACGCTCATACGGTATTACTGGGTAATTACTTAATATAATTAGATCCTTCCTAACCAAAAGAAAAATCAAGGTTGTCCTCGATGGCCGTTCATCTAAGCAACATGAGATAAATGCTGGTGTACCCCAGGGATCTATCCATGGACCTTTGTTGTTCCTGATCTATATAAACGATCTCCCTGATGACATAGAGTCTGAGACTGGTTTATTTGCAGACGACACCACGCTTTACTCTCGCCATGTTGGCAAAACAGACGCGATTATATCCGAGGCAATGGCTGAATCTTTAGAAAATGACATCCAGACTGTAGTTGATTGGGGTCATAAATGGTTGGTAACTTTTAATGCCGCATAGACGAAGCTCCTTTCCTTCAATAACTACAAGGAACCTCTCCAACCACCGATTGTCATGGCAAATAACACCTTACCTGAGAGTTCATCATTCAAACTCCTCGGCCTAACCGTCACAAGTTACATGAATTGGAACAAATACATTGAAGACATTTCCAAGGTTGGCTCCTTCTACCTGACACCTAACATTATCCTATATCTCTACAAAGCCACCATCCGCCCATGCATGGAGTATTGTTGCCACATCTAGGCTGGTGCATCATCTACAACTCTCTCCCTAATTGACAAGGTCCAAAAAAGAGTCGCAAACCTAATAGGTCCCTCACTGTCAACCAAGCTCCAGTCCCTGTCCCATCGCCGAAATGTAACATCCTTGTGCTTGTTTTACAAATACTTCAATGGATTATGCTCTGATTAATTGGCTACTCTGGTGTCCCCTCGACGTAAATTCACTAGACCAACTCGACAATCAACTAAATCCCATCCATTCACTGTGGAGGTCCCCAGATGCCGGAGAGCTTTCTACTCAAATAGCTTCTGTTCTCATGCTGCTGGCCTCTGGAACTCCGTCCCTGCCCCTGTTTCCCCGTCAGTACTGACATGCAGAAATTTAAAATTAATGTAAACAGATATTTGCGCAGATCCCAATTTAGGTTACCCCCCCCACCTTCACCCCTTTTCTTTCTTCTCAGTAGCCCCTTACGTCTACAGTGGCAGCCTGCCTTGTTTGGGGTGAACTACGTTAAAAAAAATTGTTGGTTTTGAATTCTTGGAACAATGCTCAAATTTTGTTGATATCAAATTACTTATATATATATATATATAAGTTATTAAGAATATCACTATAGTTGATATGTTACCTATTTCTGAAAGACGAGCTCCATGAACACTATTCTAAAGAAAGAAATATGAATGAGTATTTAACGCCTAAATCTTCAAGAAAAGAAAAAAAAGAAACTAGAGAGATGAAAAGACCACAAAGAAGACAAAATATTGGAATAAAAGAAATAAAACAATACAACTTTTAATGAAATATCAAACAAGAGAGCGAAAGACAAAGAGAAAAGATGAAAAAAGAAAAAGAAAAAAGAAAGAAATAAAATTAAAAAATTGGCGGGAAATAAAAAAAAAAACGCGGGAGATAAAGAAAACGCGGGCAAGTGACGACAACAATCACGAAAGAAAAGACATTGACCAAAAATCAAAATGGCGGATGAAAGCAAAGAGCAATTATAAAGTTTGATGGACGAACTCTCGATGCTGCCTCGTTCCTTCTATTCCCATCTTCAAGAGAAAGCGTATTCATGCTTTGATCATTGGAATCTTTCATTGCTTTCTTCGCCCCCGGGGGTAAAACTTATTGTTTCTGGCAGTGTCTTGACTTGTTTACACTGGTGGGATATTAGACGTCATTTGTTATTCGATATCAACCGATGGCCACAATAGGTGGCCATCGGTTGATATCGATCGACCGAGGTGAAAACTCTTTGATTTTTAATACCTTTTTACCTTCTACGGTTTTTCTTTTTTGGCCGTCTTAAATTCCAGTCTGGTTTACGATAATGTAAGTCAGTTTCAAGTCAACCTGAATACAACTTACAAGTTTTAAACGCGTGGATAGCTGGAGAAAGATATAAACGTTAAAGTATCCAAGGAAAGAAATGCAGGATATCCCAGAACACAAACATTTTTTTTAAGTCGTAAAGAATGGCAAATTGGGTTGTTTTTATGGCAAACGCTAAAAGTATGGTAAGTTTGTAGTAAGTAATTTTTGAAAGCATCATTAGAAGAAGAGAATGTTTTCATTTTTCTGGAAAGGAAGAAATGTTACATATCACGTGATTTCCGGAGAAAGGGAATTCTTTCGCCAGACACTCAAGCCGGACAAACACGAAAAAGTCGCCACCCCTAAAAAAAAGTGATTGCAAAAGTAGGCACACGATGTTAACTAAATAGTACGCGGTCCAAGCCGTTTGTCTATCTCTCTTATATATTCAATAGCCCATATTTTTTGAAAGCATCATTAGAAGAAGAGAATGTTTTCATTTTTCTGGAGAGAATGAAATGTTACATATCACGTGATTTCCGAAGAAAGGGAATTCTTTCTCTTTCTGGCCAGACACTCAAGCAGGACAAACACGAAAACATCGCCAGTGATTGTAAAAGTGGAGTACGATGTTAACTAAATAGTACGCGGTCCAAGCCGTCTGTCTATCTCTCTTATATATTCAACAGCCCATATTTTAAATGTATATATCACTCTCTGGTCTCCTGTAATTGTCCAAGCTCTCTGAACAAATAAATCATCTATCGAATTAACCTTCTGCGTTCTATTAAAACTGTTGAGACGACGAAGACGATTTGAGTTTATCGACAGATGTGTATAATAACTTATACACACCACAAAATGCTGCTATATAACAGAAAGAGAATTTAGTGGATAACCGGAGAAAGTATATAAACGATAAAATAGCTAGTGAAAAGGGAAAATGATTTCTCCAAAATGAAGGAAAGGTTTCTTCTAATTCGTAAAGAACGAATAATTGGTCTTTTAAAGCAGACACTGTGATCAAGTAGTCGTCCGAAGCATCATTGGTAAAAGGCGGATGCTGCCTTCATGCAAGATGGATCAGTTTTTGGAAGCGTCATTCAGGATGAGAATGTGATCTGAACAGAATAAAAGAGAATTTGACCGCCTTGCTCCCTCGACCTCACACCGGCGAACTTCTGCTTTTGGGGCGAAGTTGAAGGCGGGAGTTTTACTACCAGCAACCAAAAACCTTGAAAAACTTCAAAATCACATTTAAGAAGAATGCACAAGTTTCACATGTGACCAGCTGAACATCGCCGTGGCTTTGTTTTGGGAGAGTTAATTTGATGCTGATTGTCAACGCGAAGAAATTCGAGAATGTGATGTAGAATTCTGTCTAACTTTGATTTTTTTGTTCAATACATACATCTTTGGAGACGTCTTGAATAGTACTTTTCGATTATAATTTTACTTCCAAAACATCAAAGCCAAATGGATATCATTTTTGGGTGTGACTTGTGATTTAATTGGTTATTTTGGAGGTCTGTTTTTTCTGTGTGTCTTTGACTGACAACTGTTATAACCCTATATACTTATAGTTCCAAAACATATCAAATCAAAATAGATATCATTTTGGGGCGTGGCTTGTGTTTTTAATGGGTTTATAAATATTTGAGAGGTGTGTTTTTCTGTGTCTCGTTGACTGAAACATGTTATAATCCTATATACTTATAGTTCCAAAACATATCAAATCAAAATAGATATAATTTTTGGGCGTGGCTTGTGTTTTTAATCAGTTAATAACTATTCTGGAGGTCTGTTTTTCTGTGTATCTTTGATTGAAAAATGTTATATATCATATATACTCATAGTTCCAAAACATATCAAAGCCAAATGAGTCATAAGCATTAAAACCCTTTTTCCGATCGTTTTAAAAAAACCCTTATATCCTTTAATTCTGAAGACAGAACGATAAATATATAGTACTAGCACAGCGACCGGCGTTACCCGGGATTGGGGTGGAGAATAGTGTCTAAAGGACCACAACAGTAACAGTATACTTCTTCTTATTATTATTTTCAAAACCTTTTGTTCACCCCAAACAAGGGGGCACATTGCCACAGAAACGTAAGGGGCGACTGTGATTAGGGGCCAGATTTATAGGGGTGGGCCTCCTAAGTGGAGAGTTGTGTTGCAAGATGGTGGTTTCTGCCTGTTGGTACAGTTGGGGAAACAGGGAGCAGGGTGCAGTGAGCGGGGAGCAGGGAGAGAATTAACTTACTGGTTACATTTCGAGTTGAGAAATAGAGTATGACATTTTACTGTCATAATCGCGAATTACTTAAGAAATAAAACCACACATGAATGCGTAACCCCCCCCCCCCGAAATGAAGCGGCATTCACCCTAGGCGGGTTCAACCGGCTTTCTCCGAAGAATGGAAGTTTCATAGGAATATCAAATTCACACGTGGTACCCAGTCACGTGTATATCCTAGGCAGGAGAGCTGACGACATTAGGTTTTTGCAATTCTTTTTATTTATGGAAATCGCTCCAGACAAGACATGAAGCCACTTGATGTAAGGGGTTAAAAAATACTACTCCAAAACTAAAAAAACCTAGCCAACGATAAGTGTTAAATGGATAGATTCCGATCCAGAAAACAGCAATTCTTCTCCCTTTGTCAGAAACAGCGCTCATGGAATGTGAAGACTAAAAGGACAAACTAAGGGAAGCGAGAGTTACGAGGCGTCCGAAAGTAAACCAAAAGTTCACTTTCTACTCTCTTTCGTGCAACGAAGTGTCAAGATCCTCCTACATACAACGTCTGGTATTCCCAATTAATCACCCATCTGGTACAAACCGAACTCAACATTGCTTAACTTCGGTGATCAAATGAGAACCGGTGTGTCAACGTGATTATGCCATACATGAATGCGTGCGTAGGAAAAAGTCCTGCTATTTGTTTGGATTTCATGTTAAATTAATAGTCAATTTCTTAACGTAATCAGTGCGAGGGAAAGTATTACTTAAAGACATAAGACAAACATTTAACTGTTATTTTTGTGAATTTTTATTCAACAGTAAAAGACGTTTTATTCTTATTCTTCTTTCGTGTCAATAAGATGATTCGGGTGTTGGCATTAGTTTCCCGATGTTGTTCTAGTCAGAAATCTTTCTGAAAAGACATCGGGTACTTAGGGATATATATATATATATATATATATATATATATATATATATATATATATATATATATATATATATATATATGCGAAAGAGGGACATATTAAACCTCATACATAATGGGTAAAAATCATATTCGTAGTTACTAGCGTAAAAGCTACGTTAACTGCTCCGACACAATCGAAAAAACAGGTGTTGTCAGGGTAAACAAATAGAGGGAGAGAGAGGAGGAGCTATGCCGGGCAATGTATAATGAAGACATACTTTATTTGAAGAATAATTTCAATCTTTGAAATACATATGTACATATATACATACATATGAGAGAAAGAGGGAGGGAAAGAAAGAGAAAGAGGGAGGGAAAGAGAGAGAAAGAGGGAGGGAAAGAGAGAGAAATGGGAGGAAGGACCAAACCACTTCAAGAATATATAGATATGACGTGATAGGAAAATTGATAGATAATAGATATAGAGATTGCCTGCTATTAGACAAACTGGTATATCTGGAGAGAGAAAGAGAGAGAAAGAGAGAGAGAGAGAGAGAGAAAGAGAGAAAGAGAGGAGAGAGAATATATTATTAACCATACACATGGAGTATGCGAGAGAATAAAGAAAATGAAAGAAAAAAATCAGGAAAAGGTGAAAGAGGACATTGTTGAAACCATAAACATAAAAGAAAACAAATATAAAAACAATTAGCAAAATCAAAACAGAAATAAAAACGAAGCTAATAAAACGAGTTTGCGCCATTAATTTCCTCTTAGTTACACTTCAATTGGTAAAAAAAAGCAATCCAAAGACAAACAAACAAACCAAAATAAAAAAGAATAAAACCAGAAACCACAAAAAAAAATCAAGTCATGTCTTTAATTGTGAAAGCGACGGAAGATTTTATGCGATTTTTCTGGAAAATTAAAAGCATTTAGTTAATCTAGTCATAAGCGACGAGAATAAAAAATAATAATAAAAGAATACATAAAAGCAGAATGAGGCAAATCGTGGAAATTCAAGAATGAAAATCGAACGAAAAACAAGGAAAACTCGAGAATTCTACTCAAAAGGAAAAATCCTGATTAAACATAAAATATGAAAGGAAGAAAAAAAACGACTAAAAAATAAACAAATCTGAAACGATAAAACGAATAATGTTCGCATTTGCACACACATAGACATACATACATAAACACACATAAGCACACACAGAAACAGAAACAGAAATATATATATATATATTTATTTATTTTGGTACAGAAAAATTAGTCCAACATTCGTACCGTCGGTTTCAAACACGGAAGGACTTAGCCATCCGGCTCTCTTCAGCTTCTGTTGTCATCTGTTTCGGAAATGTGAAGTCACGTGTCACTCTCGTTTGGACGCGTTATTTGCTAAGAGCGTTGTGTATGTTTGTTTAAATTTAAATTTAGTGTAAGGCTAAGTCCTTCCGTGTTTGAAATGTTGTACTAATTTTTCTGTACCCAAATAAATAAATATGACGCTCTTAATTTTTATTTTTTTAACTTTAATTCTTAATTAATCGAGCACTCTGCTTGGATTTTTCCCGCTATATTACAAAGAAGTTATATATATATATATATATATATATATATATATATATATATATATATATATATATATATAAAGATACAAAATTGCGTATTATATATATATATATATATATATATATATATATATATATATATATATATATATATATATATATATATATATATATAATTATAAATATTTGTTTATCTATTTACGTATACGTTTTATCTTCTCGGGAATCGTCAGTGTAAGGATGATTATGAATATCGGTCGCAGGATTCGAAACCCCAGAACACGAGTTATGTTTATAAATAAAATTCCGACGCTTTAGCCCACACGGCCACTACAGGCAACATGATAAATCAGCAAGGCAGCTGTCGTCAAGAGTGTTCAACTACTAGAAGGAACATGCATTAAAGCTACGATAAATGCTGTGTTAATACTACACACTAAAGTGCCCGGCCTATATTGGGAGCAACAAATAAAATACTTATATATATATATATATATATATATATATATATATATATATATATATATATATATATATGAAAATTATAACTAAAAGGTAACCTTTTAGAGAGTTGGACCTATTGTGAAATAAGGAAAGCTCAATATACTGGATAGAGCAAAAATATGGTAAGTCAATGAAATGGAAGCAACTCAATATCTTCAGTTGTTCAAAACAAGGAGCAGTTTAGTTAATAAAAACATTTATTTTTCTTCTCTTTCATTCCTTAAACCAGGCTTTTCAAAGATTAAAATCTTATCATCAGAGGAGAATTATGATTGATAAGTTGACAGAAGAGGACTGTCAAAGTTCTAAATTTGAAAGAGTTTTAAAAACAATTTGAAGTTCAAACGGGCATGAAACTCACCAATAACGAAATCCAAAAAAGCGTGGGGCTCAGAAATATTGGTAAATCCAGGAATGAAAGAGAAGAAAAATAAATGGTTTTATTAACTAAACTGCTCCTTGTTTTGAACAACTGAAGATATTGATTTGCTTCCATTTGCAGATCTAATCAATTTTCATTGACTTACCATATATATATATATATATATATATATATATATATATATATATATATATATATATATATATATATATATATATATATATAGAGAGAGAGAGAGAGAGAGAGAGAGAGAGAGCGGTGGAGAGAGAGAGAATGAGGAACAAAGAGACATTATCTACACGTACGCACAGATAGATTTATAGGCTTAGATATTTATAGGCTTAGATATTTATATGCTTAGATATTTATAGGCTTAGAGATTCATAGGCTTAGAGATATATGTATATATAGAGAAGTAGAGATGAATTTATCAGTATAAGATCAAAGTGTAGTATCTGTTCCGATGGATACTGCACGCTTGTCCTGTGCAGTTCTAGGAGGTCCACCCTCCCAGGCTTCGCCTCCCCTCTTTGGGGAGGAGTAAGTTTATTGCTTACTGTCTGAGGCGCCCCTACCGGGGAATGCCGACGGGGCTGCCCAGGCAATTTTTAAATGGCCAGAGTGCTCACCTCTCGAGCGCTGGCTTCTAACCCCACTTGCTCGACCCGAGCTTGGGTCACATCTTACTTGTGGGAGTAAGATAAAACTGGCCTTGTGCCTAACTCCTAGCGAAGGAGTAAATAAATATCAGTATAAACGTAGATGTATATATTTATAAACTCACCTCTCTTTCTTTATATATACTTACATATCTCTATATGTTATCTCTCTATATATACTCACCGTCGACTGAAGAACTGATATACTTTGTATTCTTTATCTACGATATTTTTGGAGCGAAATGGAATTTTAACGGCCCCTTAATCTATGAATTGATTTTAGTTACGTCTACAGCACGCGCACCGTTTCCATTTTCTTTCGCATTGCCACCCCCGTACTTAATTAAAGAGTTAATTAAGAGTATGTATTTTTCATTCATATCAAATATTACTTTCCTTCCAGTGTTTGCGTACTGACAGAATTACCCCCATTTTTAATCTACGTAATTACGTTGCTGTAAGAGTGCTTGTTTTCGTTATGTAATAATACTAACGTTTAAATATTTATAATTAATTATAAATTTGATACTTACAGAACACTGCAATTAACAGTTATAGCTAAGTCAAGAATCGAAAAAAAAAAGATTTATAAGGGGTACACAGGTGGAAGCATGACTTTCTTGAGTTCTTCGATTTTTCCGAGCAATGCTCGTGGTGCAGTTTCGCTAGTTATTATCATTATTTTGGTATAAAATTTCAATGTTTGTATACCCACTACGTCCAGAGTTGTTTTATAGACGTTACTTAAATTCTTATTTACCTTTTCACCAGAAGACTTATCCCTAGGCCTATATTCAATAGAACTAGGGATATGTATTGTAATTGATGGGATTGGCTTCACTTTGGGTGGTCGCATTATATTTGCAATACCTCTCAAATTTATTTTCATCTAAGTTTAAAGTGATATCTAAAAGTTTCTTTTTTTAAATTTGCTAATATTTCGACTTGTAGGCCTAATTTATTAATTTTTAAAATGAAAGTTTTTTTACGTTTTCGCCCTGATATTGTTTGAGTCTCTTACTATAACCAATTATCATCTCTATATAAGCCGCTTTCACTGTTTTCAAATATATTTGTCAGGGTGTACAGAATATATAGGCCAACAAGATCTAATGTCTATGCAGAGTCTAGTAGCCTTGTCATCAAATCAAAATAATTCATCTATATATTAATACGATAGTGTGTGATTTCGTGTGTCAC
>OY744517.1:34541897-34569397 GCA_963556195.1 Sepiola atlantica | reverse complement strand
TTTTTAGATTATTAAAAAAATTTTTTTTAATATTTCTCACCTATATATTTCTCAACTTTGCGGCACTAGCTGGTCTAGCCGCACTGAAGATATGTTATACAGCGAAACAGTCTGTATGTGTATTATTATATTAAGCTCCTTTTCTTAAGTAGTCAGCATCGTATGATAGCGAAGGGGTAGAGGCGCCGACTGTCAGCTCGACGGTTGAGTTTCAATCCCGGCCTGAGATACTACCTGTTTTTTTCTATATATTTGAAAAGCTGTGATACAGCGAACCAGTCTGTATGTGGATGACTATATAAATCTCCCTTTCTTGGGTAGAGCTTTTTTTGTAAGTATATTGCCAACTGCCATTAGCTTTAAGGCATAGCTCATTGGGTAAAACTCATTCGAGCTCCCGGCATTTGACAATGTTTACATTGAGATATCACTTACATTCAGTCAGTGTCGTATGATAGCGCAGGGGTAGAAGCGCCGACTGTCAGCTCATGATATTTCTAATGAATAAATACTAATTATTTCTTAACCTGCAGACTCTAGTGTTTGATTCTTACGCAGTGTAGGAGATGACAATTATTGGTGGTCAAAGGATTCAGACCCAGTCACAAAGCCGACGTTCTTCCCCTAGGCCACCAATAATTATCACAGTAAAGAAAAATAATTAATATGTATGTTTTTGTCGAGGCAGCGGACAACACTTTGAAAGCTTGCCAAATAGTATTCAACTTAGACGTAGGAACATTGTATTACGCTATGGTTGACAACTAATTATAACTCTCTTAAATAGGTCTCATTCGTATGTGTTTTTGTTAGAAATAGGATGACTGACTGATAAAATCAAAGAGGAAGCAAGGAAGGTTAAGGGAAGTCTGATGTGTCTTTGCACAGGGGTGGATGCTCAGGGAGAACCTTAAGTCTTGCCGTTATTTGGTGCCGACCAAAGCGTGACCGTTGCGCTAGACAAAGAAAATACAATTCTTCAAACACCGCAGACAGGAAGCGAGAAAACGTAAAAGAACAATAAATTACTTTATTAATGAGGATAGAAAACATAGACACATAGAAAAGAGCAATAGTTAATACAGTATATATGCAAAATTAGAATGAATTAGCGAAATAATATATAAAAAAGAAACATATATACATACGTATGGAAAACTAAAAAAAAAATTGTTTCTATATTCATCAACTTTTGTTATATTTCAAGACTTCCCCAAGATGCCCGAAGTCAATGTTTTCTGACGTGAAAAACATGTTTTTGTTCTATTTTCCAAACGAAACAGATGTTAGAATTACATATATGTGATGCGTCTATGACGTGCAAAAAGTTTTGGTTATTTTTATTCGAACGAAACAAGGACGTAAGAATGAAAAATATTTCATTTTCCATTACGTTCGGTTATTATTCTCATAATAATCTTCATACATACGTATACACACACACACACACACACACACACACACACACACACACACACATATATATATATATATATATATATATATATATAATTATGTATATATATGTAGATATATATATATAATTATGTATATATATATGTAGATATATATATAATTATGTATATATATATGTAGATATATATATATATATAATTATGTATATGTATATATATATATATATATATATATATATATATATATATATATATATAAATATATGTAAGTTTTGTTGGGAATGTGGTTTCCAATAGCTAGCCTATATCTAATTTCAAGTTCTGTTCGGTTAGTATTAGTTTGTAGATTAAAAGAGATACATTGTAGAAGCCGTAACGTTGTTTATAATGAGTGCTGATTCATGAATCCTTCGATTTATTTAAAATGAAATCTCGTTTTAAGTTAAAAGAATGATCATGTTGTAATGCATGAGAGAATAGAGCATTTTAGGATTTGTTTTTTAAAAAAATATTTCTTTCATGTTCATCTAGCCTTTTCTTAAGTTCGCGTATACCACGTATTTTCAAACATAAACACATTTCGGTGTTTTTTTTTCATTTTCCATTACGTTGAATTATTATTTTCATAAATTACCTTCATTATATATATATATATATACCTCTTAATTTTGGGTGCTTATGCTGATTAGCGGCCTATTAAAAATTATTTTTATATAAAAACAATAATATATACTTATTAAGCATTATACTCTTACTCACTGTACGAAAAAGTAGACAAAATTATCCACTAGAACTTTAATTACAAGTATTTTTCCATTCTGCGTATCATAACAGCGATTCGTTCAGTAAGCCTCCATCTTGTTTTTTAAGAAGATTTCAGTTATCTGCCCTTCAAATCTTCTTTAAAAACAAGATGGAGGCTTACTGAACGAGTCGCTGTTATGATACGTAGAATGGAAAAATACTTGTAATTAAAGTTCTAGTGGATAATTTTTTCTACTTTTTCGTACAGTGAGTAAAAATATAATGCTTAATAAGTATATATTATTTTTTTTATATAAACATAATTTTTCATAGGTCGCTAATCAGCATAAGCACCTAATTTTGATCTTAGTAAAGGGGGGGATAAAAGTGATGCAAAACTCTTTTGTTCGGGGAATTAATTTTACCCACCCTGGGACGAGTATTCTTTTAGCGCGCATATATATATATATATATATATATTTTTTTTTTCACTTAGAAGACCGTGATTAGGCCAATAAAAATAAGCTCTATGATACTCGATTACAGGGTACAGAGCATTTGTATGTGATGTTTTGAAGGCTTACCAAAGCATTCCGTTCATTAATTTGAATATATATGATAAATAAATAATCTTTTAAAGAAAAAGTCTTTTGTGGTGATGATTGGTCTCCTGAACGGAATGCTTTGGTAAGCCTTCAAAAAACAACAACAACACACACACACACACACACACACACACATATATATATATATATATATATATATATATATATATATATATATATATATATATATATATATATATATATATGACATGCTAATCCATAATGTAGGAAGGCATACACAATAAGTAATAATTGATGATAAAAATTGGGATGAAAAGAAAAAAATAGGTCGGAACACAAAAAGGTTAGTTAAAACATTTTATATATTTCTTATGATTTAGAATGAATATCTAAGTCTATGACGAACGATTAAAAAAAACTAATAGCTAAAGGCACATGTCGTGTGAATGCTGCAACTAAGACATTTAGTTTAATATAAATGTTTTCCTCTTACTTATTAATTTTATGAAATACCATTCTTGTTGTGTGTTTAGCTTTAATATTCCTTCGTTTTTTTGCTAATTTAACTTTAGATAATAATGTTTTCTTTCTTTCCCTTTGTTTGTTTTAATCAGTTAATTTTATCCACACGTGGTCCGTCCACTTTCGATCCACCCACACGTGGTCCGTCCACTTTCGACCCATCCACACGTGGTCGGGCCACGTTCAAACAGTGGGAATGACATGCTGTTATAAAGGCATCGCTCCCACAACCTTCGGTCGGGGGATCCCACATAGATTTGACCCTTTGTCTAAGAACTTTAACCCCGACCATACACTTCAGACGGTCCCTTCAATAAATATTTGATTCAAGAATGAATCAGACAAACTAATGCCAACAGCAGGATAAAGTCGCTCAAAAAGCTATGTCATTCTGAGTCATACGAATGTACATTTGTTTACATTTTAATGTTATTTATGCATATTTTTGTTTTGTTATACTCTCAGCTCTTTTAGTAATAACAAGAATTAGTTTTTAAAATGATGATTAGTACGAACTGTTATCTCGGCTTTACTTGCCTGAAAATTTCCTTTTTTAAATTGTTTTTATTTGTTTTCATTTGTTTATATACGAGCACTGAAGAGTGGAACCCAAGAAATAAATGCATCAAGAGTACAACCCAGGAAGTAAATGCATCAGATACAGAAATATTGTATAAATACTTTGTTAGTAAGCCGGAAAAATTGTATGCTGGAAATAATAGAAGTTAATTTCTGGAAATGGTATGAATCATTTCTTTTTACCATTTGATGTTGTTTAAATTGAATAAAAATATTATATATATATATATATATATATATATATATATATATATATATAATATTTTTTAATTGGTCCTTTGGGGTTTGGAGGCGACCTATAATTTGTCGATGGACTGTAGATTACGAAAATAACCAGGGACAATTATCCGATCAGATATGGAGGAATTTTAAATGGTACGCTTGTTGATATGTTTTTATAATTTAAATTTGCATGGCAAACGTTAACGCGTAAACAGGAAATATAATTTTTAAAAGTCTCTCAGAACGAAAAGCATGATTTTAAGCACGATTTTAAAGTAACTTTTTCAAAAGTGTATAAAATAACTTACAATGATTCGATAAACAACACCATTGTGACTGATCGTATCTACTAAGAAACATGTTACAGGATGTAACCTTAAATTCTCTAGTATGGTTGTTTTGCATAATACGCGTTACGGTAATTGTATGTTACATTCAATCCGATATCCCAGTATCTCTGCAAAAGTAGGATATGTCCTGTTTAAAATTTTACCCGATGAATTTGAGTTACGTAAAGAGGTTTTAATATGACCGAGTGAAAAGGTTAGCTAACCTCTTTGTGGAAGATGTAGTTGTGAGAGGCAGGTACATCGGAATAAATGTAACGATATTTTTAAGAAAACGAAATGTAATTATTTCTTTCGTGGAACACACATTAGGAATTATTGTTGGTCGTTAGTAGCATATTAAGTTCTTAGTGTAAAGTCTATACTTGCCAATGTTAATGGAAAAACTACGACACCACTTTATATATGAGATAACGAGACAAAAAATATCGATTCAATGATATAAATATTAAAAAAAAAGATAAAGATATTCTAAATATGTTGTTTTTTTAATCAAGTTTACATTTAATGACGGTTATTTTCGAAAATAATTGAATGAATATTAATCTCCTGCAATATAAAAATATGTTTTCATTGTTATTTTTGAAACCATTAGTATGTCAATATTTCAAAGTATTCCCTGTTTCCATTATTACTGTTTCTTAGAAGAAACATATAATATTTGATTGAAATTTTTATAAACTTGCACTATGCACCTACTTTGAAGAATAAATCCATCTTTAAAAAAATTATATACATTTGAATTTTGAATCCAATTATTATAGCCTGTCATAAAGAAAGTAAAAAAAGTACAAAAATAAAATAGGGTTTCTGGATTTCGGTATTTATTTTTGTTTAATATGTTTGTGCCCATTTAACATCTCTATTGTTAGTTTTGATCGTAACGAATTGATAAAAAATCGTTTCGTGCTGAAGATATCTTATAGACAATAAAAACATTCCGAAACAGATATATACAATAATGTTTGATGATGTCGACTGTTTTTTAATTTTTTTTTATTGATCATGTCATGCATTCTGTATTCTTAAGAGTCATTAGACACGCGGATAGACATTCCCCCTGTCTCCAGAGTAAGTGTACCTTGATTTCAACTACTGTCTGTGTCGATTTCTCGCGTTCTTGTAATTCTAGACTGAATCTACGACCGGCGTTCGCGTACGTGCGACCGCGTGCAGCCGCCACTCTTGCACTGATGAGAGTAAAAAACCCGAAACGATATCGTCTGTAAAATACTTTAAAACACTTTAATATTTCAGAAAAAAATATAGTATATATATATATATATATATATATATATATATATATATATATATATATATATATATATATATATATATATTTAGGCAAACGTTGTTGAATAGCACGGAGTGTTTCTGCTTTGTGATCTTTAAAAAATTTTTTTCCATCTTCCGACTGGTCAACTTCGTACCTCAATCAAACTGGTGTATGAAGTTTCCGTAGTTTTGTTGTTCCATCTTCCTTGCGAGTACTTTCGATTTGATATCCTCAAATCATCTTCAGGCGTGTTAGTGTGAAAAAAGAATATGTATTTATAGAATGTAAAGCGAGGAAAAGAGTATGTCTTTACTTTTTATTTTATTTATTCTATTTATTCATTTATTTTTTTTATTTTTATTAATTTATTTATTTATATTTTTTTTAATTTAAATTTTTTTTAATTTTTTTAAAAATTTTTATTTTTTAATTCATACAACTTAAAAAAAGGAGCGTCTAAAGTATTGAAAAGTTACAAGGGCGTGATTATGTTCGAAGGGGTGTGAAGTTTGATTTCTTAAGCGCAAAAAAAAAAAAATTCGACCATGTTTTAAGAGCGTTTACAATTCAAACGTGTAGTTGTTTAATGGTTAGGAATTTAATAACGTTGATTACTAAGCTAGACACTTCAAAATGTTGTGACTAGTCTCATAAACAATGTTATTGATTGTAGGGCGTTTCGTTTTTATGTAAAGGACCTCAAGAATCTTCAGCCTTTTAATGTTAGTATCGTGATGTAATATATTTGTATTATTGACTAAGATTTCTCTGTATTGAGAAGGGAGACAGTCATGCTTTTTTAAGTGTTGGCAAATGGAGCTAGTTTCACCAGTTTGATCGAGGTACGAAGTTGACCATTCGGAAGATGGACATTTTTAAAAAAAAGATCACAAAGCAGAAACACTCCGTGCTATTCAACAACGTTTGCCTAAATGAAAACTTGCTGCCTAAATACACACAATATATATATATATATATATATATATATATATATATATATATATATATATATATATATATATATATATATATATATATCAAGGGAGGCGCGAGAGCGCCTTATCCCTTAATAAACTCTACGAATGGCCTATGCTGGAAATCTCATTTCTTTGATCAATCATAACTCAAAAACCAATAAACCAAATTAGTTAAAACTTTGCAAAATATTTTTATTTGATAGGTTCTATAAGTGTGTACAATTTCAGCATCATTAGTCAAGGCAACCCAGAAAGTTCAATCATGAAATCATGTTATCTGTGTGTACGTACGTACGTATGTGCCACCCTGTATCTCATCAACTATTTGATGGATTCAGCTGATTTTTGGCAGAGATAGGGGTTCTGTGGTCTAGTTGATGACATTTTAATTTCAGTTCACCATATACGTTAGTTTTCCAGAAAATTCCAAAAAACCTTTAAAATTACCAGTATTCATACACTTTATTCTATATCTTATCGACCATTTGATGGATTCAGCTGATTTTTGGCAAAGATAGAGGTTCTAGTGTTTAGTTGATGGCATTTTAATTTCAGTTTACCATATACCCTGATTAGTCAAACTACCAACTATATCAGTTATGAGAAGGCATTGTATTGAGGCATATCCTTTATTAAAGTAGTGACATTCCATGAAAAATGCCAGTATACTGAAATCATATGCCCTTAATAGGGTTTAGATGAAAATTCATATACACTAAATGTACAAAAGCAAGGAAATTCCCAAATTTTTGCACTTTTATTGTCATTAAGGGTGTGCGAGCACAACAGGGCTATGTATTTTACTGGTAGGAATTTTTCTTTAGCGCACCTAACACACTTCATCCACTCATGCATAGAGATTTATACTGTAGTGATGTGATAATGAAATGGTGTGGTTGATATGTAGTCATATAAATATATACATATGAAAGCGAAATGGAGGAGCAAGTAAAATATTTTCGTGTTCTCTTATTTTCTATCTATCTATCTATCTATCTATCTATCTATCTATCTATCTATCTATCTATCTATCTACAACCCTTGATACATTTCCAGTTTACAATCTTTCCACCCCACTCATTTATTTATCCCCTATTCTATTTATTTCTATGTATTCTTCGGTTCCGTCAAATCAACATTACTTCCCGCCGAATTTACATTTTTATTGACGTCTTTCTCATATGAAGACATACTAATCTGATTTATACAATCGAAACGGAAGGTTGGACTTTACATCTTCTTCTTCTTCTTCTTCTTCTTCTTCTTCTATTTCCCGAACATGTCTAGTCTTCCATCTCCGTGTAAACTCTCAGTTATTTTACCCTTTGTATTAAACTCTTTTGTGCCAGAGAAATAAGATAAAGTCACGTGACAACATTTATGTAGACCTCATGATAGGATTTGACAAAATAGGAAATACGTAAGGGATATACTACTACTACTACTACTACTACTACTACTACTACTACTACTAATAATAATAATAATTCAAATAATAATAATAATAATAATAATAATACCCTCCCCCCCAAAAAAAGTAATGGAAACATCCTCGGCTGATACAACACAAAATAGTCGTGAAGGGTCAAGGAGGATGGAAAGACCAAGGAGGGAGAATACCAACCAGACCTCCACTGGAAGAGTGCGAAGAGGACTGGGACCTTTAGGAGGCTTATTGACATCAACATCCCAGAGAAGACCAAAGATCGTTGCCAGCGGGAAATCAATGGTAAGCGTCTGTTGTGATAACGCAATATCATGAAAATCGAACCATGTGGTGAGGAAAAATATATGAGAGAAAAGGAGAAGGAGTGGGAAAAGTGGTACGTTCGTAACACTCAGCATAGTTTGCTTCCTACTTCCCATTACCGTCTCTTCTCCCCCCCCAACCAACCCAGATTTTTCTTCTTTCACTGTACAATAAAACCATATCATTAAATGAATATGGCCGGAATCCTTCGACCGAAATATCTTGGTCCAACGTTAATGATGCGTTTGTGTCCTTATTTTCACTAGAATGTTATTTTATTTACCCACTTTTTCGTAACCATTTTCACACACACACACACATACACACGCACACATATATATGTATATATATATATATATATATATATATATATATATATATATATATATATATCGCAAGCATGAAGGGAAGACGAATTTTATTGTTCATGATTAAAAGTTAATCAAGAAAAAAAAAAGCCAGACGACCGGTTTCGCCCTCTTTTAACAAAGGCTGTATCGAGGGATTAAAAAAAAACGAGGGATTAAAAAGGGGGGGGGGTGTAAAAAAGAGAGAGTAAAGGAAATAAAATAGCGTTATGGTATATGTACAATGGAGGATGAATCTTAGAGACTGATCACATCTAGTCCTAATAGACATTCCCTTTTATTTACAAAGGGAGGGGCGTTTAAGACGAACGTGGATCGTCTCCAAGATTTTTAGATGCTATAATGAGTGAGCATGACTGAGAATGTTGAAGGAGTCCATGCTAAAATTCCTAGCGCACTGCGGGTTTTGTAAGTAAATGATCTGTAATAGAAGACCCGTATGTGTTGTTTTGAACGTCCGTTGATCGGAAGGTTCCATTCCTAATCCTACTCGGAATGTGTTGTTGGACTCTACTATCCAATCTTAACGTCATCCTACCCGCGAAGTAAGCATTGCAACTACATTTAAAATGATAAATTACATTATTTTTATGGTGTGTGTGTGTGTGTGGAGGGGTAAACGTCTTTACGAGAGGACGCCAATAAAGGTTTTGTAGAAAACACAACACGCACATTCGAAGAAAAATAGCAATTTTCAACTGCTGAGCTGATTTGCTTGGCGAATTTCTCACTTACTGTGCTTAACCAAGGTAAAAGAATGTAAATCGGACATTTAGTCACCGTACTTGTTTTTTTTTCGGAAAAAGTATTTATTTTCCTTTGGGTGACTGCCCTAATCACATCAAGGGGATAGCCGTTTTTGGACAAAGTATTAGTTATAGTTTTAATTTCTTCATCCAATTTTGATTTTGAAGAAATCATAAGGGCTCTGTATGTTAATGTCCAAATCAAGTTTACCTTTCGTTTGTTAGGACAAAATGAATCTCAGCGAGTATATAATCCTGTAAACGTAGGTTTACGGTAGATTGATGTAAGGTAACTCGATGGGTTTTTTGTTACCAATACATCGAGGAAAGTGGAATTACGCTCTCCTTCATAGGTATATTTTAATGCGGGATGCATTTTATTGAGTAAGGAGAAGAATGTATTTGCCTCCGTTATATTATTAAAAAGGCAAAATGTATCGTCTACATATCGAAAGTAGACTAAAGGTTTAGTGGGTCCAGATAATAAAACCTTCTAAAAAAAAGGTAAAATAATGTAATTTATCATTTTAAATGTAGTTGCAGTGCTGACTACGTGGGTAGGACGACGTAATCTCTCTTTTTTACCCACTTTTTAAATTCCTTGTTTATATATATATATATATATATATATATATATATATATATATATATATATACTGAAGAGAACTTGAATTCCTACAGGAGAGAACTTGAATGTCTACAGGAGAGACCTTGAATGCCTAATGAAGAGAACTTGAATGCCCACCGAAGAGAACTTGAATGTCTACAGGGGAGACCTTGAATGCCTACTATACACTACCTTCTAGTGTCTAAGGTCTCTTTGTAAAGGGGTTTGTTAGGACAACCTGGCATGAGGATACGTTCCCCTACAAGAAAACCCTGACTAAATATTCAAAATAACATAGTATTCGAAGCACAAATAAGATCCCTTCGGCATGGCTACTCGACATTCTTGGCTTTTTGACTAAGATCAAAGTGTAGTATCTGTTCCGATGGATATTGCACCCCATACTGGTGTTGTCTTGGCCTTCGGATCTTGATTTACGCCGGTCAATGGGTCTGTCCTGTGCAGTTCTGGGAGGTCCACCTTCCCAGGCTTTGCCTCCCCTCTTTGGGGAGGAGTAAGTTTATTGCTTACTGTCTGAGGCGCCTCTACCGGGGAATGCCCACGGAGCTGCCGAGGCAATTTTTAAACCCCACTTTCCCGACCCGACCTTGGGTCACATCTTACTTGTGGGAGTAAGATAAAAACTGGCCTTGTGCCTAACTCCTGGAGAGGAGTAAATCAATACTCCACATTGTCTTATACGAGAAATGCTGCAGCTTCTCCCAGTGATGTTGCCTCTAGTAACACCACTCAGCTGGATATTCCACCGGACTAGATTAATTCTTGTCCTGGAATCCGGTTAGACCAAGAGACCACAAGAAAGATATACTATCATATAGTTAAGTGGTCAATTGAGGAGAGGAAGATTAATGTTTCTTAACTTTTTTACTAACTCACAGTTTAAGACATAAACTAGGACTTTAATGGAATATTCGAATATCTATGTATCTCATATAAAGATCAAGTGTTAGCCCCAGGAAGGGAACCCTTGATTCCTGAGAACTTCGACTGAAGTAAAATGAAACAAAAGCGTTATACACATATGTAATTCGGAAATATAACTTCGACTATATAATAAAAAGTCAACGGTAGGTGTTTTTTTCTTAATATCATCAGAAATGATAATACGTTGTTTTAAATTTAAGCGTCACAGACCTACCGACCGACCGACCGACCGACCGAGCCCCTGACAAAGATTTGAGGACACATTTCGATGAGATGAAAATAAACACAGAAGAACCAGACGTCGATGTAGAGAATAGGAATTTAAATTCGACGGATATAAAAGAGATGGCGGACGACGACACCGAACAACAAATGAGTGCAAAGCAGGAAGAATACGAAGAGAAGACAAAACACGTCGGATAATTCGTTAAAAAAAATAGGTGAACAAAAATAAAAATAATACAAAAGTATACACGAAGAATTGTGTTCTACAAATACGTAGCCATGACAAATATCTGACACCTTTTTCTTCTTTTCTTTTTTTTTGTGATTCTAATAACAGATATCCGATAATTGAATTAAACAAAATGCAATTAAATAGGTTTGAATTTAAAATTCAATGAAATTATTGCGCGCATTGCCAAGACTGAAAGGAGAGCGCCAAGAAATGGCGCCAACTTTACATTTGCCAGCCATTGGATGAAATCGAATAATCCTAAATTTGAAATTTAAATTTGATTGGTTCTTGTAAAGGGATCAGGAAAACACGGGAGATTGTTTGGAGGGTTAGGGCGAGGGAGACTTGGCGGACAGTTGAAGGAGTAGAAAGAGAGGGAGCGTCGGGGGTGGGGGGGTCGTCTGAGAATTTGCGTACTGGCGGGAGAAAGGAAGGACAGCGTTTAAACTTTTCAGCGGAGTCAAACTTTCGCAAAACTTCGCTAACATGATTTGCAATGTGCTTGCTTTTGCCGAGGGAGTATTGTGAGAAAGTAAAGAATATATATATATATATATATATATATATATATATATATATATATATATATATATATATATATATATATATGTATATATATCTATATGTATGTATATATGTATATATATATCTATATGTATATATATGTGTATATATATGTATATATATATGTATGTATATATGTATATATATGTATATATATACATATATATGTATATATATGTATATATATATATATGTTTATATATATATGTATATATATATATGTATGTATATATATGTATGTATATATATATATATATATGTATGTATATATATATATATATATATATATATATATATATATATATCGGTCGGTATATTCATCCCAATCATTCAATTCTCCATCCCTCTCTATCTCTGTCTGTTCGTTTCTCTCTTCTCCCTCCCTGTCTGTCTGTCTGTTTGTCTGTATCTCTCTCTCTCTCTCTCTCTCTCTCTCTCTCTCTCTCTATATATATATATATATATATATATATATATATATATATATATATATATATATATATGTTTGTTTTCACCCTAAAATGAAACTGATGTATAGTGTAGGTGTTTTCAAGACACTCTAATCCAAGAATTCTTTTATTATTTGTGAACTTTTTCTGATGATTTTATAGTGTGGCAGAGACGATATTGACATACAAATGTTGTTTGGCACAAGACAAATGAAACGGACCGTTAAATATATCTCACAGAAAATTTAAATTTTTGGAAATGTGAAAAAATAAAAATAAAAGTAATAAAACAACCATGGTTATTGGAATATAATAAAAACTGTCCTATATCTTGCTCTGTTATCAATAACTGACAAACATTGAGCTGAATCTTCAAAGGAGACTACAAAGTAAAAGGATCTGATGATATATGATAGTACATATATTGTCTTTAATAATTATATATATATATATATATATATATATATATATATATATATATATATATATATATATCGGTCGGTATATTCATGCCAATCACTCAATACTACCTCCCTTTCTATGTCTGGTTGTGTCCTTTTCTCACTTCCCCCTCTCTGTCTGTCTGTCTGTCTGTATCTCTCTCTTTCTCTTTATCTCTCTCTCTCTCTCTCTCTCTCTCTCTCTATATATATATATATATATATATATATATATATATATATTTATGTATATATTTTAATATATATTTTATTTATTTTCTATATTTTGACGTGTAGGAATAACAATTGTCATTTATGGATAAAAAATTATTAAATATATATATATATATATATATATATATATATATATATATATATAAAGATGAATGATGAGAATAAAATTTGAAAAATAATAATATTTATTGAATCATCAAAGAATATATCAAGAAACTTTTTTTCGTCTCCTTAACCCATGTATTTTCAAAAAGGCAAGCTTCTATCATCAGAGGAGATCATCGGGATAAATCAGCAAAAATCATATTACTGTTAGCACATATTTGAAAATATTAAAAAAATACAATAAACTCCCTACGTTATATATGGGGTCCTAGCTGACCTAAGATAAATCCATTGTCAATCATCCTGGATAAATAGTGCATACGAGAACTATTTCTACACTTTACTTATAATAGTACAGGGTAACTCCCCCAAAGATCCAATCATATAAAATATAAATAAATTTCAGTCTATAACTGACTTGTCCACCAAATTTCCGTCACGAATGTCCAACACTCATTGTGTTATCGCTTTCCAATTATATGAACATAATGTGCACATCTAAGCTGCAAGCCCGATACGACATACATAATTGTCATTGACTGAGAGTCTTTTTTCCCCCATCATATTAAAACCACTCTTCATCCCAAAACACTTTTTCACCTGCTTAAGGCTGTCACAACTATTTTCACTTCTACGGTCCTACTGTGATGGATTTTTTCGACATGATGCAGCCGTAAATATAGATTGAGATATAGATTAAATGATAACACCTATTTTTATAGACATGAATATATGCAATCGAATTTATTCGAAGATTTTTCAGAAATTATTTTATCCATAAAAATGGAATGGAATATTACCAGAATAGCACAAAGAAAGATTTGAGAATTTTTTTTATCAGATCAGCAATAAAAAGAACTATCTAAACGAATTATGTAGACATACAGAGAGAATGCGTGTGTGTGTGTGTAAGAGAGAGAATATGTGAAAGAGAGGGATAAAGAGAGAGAGAGAGAGGGGGTAGAAAAAAGATGAACGAAAAGTGAGAGGGATAGGGAGAGGAAGTGGGAAAGAGAGAGATTGCGAAAGAGAAGGGGAGAAGAGGAGGAGAGAGAATGGCTGAAGCAATATTTCGACGTGTATGTGTTAAGAAACGTATTTTTTTTTGTATGAAGGTAAATTAGTTAAAAGAAAATTTTTCATTGGACGTAAAAGTTAGAAAATTAAGCAAACGTGCCCAGAAGGTTACGTAACAGAAGAAAGTTTCGAATGACACGTAGATAAATATTTGTCTTTTTGGATCGTGATCTAACTGAATTCAGGCGTCTATTTTGGAGCTATATCTACCCTAAAATCCCGGGGAGGCGGTGAAGAGTATTTCATGCAATACGTGAGTAACTCTAGAGTCGGCTTCATGTAATAACACCACAAATAGAATTGACACCATAGAGCCAATATTGCTGTTGGTGATTTCTTAATTGTTGCATTATTGTAGCCCTTATTATAGAACAACGGGGAAGAGAACGAAAGAGAAATACCACCGCTGATATCGACACAACAGAAAAGACGACTACGACGTCTTAACAAAACAACAGCTCCTACCTGGTTACACGTGTAACTAAAGATGTCTGCCATAAAAATGTACCCTCACGCGCTTTTAAAAATTTTGTTCACTATCCTGTAAAGTAGCTGAAACTATGTGGTCGACATCTGGCGTTTGACTAACGCTACAGGGATAGTGAGTGAAAAGTGAGTGGGTACATACTTATATTATTTTATTTATTTTATATATTATGTTATTTATTTATAGTATGTAAGTTTGATGGCAAAATAATGAATAACTATAGTAATTAGATGGCGACAATGAAAAAAGAGAGTTATACATTCTATAAATGCCGACATTAAGAAATATTAGAGAGTAGCTGTATCAACATAAAGGTGAGAAAATACATACAGCGTGTCTCAAAAAATGTACTCACTCGTAGAATGACGAGAAAACTTTTATTTATCAACATAGAGTGAAATGAAATAGCATCGAATACATGAGACAGATGTAATTGAAGAATCATGTTCGCAAATGTTCAAACTGATGACCATTATTGTTCAAACAAAGCTGATAACGCGCACCAAGGGATTCGCAAACGTCGCGAAACATGTCATTAGGAATATTTTTTTGAGACACCCTGTATATAGCTACATGAGATGGGTGTTATTTAGTTATTTACAAATTGCAGCTTATTATACCAATTCAAACATACTTTTTTCGAATATAACCTAATCCGAGAACTAAAGTATATTTATGCATGTATTTAGTGTGAATAAGGTATATAGGAAAAAACCTTAGGGAAATCAAACGTTAATCGATTTAGCGTTAGTATAATAATTGATTAATTGTCACAATAACGTTATCATTAATGTATTCAACATTTAAGACAGTTGTATTAGGATATTAAGTATATTTGTATAGTTTAGTAGATCAGTAGAAACCGATTATACTTCTCTTTCGGTCTGCGTTTCGCTTTTCTTCTTTTCTCTTTTGACCCCTGTCAATCATTTTTTAAATTATTATTCATTTGTAATTCTATCTTCGATGTGAATATATATATATATATATATATATATATATATATATATATATATATATATATATATATATATAGAGAGAGAGAGAGAGAGAGATAGAGAGAGAGATAAGGGGGCTGTGTAGCATCAGTGCAGTTCCAACGAGAGAAAAAAGTATATTTAAAGAATTGTGGTTATCAACGCTAGTAAAAAAACTTTTTCAATAATTATTTATTATCTGATCATTTTAACATTTTAAGTTTTTTTAATATAATTTCATAACGCGTTTCGAGCATTTATCGTTTATCAATTATGCTCTCTTCAGATGTATATTCCATTTGATAAAAGTGTTTAATTTGAGAAAACATTTCATTTTTCTTTCATTTAAAAGTGTCTGTTCCATTTGACAGAAAAAATGTTATGGGGATTGTCTTGTTGAGATAAAAATATATTCCGTTTGGCAAGTGTTTGGTCATTTGAGTACATTTGTGTATTAGGTTTTATTACTTTAATTGCTTTTATGGTGCCGGTCGAATCTGTTTGGTATGTGTGTGTGTGGTCATTCCCGGTCATCCTTTGCTATCAGAAGAATTTATACAATATACAGAACCGCCCCATGGAAGGAATAATGCTTATCTTTAAATAAAACATATTTTTAGTAATCCTTATATCATTACTAGTAAAATACCGTCCCTGGAAATACATATAGCATTAGTTTTGAATTTTAATGTTTTTTCTTCTTTCTTTAGAAGTTATGGTATGGTTTTGGTGGTATTCCCAGGAAATGGTAGAGTCAAAACAATAATAATAAATAACGCGCCAACGTTAATCACCCTGTTGTCTTGAATATATATTCCATAATTTATAATGATAAGTTGAATAGTTTAGGATTTTACCAAGCACGTGCATATTACTGACGCTCACGCACACGCCGACCTTTTAAAAATATTACTTAAGCCAACTGAAAATTTGACATAGATCAATTCCTTTCTCTTTTTTGTATCTATCTAACATTTTTTAGGGTGACTGGTGTCCTAAATGCTAATATTTACAAGAAAATAAAAAATAACGTGGTCATACTACATACTAAGTTGCCGAGGACATATTCAAACATTCTTAATGATCGGTTCATAAAAAACTTCATATCTATGCACCTCCTAATTTACAACAAAAAAATAATGTGCGTATGTTACTCAGCGCGTTGCCTAAAATATATATTTCAAAATTCATAATGATCTGTTCATTAGTATAAGAGATTACAGTACACCCCCCCCCCACATATATATATATATATATATATATATATATATGTATATATATAGGTATATATATATGTATATATATGGATGTATATATGTATATAATATATATGTATAATATATATATAATATACAGGGTGTTTCAAAAGTCTTGGGAACATTACAAATGCGTATATCTCATGAACTATTCCAGGTAGAAAAATGAAACTGGTGCCATTTTAAAGCTTGCTTAATCAAGTTTGAGGTCATACTAATGATTTTCGTGTTATCTTTCCAGGTGCAGTAATGGCGTTCTCTAAACAAGACAAGGCATTTTGCGTCCTCCAATTTGCAAAGACTGAATTGTGGACATGTGTTCAGCGTGCATTTCGCAGGAAATTTAAAAAAGAAGCCCCTGAAAGGAAATCCATTGTCAGATGGCATGCTAAATTTGTGAAAGATGGGTGTTTGTGCCCAAGTAAGCGAACAGGTCGCCCTTCAACTTCAGAAGATGCAGTTGAGCAAGTTCGGACAGCCTTTCAGCGGAGCCCCCGTAAATCAGTGAGAAGAGCCAGCAGGGAACTTCAGCTTGCTCCAGCAACTGTCTGGCGTGTCTTAAGGAAACGACTGCAAATGGTACCTTACAAGCTCAAGTTGGTCCAAAAGTCAAAGGACACTGATAAGCCACTTCGCCATGACTTTTGCATTGCAATGCGAGAGAAGTTGGAAGATAACGGCTCATGAACTTCTTGAGCACGAGCGAGATTCACCAAAAGTGAACGTGTTTTGTGCAATTTCCAAGAAAGGTGTCTATGGACCGTTCTTCTTCGAAGAGGCAACTATCACTGGTGAATCCTATCTCACATGCTGGAAGACTGGTTAATGGCTCAGTTGGAACAAGCAGAATCTGATGACTTCATTTTTCAACAAGATGGTGCACCACCACACTGGAGTCTTAGAGTAAGGCAGTTTCTTAAGACAAGGCTGCCTGGTAGATGGATTGGGAGATCTGGGCGAGGTGATGACGTTCTCATGCCCTGGCCTCCTAGGTCTCCAGATCTTACCCCGTGTGACTTTTTCCTTTGGGGCTTTGTCAAGCAACAAGTCTATGTGCCGCCCCTTCCAAGAGATATTGACGAACTAAAGGCTCGAGTAACGGCAGTTGTGGGAACCATTGACGTCAAGCTGCTGGAACGCGTTTGGCAGGAAATGGACTATCGACTAGATGTCTGCCGTGTGACAAATGGTGCTCATATTGAGCAACTTTGAAGATTCCCCACAAAACTTGAAACTTTAACCTTTCCAACGGTACCAATTTCATTTTTCAACTCTTAATAGTTTTTGAGTTATTAAAAATCGTTATGTTCCCAAGACTTTTGAAACACCCTGTATATATATATATATATATATATATATATATATATATATATATATATATATATATATGCATATAATATATATATGTACATAATATATATATGTATATAATATATATGTATATAACATATATATATGTATAATATATAATATGAACAAATTTAGAAATGAATAATTACTTTAATTATACTTCAAAACACATTACAACCCTCTACCCAACCACCCGAATTTACCCTCCAACCCCACCCCAACAAGTCTCGATGAATCTATAGATATATAACCACCCCACTAAACCATCAAATCTCTAAGTATTACCTATAATTCTCAGCCTCAATAGCGTCTCAGTCATACTACCAATTATACCAAAATCATCTCCCACCTAAACCCATAACTATGATAGCTATTAACTCTGATACCACTTAGATTGATCTAATCTCAATTACTTAATCCTTCGATTACTATCTTGAACACTTAATTATTGACTGGTGCCTAGTCTTGATTATTGGTAGTAGAACTATAAAAGCTTACCATCACTTGCAGACTTATTTCGCCTAATGACTTCACAAATAACAAGATTATAATAATTACCATTATTATTATTATTATTATTATTATTATTATTATTATTATTATTATTATTATTATTATTATTATTATTATTATTATTATTATTATTGTCACTGCGACTATCATTGGCTTTATTATTATTATTATAATTGTTTTTATTAATACTAAAGATAATAACACCATCAAACTTCTTTTATATAGTAATTCCACTAGTATTAATTTTAGTATAATATAATTACAGTTAACAAGTATTATCACAACAAAATTCACTACCGTTACTGAGATCATTGTAAAATCCATAAATAATTATATTGAAATAGAATGCAAAAGTAGCAATTAATACCCTAAATTAAATTATCAAACATTTTTATCTACACGATAATCACCTATTACAACAGAAATGACAGTTATAATTTTATAATTTTATTCTCATTATTAAATTAAACCCACCCGGCCCTCTGCCCGGTTGAAATTGAGGTCACGATGGCCCAGACACTAGATACCACCCCACTCAACTTTCTAAGATATCACCTGTTGGGGTCTCCCCCCTCCCCTTTCCTGTCCTCGCTATAGGCTAATCCCCATATTCGTCCCCCCTCCCTTTTATTCATCTTCAATTTCCGGTTGAAGTTGAATTTAAGATTTTAGTTAGTGATTCCGTTTAAAGCTTGAAGAGTTGGCTTTCATTATGAATGTTAACGAAACAACATATATATTGTCGCAATTAATGGAATAATAAAATCACCAACAAAAAATATGTATAATATATATATATATATATATATATATATATATATATATATATGTATATAATATAAATATATATGTATATAATATAAATATATATGTATATAATATATATATGTATATAATATATATATGTATATAATATATATATATATGTATATAATATATATGTATATATATATATATATATATATATATATATATTGTGAAATATAAGAGACAACTCATGTCTAGATATCCTTTGGTAGATCCTTTCAATAGTCCGAATCAGGATCTTAATTTCGGAGGGGAATTGGCTGATGAATTTGCCATAGTTTGGATTTGTCTCTCAAGTACTTTCAAACCTATCCTGATTAACCTCATTTCCCTGAAGATGGACCCGCTATTTCAGAGACTCAAACCGTGAGATCTTTTTAGCATTCTAACTGTCTCCTTAAGCTTTTTAACTCTCTTGCACTTGGTTCACTGGGTATATTCTCCAAGTAGATCTCGAAATTCATTTTCAATAGCCCGGTAGCTCCTATGATTACTGGACTGATGGAAATCTTCCTAAGATTTCAATTTCACTTCATGTCGTACATTAGACCTTGGTATTTAATAAACTTCTCGCTTCACCGAATCAGCATCATTAGGGACACTGAATTGAACTAAGGTTGCTACTTCCCCTTTCGTGTCCCAATATCACTATATATGTGTATATGTGTATACTCTCAATAAATAATAAAACCCAAAAGAGATTGTTCAAACCTCAGAGAATTTGTGTTCTGTTCTTTTTTTTAATGTTTAGAAAGGCTGTTAGTAAAAGAAAAAGAAAACGTTTACAATGGGTGAGGAAGAGGAAATGAGGAAGGGAAAATGAGGAAGAAGAAATTAATTACTGATACATGGCGTCTGCCATGGAGTTTTATTGCCACATGTTCGCTGGTGCACCAACCAGTAGTCTTCGTCTCTTTGAAAAGTTTAAAAAAAGAGCATCTAATCTAGTAGGTCCCTGGCTATATACCAAGCTCCAGCCCCTGTTCCATCGCCGCAATGTGTCGTCCCTATGCTTATCCAAATACTTAAATAGAATGTGCTCCAACGAACATGCTGCACTTGTGTCCCCTCAACGTAAATACCTACGACTAAGCCGACAATCAGCAAAATCCCACCCCTTTTATTGTAGCAGTCTCCAGATGCTGAAAAGCTTACAACTACTTTAATAGCTTTTTTTACTCATAGCACGTGCTTTTGGAACTCCCTCCCTACTCCCTGTTTCCCTAGACTGTAGCGACATGCAGAAAACTAAACGTAATGTGAACAAACAAGACTATGCACGTTTAGGGTATGCCTCTATTAATTCAGTCCCTAATTCACAGTGCCAACGTGTCTTGTTTGCGGTGAATATAAAATAACAATCGCAAAAACGGGACGTAGGGTGTCTAGGTGATGAGTTGCTCCCCCCCCCCCTCGGATAAACTGTGGTCACAATAGTTGTATTGGCAGAGTATAAAATAGAGTATATTACACGGGCGTGCATGCATGTTACATATAAATGGAAAGAAAAGAAGGAATATTAGAGTGCTAACTTAACATTGTTTTGTGAATGTCAAATCAAAGAATAATTAACATTAATTAATAATTTTACATGAACATAAACGTCATTCTTAGTCAGTAAATGTTCATTCAGTAAAGTTTATACAACTCGTGTTTTTAGTAGAACAAAGTGCAGTGAGTTAGTCACGTCATGAGCACTACGGAGTTGTATATATATCTCAATCTCACAAAAACAGAAGCCATTTTTTGCAAAGATGCATAGAAGAAAAAGGTCATCCCTAAATCCATCGCTAAACCTTTACAACCTACCCACCACATCTTTCCTGATTACTTGGAGAACTTCTTATCATCATCTTCCTCTTTACTTAAACAACAAGCCTTTGCTCTCACACTTGAGGCAGATTCGCCCCTTAAATCGCTTCAACAAGATTAACCTTTCACCAACACAACTTCAAACATTCTCATAAAATCAGTCAATAATTTTAACAAAAACCATTTTACTAAACTTGACCGCAAATTACACAACCTGATAACCCACAGCGAATGGAAACATCTTGGCCGACCCGACATGGTTCAAAACCATAGCAACATCAATCTATCTTGCACTGAGTTTGAAGCCCTTAGTTTCGGTCTTAAATTCGCTACTGGGATCCAAAACAACTACGTTACGCAAAGCACACTCCTCAACTATAGGAATTCCGATAATGACCTAACCAAAGGATTTCTACAAAGTCTCTCTTTCGCCGCTTCTACCACACCTCAGGAAAGAACCCTTCCCAAAAGATATATTACAGCATTACTTAATTTAGCTGCCATACCAAACATCGTCATATCCCCTGCTGATAAGACATGTGGTGTTGTTATCCTCAACAAAAGTGATTACCATAACAAAATCATGGACATACTCAACGGCGGTTCAACATATGAATCCACCGATCTTATTACCATCAACAAAAACAATGAAACATTTATCAAATTTTTCAAAATCTTTACTAAACAATCCAAAGAATGGACTTCCCTCATTTCATACCACTCCACCATACCAACACTTTACGGTCTTCCTAAAACCCACAAACATAATATGCCCCTACGCCCCATTATTTCCATCATTGAAAGTGCCTCTCACAATATTGCTAAATCATTGGCAAAAATTCTTTCACCACTACTAGGTACTATCAGTAACGCACACATAACGAATTCAGGGCATCTCCTCAAAAAATTACAAAATATTACTTTACATAACCATACTATGAACAGCCTTGATATAACCTCTTTATACACAAATATACCCGTAATAAAATGCATTAACTTACTCTCCAAACACTTAAATAAAATAAATTTTTCTTGTTCTCTCCCAATTAAAAGCATTATAGATATCATTAGGAACATAACTTCTCTTACTTTCTTTAAATACAACAATAACTATTATAGACAGAAATTTGGCCTACCTATGAGGAACCCCCTTAGTCCCGTATTAGCTTGCTTGTTTTTAGAATTCCTCGATATCGGTCCTTTTACTTACCGTACCCCTAAAACTGCTACCTATTTTAAATATATTGACGATATTTTAATTTTTCTACCTGTTAGTCATAAAATAGAAACATTAGCACAAACACTCAACAAAGTTGAACCTTCCATCAAGTTTACTTTCGAGAGTGAACAAAACAATTCTTTAGCTTTCCTCGACATTCTTATCCTCAAAAACAATAATAGCCTCTCATTTCAAGTCCATCGCAAACCAACCAACAAAAAGGATTACTTGCACTATTACTCACATCATAATCATTACATAAAAAATAGTATGATAATTGGCTTTTATCTCAGAGCTTTGCGTATTTGCAGCCCTGAACATCTCTCTCAGGAATACAGTAAAATAGAATCCTCTCTCACAACTTTAAAATATCCCAGACATGTCATTCTTTCCGCTAAAAAGAAAGCTATTCAAATACATCTAAAAAATATCAAAAATACTAAAACAACTCCTAATACTACACAACCCATACTAAGAAATGTTTTCCTCCCTAATAATTCTCGCAACAAAAATATGTTCTCTTCTCTTTCACGGCATGGTTTCAGAATTATCCAAGCTACCTCACTCACTATTAAAAACATTTTACAAAAACATAAAAACAAAAATAAAGTTCTTACATCTCCCACTCCAGCTGGAATTTATACTATACCATGCGCCGATTGTGGAAAGATATATTTTGGTGAGACACAACGTCCGTTAAAGAAACGAATTTACGTACATAATCGTGCCATAAAAAATTGTGATACCTCAAATGCGCTATGCACCCTCATGATTTCTTGTGGTCATCATTTCAATACAGAGAGTGCAATTTTAATAAAACATATACACGACACTAAACTTCGTCGTCTCATAGAATCATGTTTAATCCTACGTCATAACAACACAATCATCCAAAGACAAGGATTTTATAACATTGCTACCTCTTCCGCTAGATCGATTCTAATTGAAATGAACCTAAATAAATACGACCACGTATAACTTTTAATCCTTTTTCCCCCCCCTCCTCCTCCTCCACCTCCTACTCCCCCTTTGTTGTTTAACTCTTTCAAATTACTACTACTAATCTACGCTTCCAACATCTAGCGTTCAAAAGATAACTGCTGATTTGTTTTCTCGCTTTCTTCTTCTTCTTCTTCTTCTTCTTCTTCTTCTTCTTCTTTTCTTCTTCTTTTTGAACATTTCTGTTGTTTATTACACTTGACTATTTTTTTTCCTATCGCGTTCTTTGTATAAATTTGTTTTAATTAAAGTTCTGCTACCTACTGAAGAAGGTCGTATTATAAACGATCGAAATATTTTGGTAGAACTGTTTTTGAGTCTATTTTTGCTAGTTGTTGATTTGCTTATCCTTTATTCCATTTTTATTTTATATATATATATATATTTTATATATATATATATATATATATATATATATATATATATATATATATATATATAGTCATGCACATACAGACTGTTTCGCAGCTCTTCAGTGCAGCTAGACCAGCTAGTGCCTCAAGCCGGGATTGAAACTCGACCGTCCAGCTGACAGCCGGCGCCTCTACACCTGCGCTATCATACGACACTGACTGAATGTAAATGATATCTCAATGTAAACATTGTTAAGTGCTGAGAGCTTGAATGAGTTTTACCCAATGAGCTATGCCTTAAAGCTAATGGCAGTTGGCGATATCCTTACAAATAAGCTCTACTCAAGAAAGGGAGCTTTACAGACCGTTTCGCTGTATCAGAGCTCTTTAGTGCGGCTAGTCCAGCTAGTGCCTCAAGCCGGGATTGAAACTTGACCGTCGATTGTATTTTTATGCAATTGTTTTTATTGGTGATTGCAGCGTTCGTTGTTTTTTCTGCTTACTATTATTTGGATTCTTTCACTTCCTAAGTGATTAAGATGCAGAAAATTGCATTCTTAGTCACCCTTAACTTTATAAGACGTATTTTTCGTTAATACATATATATTTATTAATTTTATAAGTACATAAGAGTACATATATATATATATATATATATATATATATATATATATATGTATATAAATATATATATATATATATAAAATATATATATATATATATATATATATATATATATATATATATAAAATACATATATATATATATATATATATATAAAGATATATGCAAATGTGAATATGCGTGTGTGAGCAATATGGGTATGTAAGTATTACTGTGGCACTGTGTAAACATGCGTAAGTTTACATTGTTCTGTTAGTGCGTGTAAGTTGTTAGCAATTAGCTTCTGTTCGCTTCACCTCTTGTCAGTGCGTGTGTAGATGTGGGCAATGGTGAGGGAGCTTGTACATGAGTTTTTGAAGTGTTCTTTATTTCTCGCCTCCCGGACCAAAGACCCGGGTATGTGGAGAGTACGTTCTTGTGGGTCCTTTTGAGGCGCGCTGGATTGGATCTGTCTTGCCTGTTTATTTCACCGTCTGTTTTAGGGGTTAGTCAGTTCGCATCGGCTTGTTAATTTGACATAGGCTTGTTAGATTTTTAGGTTTAAAACAATATTCATTGAGTTAACACGTTGTTGTGAAAATTAACTTGCTTTTTTGAAGTAAAGAGGACCGTGTATGCCAAGCTGGCATATATTCAATCCCTTGCCTGGATTGTGATAGGGTCACCTAACGCTACCTAGACAAGAGGATTTACGAACAGAAAAGAGCCATCAAAACTAACAACGCACTCAACGACTTATATTCTCATGCTATGGATTATGATCACTGTTTTTATTAAAAACACCACTTTTTACAAAAAAAAGATTTAACGCGATGATTAATTGAATCAGCTCACTAAACAAATACAATTAAACAATGAATGGGCTTTTATTATATCCCCATTTACATATCTGAAGCTATCATCAATGAAAACAATATAAACGTAGACACTGAATGGTTCCCTGCTTTTAAATTAGGTCCTTTGGATTCCCGTTTGCCTTCTGTTTGTGTCTTATCTTTTCCTTTTCTTTAGCTAATATGACAGCGATGTATATTTTGTATATATATTTCGAGTGGCTATTCAAACCAATCGCCTTTTGGCGTTCGTTCGAATCGTATCTCGGTCCAGTTTTACACCAGCATTAGTCTAAGGGCTGTTATCATTGGATTGTTTATCTATGTAATGGATAAGTTTGCTAATACATTCATTTACGTCTGTTATTTTCTTTGCTGGTTGAAGTGACCTTCTCGATCATTAAAGGGCAAAAGTACAATGCTCTGATAATATATAATTAAACAAAGATTGTCCATCTCCCTCTCTCACCCCACTGGTCAGCGATTTCGAACGAAGATCAAGCCGAATTAAACTCCTCTGTCTACCAACAAGTTTTGTCTTAACTTAGTCCTTTCTTGAGGTATTAAAAAACTTATTTTCTTATCGGCATTCCCTCAGTTGGGAAGGATCATAGTACAGGCGCGCACAAGAACAAGCAGTTAACAAGGTAGGATTTTGAAATTTCACGTGTTGTTGTAACAATGCCCACAACTTGTTTTTCTACATGTATGGCAGAAGGTTAAAACGCAACACAAGTATATTTAGATGAACGAATCTTCCTGGAAATATACCGTGTAAGTCTCTCGAAAGAGACACCCTTTTTCTTTTGAAAACGAACACACAAGAGCTAGGATATTTGCAACGTTGCTACCTGCCATAAATAAACTTCTTATATACGTAGGTCTAATTCTACTATTTGACTTTTATTGGAATTTTCCGATTTCCCCTTACTCTAGCCTTATGTAAAAAACCCGTTTTAACATTATTTTTTACACATTTACATCTAATATTGCTAGAGGTCTTGAATTCAATAACTTTACATATAAAAATAATACTTTTTTTTATCACATTACTGTTGGAAACTGTCGGATGAACATTATTAAATTGAGAATTCTTAATGATACATGAACTCGTAATTCTCTATCTGAACCGTGTCTCCTCTGCTGAAATGAGAAAGTAGTAATATTTAAGTTCAAAGATAAACCGAATTTATTACATAATAGATGATAAATTGCTGTCAATTGCAGACAGATTTAATTTATCTTTAAGTCTTAATTAAAATAAAGTAAAGTAAATTGACAGTTAACGGAAGTACGTGATCAACTTGTAATTAATATTATGATCATAAAGGTATGCGTGTGTTTATATAGTTTCACATCTTGTATGTACGTAAGTATATATATATACGGGTCACATTATTGTCTAGTATATATATTTATATATCATAGCAATTTCTTTAAGTTTGCACAAAAGTTTCAATTATGTATAGTCCGACTAGATCTATTTATTTAACATCACATAATCATACTTTTTCAGATAAAACATTCCATATTTCACCGAAAAACATTTTATTAACAAACAATTGTTTCTGCCAATCATAAATAATTACGTACTTTTCGATGAAATATGTAATGTTTTTTGGAATAACTAAGATTATATTATGTAATATATATATATATGTATATATATATTTTCTATCGGTCTATTCTCCTTTTGCTCACCTTATCTTATCTTTGACCAATCTCACCCCCATCCCCTCAAATCATATTTTCATACTACTTGGAAACCCCTTGCAAGCTTCCCTTATATATCTAATTTATTTTTAAACTGTAATTGTTAATTGTTACCCTGTTACGACTCACTCACCATTTAAACCATAGATTATAACAATGACACTGCA
>OY744517.1:34511897-34536897 GCA_963556195.1 Sepiola atlantica | reverse complement strand
AGTTAATCCCATATATATATATATATATATATATATATATATATATATATATATAAAATATGAAACTAAATATATACTTTTAGTAGATAGAACCTATAGGGAAATGGTTTAAGCTCAATATACGAGATAGAGCAATTATAAAGATAGATGAAAGAAGAGGGATAAACATGTACGAATGACAAATTTATTTTAACTTCGATTGTTCAATGCAAGGTGTACTCGGTAAAAATAAAAATATGTTTATTATTCTTTCCTTAAATGAGGGCTTTTCAAAGATTAAAATCTTATCATCAGAGGAATTACATAGATAGATCAGTTGGCAGTGGAAAAGCCAAAATTCAAAATTTGAAAAATATTAAGTAATGGAGAGTAAGAAAGTGCGTGTAAAAAGATATGGGGTCTGTCCAGTTGGTAAATGTCCGTTGATAAGGTGTCCAGTGAAAGGAGATTTACAGATGTAAAAGAAGGGTTTTTATGAAGACAGCATAGAAAAAAGTTCAAGAATGAAGTAAATCCAATGGAGAGATGTTTAGTTCAATCTCATTCTCCATTACTTAATATTTTTTCAAATTTTGAATTTTAGCTTTTCCACTGTCAACTTATCTATCTATGTAATTCCTCTGATGATAAGATTTTAATGTTTGAAAAGCCTTGGCTTAAGGAAAAAATAATAAGCATATTTTTATTTTTACTGAGTACACCTTGCATTGAACAATTGAGTTGAAATAAATATTTTATACGTACATGTTTATCCCTCTTCTTTCATCTATCTATCTATCTATCTATCTATCTATCTATCTATCTATATATATATATATATATATATATATATATATATATATATATATATATATATATATATGATAATTTTATTTACACAGACATGTACAAAATCTGCGACACTGGCATGTCGATGTTATCGATCAACAGTTACTATAAACTGAGATCTCATCAGGCAGAGTTAGAATCCGATCTTAACCTCAGATACTATTTGGAGAGAATGAAATGGAGGGATAAAGAAAGAGAAGAAGAAGAAGAAGAAGAAAAGAAATTTAAGATTTAAAAAATTGGGGCCGTTAAAAAATTAAAAATTAAAAATCTAAAAATTTTTTAGAAAGTGATTGTAGAATTTTTAGATTTTTTAGATTTTAAAAATTTTTAACTTTTAATTTTTTAACGGCCCCAATTTTTGAAATGTTAAATTTCTTTTCTTCTTCTCATTCTTTATCTCTCCATTTCATTCTCTCCAAATATGATCTGAGGTTAAGATCGGATTCTAACTCTGCCTGATGAGATCTCAGTTTATAGTAACTGTTGATCGATAACATCGACATGCCAGTGTCGCAGATTTTGTACATGTCTGTGTAAATAAAATTATCATATATAAAGCTCTATTTTGATATTAAGCACTTTTTATAAACCCGGTTAAAATTCTCTGGATTACCACCCTGTGGATATTTTTTACCTGGATTATTACCATTATTATTATCCTATATATATATATATATATATATATATATATATATATATTCATACCTAAATTTACATACGCCTCTGTGCGTCAAAGCCGTATTTTAATGCAGTTAGTCTTTAATCATTGCGATTGTTGTCCAACACTATTTTTACTTTGTTTGAAAACAAACACCCCCACAAAAAAATAGTTGTGTGAAAAGAAATCTAAAAGATATCTATTTCCTTTTGTTGTCTCGAATATTTCTTAAGTTAAATTGCCACCCCTGACACACGCCGTCATCCATGTGCGTCTAAAAAAAAACTGTCGAAACCGGCAAATAATATTTTAAAGAAATCATATAACAACGTACGAAACGAAAAAGAAAATGACGCAACGAAAATTATTGAACAAATAATGGATGAGAGAACCAACAAGAAGAAAAAAAATGAAAGAATAGCATTTGATGGTAAAATGATAAAAGAAGATAAATATAAGTATTAAAGTTTATGTTTTGCCTTGCGTTGTATAATGTTAAGCTTAACAAATATCTAGAATTGAGAAAGAGATGAAAGGAACCAATGCGGTTTTCATGTTGGAAATCAGGAAAAACGTTACAAAGCGTAGAGCAAACGTAATGGAAATGTTAAGAGTGGGTGCTGTAGCCACGTTTGGGGAGGTGCCACTCTGAGCCCCCTTGCTCGCATTGACAGAGTATAAAATCGACTTTGCGATCTAGGGGAAGATGATCTCTTCTCTTCCCTACATCTGCTTTCTCACAGCAGATACGTTGCTAGTCTTTCTCCGCTCTATCGGTATTTTCATAGTAGGTGCTCGACTGAGCTCAAATCTCTGGTTTCCCCTGTAAGACATTCACACCAGAACTCCTCTAGCTGAAGCCACTGCAAAGTACTTTCCTTTCTTCCTCTGTTCACCTAAAACCAAATGGAACTTCCATGAACAAGGTTTCTTTCCATTGACTTCCCATCTGTAGAACACAATACCGTGAAGCTGCTTCACAGTTGACTACAGCATGGTCGTTTCCAAGTAAAATGTCAACAATTACCTGTCGATCCGTCCTATCAAGTAATCATATTCTGCCCATCCAATCCACCGTTCTAAATACTCTCATAGTATTGAACAACAACAAATGATTTTTAAGAAAAAGGTCAATGTATAAATAAACCAACTTTATGAACCCCAAAAATTTGCTTGGTCTTTTGGCTAAGATCAAAGTGTAGTATCTGTTCCGATAGATACTGCACCCCATAGACTGGTATTGTCTTGGCCTTCGGGGCTTGATTTACGCCGGTCTATGGGTCTATCCTGTGCAGTTCTAATAGGTCCACCCTCCCCTCGTTGGGGAGGAGTAAGTTTATTGCTTACTGTTTGAGGCGCCCCTACCGGGGAATGCCGACGGGGCTGCCCAGGCCCTTTTAAATAGCCAGAGTGCTTACCTCTCGGGCGCTGGCTTTTCAAACCCCTCTTTCCCGACCCGACCATGGGTCACAACTTACTTGTGGGAGTAGGATAAAAACTGGCCTTGTGCCTTACTCCTGGAGAGGAGTAAATCAATACACGTTACCGCGGAAATGCTTTCCTACTGACTAGAACATGGTCGTACTCAAGTCCAATGTCAACAAATGTCTGTCGAGTCGCCCTGTGAATTAATCATAGTTCTTAATCCTTTCATACTACTCTTCCATCGTCCAACTGAAAATCTCAATAACCCTTATCCTTGAGTAGCTTTTGGCCTTAATAAGTGGGTAACCATTAGTATAAAGAAGGCGCTTGGCGAATATGATACTTATAAACGTCTGGAAGCAGGCACCATCAAATAAAAATAGTTGAAAGAGAAGATTACATACATGAATACATAAGAAGAATAAGAAAACTCTTTGAAACATAATTATATAGTAGTACAGACTACAACATGGTCGTCTTCAAGTCCAATGTCAACAAATATCTGTCGAGTCGTCCTGTAAATTAATCATAGTTTTCAATCCTTTCATACTACTCTTCAATTTACTTACAGAAGAGACGTTTCTAGCCTCTCTCTCTTTATTCCATCGTTATTTTCATGTAAGGTGCTCGACTGAGCTCGGATCTCTGCCCCCTTGTAAAACATTCACAGCAAAGACTCATAGCAAAACACTTTCTTTTCTGTCTTTCTCTCTGTGTGTACCTAACCCCAAAACGGGAACTTCCACGAACAAAGCTTATTTCATAGAACTTTCATTCTGTGAAACAAAATGCTATAGAGCTACTTCCCAACTGACTACAGTATGGTTGTCTTCAAGTCCAATGTTAACAAATACTTTTGGTGCCATCCTCTTGAATAATCAAATTCTGCCCATTCCATACATCGTTTCCAATCCTTTCATGGTGTTGTTCATCATCCAACTGAAAATCACTTTTGCCCTTATCCTCGACTGACCTCTGGACCTTGATGAACTGTGACCCATTATTAAAAAAACAAAAAACAATTGATGCTAATAAAATTGTTTTGTTATTGTTGGGTATTTGTGAAAAAATGAAATCTTTGACTAGTCAAGACGACGAAGATATGTGTCACAAAATTTAGAGGTCAAATATAAGACGTGTTGTAAGTAAGGTTTGATCGATTTGTTTTACGGCACATCAACCATTGTTTATGTTATTTAACGCCGAATGTTTCAAATATTTACTGGATTTGATCTTGTATACGAATGCCCGTCTTTTGTAGAAGTGTACCTCAACTGTTGGACATTAGCAAAAATAGCCCCGTCAGTTATACGCAGAGTACATACACGCACTTGACCTACTTTTGTGTGTTTTGTTTAGGGTTAGGGTCAGATTAGAGTAAGGGTTAAGATTAGGCGCTAAAAAATAAAGAATAAACGCCTTATGAAACCCCACTCGTGCCGATCGTCGTCAAAGGTGTGATATCCTATTCGCGGTGCCGGATTGTGAACCCCACTCGTCGGCGATCGTCGTAATGGCAATTAAAAAAAAATATATATCCAAATTCCTCAAGGCCGGGATGGCGACGATGATGATGATGACGTCGCCGATCTTGTCGTCTCGTCCAGCTACAATCACACTCCCACGTTGAAACTGCTTATATCAGCGAGCGATCACTGGGCGAACAGCAACCGGTTGGCTCTGTGGGAGCGAAAGATTATTCAAAGCAGAACAAAAAGAAAAAGAACAATGTTGTATAGAAGAGTAATTATTAATAAAATAAAAGAATTGATTTTACATTGGATTAATGTCTAGCGTACTCGTAAATGTCTTTAGCAAAAGTTGTGTTTTCTCTAAGTTATTTCGTTAGTTCTCTGTGTGCGCGAATTCTTTACACATGTAGTTGTTTAGTTACAAATTAACTGGCGAAAGCGGTGGCTAGAATTTCGTCCGGTTTGTTTTCTTCGACGCACGCCATCTTTGCGCGCGCCATGCGAACGTCCAACTCTGTCTGCCGACAATTCAACCCTAATAGCCACTCTACTCGTCGTTCGTGAAAAACGCACATTCTTTTATTGAAGATGTTTATCGTTGTACACACCCCTTCTCCGCCATCCTAATTCCTGCGTGTCTTCCTCTCTCAAGGAGGGCGGGGACGGGCGCCTCACCCCTTCCCTAAGATAAGTGGAATTTTCTTTCTAGCCTATTGTCATCGCCAAAACAAACGCTTTCTCATTCTGTCACACAGCTGGAGGTGATATATGCCTGCTTCGTAATTAACGATGACAGGCCCAAATAAATATCTGTCGGTAGGCTCTTTCACTTCGTAACGTTTTTGAAAACAGTCGTCCAAGAACAATATCGCTTTATTGATATTTCAGAACTAAATTTGTGATTATGGAATTCCATAATCTTCACCTACCATCAGGCAACTATTACTTTGCCTTCGGAGATAATGAATTCTGACTATCTCACACGACCCCGCGAGACTAGCTGGCGCCATTTTCCGTTGTTTGAATTAGTTCGTTTCTACGTCAAATATATACTAGTTTTATATCTCCACTTTGTCTCGACGCAGGGCCCTCAGTTGGTTTAGCATCACCACCAAGATGCATACTAGCGCGTCACTAGGGTACCCGATCCCCATGGGGCCCCGTATACCTTGTCACAGCCTCTTTGGAATGGATCGCGGAATGGTGAATAGCTATCTGTGTGGGTTTAATTGGAGGCAGACATATAAGGGAAACTATCTTTTAATGCAAATACCCAATGACAATAATTGATTCCACCCTCTTGAGAAAGTAATTTTTTACCACAACTCGTATTTTGTTTGTGTTTCGAGGGGGGAGTGACGAGGTATTTTTTGGAAGAGCTATTCTACAAAAGATCCACGGATGTTTAGTAGTTTTATTTGTTTTGTAAGCATATCATTTGCAAACATATTAATTATATTTAACTCATAGATACTATCAGGTTTTACTATCCCGGATAAGAGCGGGGCTGTGAGTATTGGCATCTAAGAGGTGAATCCGCACATCACAAAATGCACGGGATTTGGTCTTCGCAACCGGACACAGTTTATTATCATACACAGAAGAGTAGGGAGGTGGAGGGAAGAACACTTGAGTAGCTAATAGGGTTTGGAAATACGGTAGGAAGAAAAAGGTACAAAAGGCTTGGAAATATTTATATTTTTCATTCTCACTTGTAGCTGTTCCAAAAACAACACTGAAACTTGGTCAAATTAATAGTCATCTACTGATGACTTGGGGGTCTTTCTTTATTTCTTCTTTTCTTTCTGTTATATTGAACCAACTGCCAAAAATAGAGAGAAAGGGGAGAAGAAGTCATTGGAGAGGTCTGTTAAAAAAGTAACCTGATTGAGGATGAGTAATAGAAAGAAAAATATTATGCACACTTTTTAAAACTCTTCTTTTTTGTTATCCATAACTCTGGGCAACTCTTGTTAGTCAGATATAATAAAGATAACTATTTTTGTACGAGTATCTTTTCGAAGTATCTTCACCATTCTTTACTCAAGGAAGAAAAAAGTCACGACGATCGACCAGCAGAAGAAAGAACGAGCGGACTGAAGTGAAGAAACCCGTTATGATAAAATATCTTGAGGAGAATTCTAAAAAACATAAGAAAACAAAAAATATTAAATGGTTAATGTAGTTTGCGTGAAGCATTGTTTAGTGTGTAAATATATATATATATATGTCTCTGGCGATTTCTCGAAGCCGTGTGGGCCTAGACGTTAGCCTCGTGATTCTAATCTGAATCTACGAACTGCGTTCAATCCCATGCAGCCGTTTGCAACCGCCACTCCTGTACTGATGAAGACAAAACGCTGAAACGATATCCTCCGTAGGTATAAAAGCACTTTAATATTTAAATATATATATATATATATATATATATATATATATATATATATATATATATATATATTGCAATCTTATCTGCGTCAGTGTGGTTTGATATAAGTTCTGTATAATATGATATTTCAAGAATAAAATTTCCGTTCTTCAGATGTGTTTCTAACATTAATTTAAACGCGTATAGAACGACTATGTCCGGTGAGTACTATTCAGTAAGAAATGAGATGGATTTGAAATAAAAATAATTTTTGTTTAAATTTTTTTGTTCGTCTTTAATTTTATAGGTGTCAATATCGATATTAATATTAATAAAAAAAAAATGGCCCCATGAATAGGAAAAAATATATATCCAATCCGCAAAGATCAGGTTATATCCTGTAGCGATATTGAACGTAGGTATGTTAAAATAATGTTAAAATGGTATTTTACATGTAAGGTAAGATGAAGGAGAGAAACGGAAGATTCCATAAGAAGTCAAATATTAGATTTAGAGCTACGTGTGAGAATATTACGTCATGGACAGGAAGTCCGAAGTAAAACGTGGCGAAGAAGATAGCAAAATCGTTCTCTTTGGCTGTCGAGATCATTGAAATCGGACGTTTTTTTAGAAGCTCTATCTTTATTCTCACCATCTTCCGGTCAGCGGTCAGCAGATGGTTACTTAATAAAATATATCAACAAAGCTGTTACGCATACCAACAAGATCTGTTTGAAAAACAATCACTGCTACTACTTGTCTTGACTTGATTTAACTCACCATCAATTGACAGTGAAACAAACTTCATTATGTTTGGTTAATGGCTGATTGTATATACGGAACGACACACCTGTATATTATTGACCAATAAAATGCGTACGCGCCAAGAAAATAGTAAAATCTAGATATTTCTACAGGAATAGCTATAAAAACTCAATGTTAGCGAACAAGAGAATCATCCATCCAAAAAGATGTATTTCTATTTAAACTATACAAGCTTAGAGATACAACCGGCTACGCGGTCATTGGCACCATTCATTTGCCATCCAGTGGGGATAGCTGACACATATCAGTCGAGGATTCGATCTCAACAATCAGTCCGGCAGAAACCTGCCCATTTTTGTGGATTTTTATCCGTCGGGCTAAGGTATTCATATTGGGTAGTCCTAGGAGTTCCACTCTGCCAGGCCTTACCTTCCCTCTTTGTGGTTGACTTAGTTCATTGCTAACTGCCCGAGGCGCCCTGACCAGGGAATGCTGACGTGCTGTTCAGGGATTTTTTAAAAGGTCAGAGTGCTCATTCTTTAGGTGTGCTGGCTTGACTCTCTCTACCTTCTGGCCTTGTGTCACATCTTCTTGCGGTGGGAAGTTAGCAGTTAAGCGTTCCCATTGTCAAATATATATGAGTATCTGCAAAGCCATGCTGTTCTCAGAATAAGATACTCGGTTTGTTGATGAGCGCAACGTAAACTACTGCTACCCGTGGAAAAGCAGGATTTGTGGTCAAGGTTTACTCGTCTAGATCCGCCGGGTTCTGCTGATGCCCATGCATATAATCAGAGTAATCACCGATGGTCATTCACTATGAAAAGGCTATATTTTATCCGTCGCATATTGCTGAGATGCATTGAGACCACTCGAGGACACCCCTGGAGGATAACTCGCAAAGTTACTACTCATCTGCAAAAACCTGTATCCCTCTTTCTACGATTACAAAAACGTAACCTGTCAACACGACTTCAGCTATTTACGTGATTGGTCGCGATTCCAGAAATCTGTTGCGCTCGAAGAATTCTCTACCTGATGTTACAGTGTCAGCCATCTTGCTTACCTCTGTATTAGACTACATAATCCCCAAACGCTCACCTTCTCGATATTTCGATGCTTAAAGAACGAATATTACTTCAAAATAGTTAACCTATGTGTGTTCTCAGTCCAACACACGTGAAAGTCGGCTCACACTATGATACAATATAATGCCGCACCTGGAGAGGTGCCGCCCAGAACACTCTCTTTTGCCTTGGCAGATTATATAACTAACTTCACAATCTAGTGGGTAATAATCACTTCTCTTCAGTCTATTTCTCACCGAAAAGAACATTGCTAGTCTTCTCTACTCTATCGTTATTTACACTGACATCCAATCTCCCCCCCCCCTGTGAAACATTCACAACAATAACTCGTCTGCATACCACCACTGTAAAAAAAACGTTATTGTTTCATCTGTGTATCTAAATTCAAACGTAACTTCCATGAACATAAATTCTGTTCACGAACTTCCCATTTGTGGAACACAATACCACGGGAATACTTCTCCTCTGATTATAGCATGCTCGTTTTCACGTCAAATCTTAACAAGTACTTGTCGAGTCGTCTTTTTAAGTAAGCAAGTTCTGCCACCCATCATTTCAAATCATCTCGCAGTTTTGTTCATCATAAAACACAATCATATTAACATTTATCCTCGAATTCTTTTGGCCTTAGTAAGTGGTTACTCATTAGTATATAAAACATCAAATTAAATCGGAACCTATAAGTTTGTATATATATTTAAAAAATTTTTTTATAGCAAATCTTACTTGATAAGGCAAAACTTCAACACTGATGTGATGTGTGTGACCGTGTTCCATAATATATTTCGAGGAAAACCTCTTCATCAAATGGTGGGTGTTTCAAATCTCAACAACTATTTGTTTGTATTATTTGGATTTTTCGCACTATTATTTTCATCCTGATTGTTATTTTCACAACGTTTCGGCCGATATAAATCTGTGTGAATTTAAGAATAAACACGGAACCCAGAACCGAACCCCTGATTTTATCCACGAGAGTAAACTGTTCTCTATGCCAGCAATGACCTGGTTGACCACCGAATTACAGTCATGAATGGCCAACCGTTTTATCTCTGTTCAATGGTAAAATGTGCATATCTACGTTAATCAGTACTAAGCGCTACCTAATGGTCGTCTAGAAGTTTTGGGGCAGCCTTGGACAGACGAAGAAGAGGTATAAGGGATGAACATTGCTTTAAACAGGATGGGACAATTTCTTACATTTAAAATGATTCGTTAGAATAACGGGGGGCACTTTGGTGACCTTCTAATTCGTAGAAAGTGTGATCCCGAATGGGCTTCACACTCACCGGACTTCAACCCTCCAGATTTTAAAAATCTTTGCGGTTATCTCAAAGATAAATTTTACCAAAACAATTCCCATACTATTTCTGACCCGAAGAGAAGAATCAACGCCACAATCAGAGTGACACATTTGAAGCATAACATTGAACGGCGATATAACTAAGACTGTTGGATATTTATGACTGAAAATTGGTGGACAAGTCCGGAATCGACTGAAGTTTATTTGTAACAAATATGGTTTTATTGCTGAAAAGATTAAAATTCCATGGGTCGCACATGTTGAGGCCACCTTTCAGTAGTAGCAGTAATAGTTTAATGTTGACTTTCTGAAAGATATATTTGGTTAATAATTTCCTATTTCAGTCACATAAATTATTTATGCCATTTTGACATATCCAGCATTCCAAGGTTGATTCATGTAAAATGTGGTATAATTCTGCAAAGTAGTTTTGAAGCCTATTGATGGTTAACAGACACAAATACTCAGTTATAATAAAGGTTATGGATTTGTTTGTGAAAATGTTCAAGAAAACTATAAGTTTATGAAATAATTGTAGTTGAACATCTCAACCATATTTAGACAACGCAGTAAAATACACATATAAAAATAAAGAACGAACAAACCGTAGCTAAAAACTGCTATTAATTAGATGTTTATTTATGTTTTTCGTCAATCAAATGTTTCTAAATAAAATGTTTTTTTTTGTGCCTCGAAAAGTTTGAAAAAATGAATTTTTATATAACAAACAACGAAGCACCTTTTTTAATTAATTTCTTGTATTTTTTGTAATTTTTATTCAATGTTTTTTTCTTTTTAACATTTTCTGGGTTTGTGTTTAGGGTTAGTGTTGAGTGTTAGTCTTTCGCTAGTAGTGAGCATTTCTGACACAACTCAATGAGTCATTCGGAAGATTCAACGCGCTGACACAGATCGTAGAAATTATTATTTTTATTATTTATACGCTGCAGATCGTAGAAATGAATTTCTTCCGAAAGTTATCGTCTGCTTGCTTGCAATCTGAATGGTCTAATACCTGCTGCAACCTGATTGGTTAATAATTTCGTCAATTCTCGGGCGCTTCCGAGACCTCGAACGTTGACGACGCGAAGTCACAAAAAGCGGTGCGTTCTCTATAAGAGTACCAAGCAATTGAAAAAAAATCTACCTGGCGAATATACCCGGTGAAGCAAATGCAAGAGATATACATACAATTACACTTAAAGGAGCGGTTAGAATTATAAAAAGATCTCTCGGTTGGGATCTATGAAATATCGGATAAAAATCTGGCATCCGGTAGGATGCTACTTCTCAGAACAAAAAAAAAAAACAAGAGAAAAATAAATTTTTAAAAGTGAAATGACTTTGACAGTGTTTTAATAACATTCGAAATTTTGTTTTCAGACAGTCCAAATCTCCATTAGAGTATCCTAATAAATTTCGATGTTAGCCGTAAGAGACATTACACGACGGCACGATGCCAAATATGACTTACGTTTGAGAGTCGAAAAGTCTAGTTTTCAGACCAATGTTCCGTGAAGAAAGGCTAAGAAACGGAATGTACATGATCGTAGTAGAAAATAAAATCAGAATCTGGTAAAAAGACGTAATAAATGTTAAAGGAAATCGAACAAAATATTTATATAAAGAAGAAAAAAGAAAAAAAATACGTATATAAAGAAAAAATATATATAAAAAATACTTCTATAAAGAAAAATATATATAAAAAATACTTATATAAAGAAAAAATATATATAAAAAAATACTTATATAAAGAAAAAATATATATAAAAAATACTTATATAAGAAAAAATATATATAAAAAAACTTATATAAAGAAAAAAAAAAAAATACTTATATAAAGAAAAAAATACTTATATAAAGAAAAAATATATATAAAAAAATACTTCTATAAAGAAAAAATATATATAAAAATACTTATATAAAGAAAAAATATATATAAAAATACTTATATAAAGAAAAAAATATATAAAAAATACTTATATAAAGAAAAAATATATATAAAAAATAATTATATAAAGAAAAAATATATATAAAAAATACTTATATAAAGAAAAAAAAGAAAAAATACTTATATAAAGAAAATAAAATACAATGAAAGAAAGAATTGAAAGAAAAATGTGCACGTGTAATAAAACGGATGAAAAAATAAAGATGATAATATCTGAAGAAAAATATGAAAGCATAAGATAAATCTTTTTTAATCAAGGTTACCTGGTGTTGCCCGGAATTAAAATATGTACTCCTGACTCTAGGCATTATCTCTTATATTACGATTTTTATTCTTATGTTTTAATTTCTATGAATTTCATTTGGAATTGGTTCAGAGAAATAACTTTACAACTATTTATAAAGTTGTAAAATGGTCTGGTGTTTTATTCGTATTTGCATCTTTTTAGCGTCGCACATTTACCCGTATATTTTCCGTGACTGGCATATTGTGTGTGTGCTCTTATAAGTAAACAAAAAAAGAAGAAACAGGATCATAACAACAACGATTAATTTAAACACACACACACACATACACACACACACACACACACATATATATATATATATATATATATATATATATATATATATATATATATATATATGAATCAAAAAGGAAAAGCGGAAGCCATGAAACTCAACGTTTCGCCAAACTGTTGCGTGGGCTTTTTCAACAGCGAAAAAATGCTAAAAGTGGAGAAGAACATTTTTTTGTCTGTAAAAAGCTCACACAACAGTTGTGCGAAACGTTGAGTTTTATGGCTTCCGCTTTTCCTTTTTTTTTCATTCAAACCGCCGGATTATTTATTCATTTCATTTAATTATAATATATATATATATAGACGGGCACTGAAAGTGTAGTATTAACACAGCATGACGTCGCTAGCTATAAATGCATCGTTCCTTTCATGAAGTTGAACGCTCTTATGACGTCTAGCCGCCGGATTCAGTGTTAAATTATCACTGTTTATTCGCTATTCAGCGATGGCCGTATGGTTCTAGATGTCGGGATTTCAGTTGTAAGTACTCGTAATCCGGGGTTTCGAATCGCTTGACAAGTAGTGAATAGTTATATCTCTATGCTGATGAGTACCGATTATAAAGGACGAAACGTATACGTACATAGATAATAAACAAAACAAATATCATATATATATAATATTTGTTCTCAGATTCTCGAAGAAAACCGTTAATCCATGATACATAAAGAGGTTGAAAATCACTGACGTAGTTACTAAAGAAAAGATTACGTTAAATACCCTAACACAATTGAAAAAAAAAACATGTGTTGCAAGGGCAAAGAATTTATAGAGAGATGCATGGACTATGTGTAAGTAACTATGATGTTCTTTGTTAATGAGGTCTTTTAGTTTTATTAACTTTTATTTATTTATTTTTTTAAATAAAAAAATAAATTAAAATAAAAGTTAATAAAGTTAAAAAAACTAAAATGCATTGTATGGCTTCTAATTGTTCATTATTATTTTTAATACTTCATATTACCATATAAACAATGCTTCCTAATCCAAGAACAAGATTTCCTTTAAAACAAAGTTATTTCTCTTGATTACTTGAATTTTTAAACTGAACAACACATTTATTTTCCGAGTTACCACTCACTAATTTGGTCCCTGGCAACGAATATTATGGAGTATTTTTTACCATAACCTGCTCCAAGTGATTATAAATCAGAACATGTAAACTGTCTTTTATATGATAGATTACTAAACAGATTACATGTACAAACAGACGACCATGATAAAAAGTGATTTATGAATGAAACTGAAACAAAGATGAAGTTTAAGGTTCATATATACTTTATATACTATAAAAAATAAGTTAAAATATAGGAAGGAAAAATACAATAAAAACATTAACACATTTTTTTTAAGTTGTGGATAAAACATTGACAGGCGTAAAATAAAACTAAAGAAACTTTTCAATAAAAAATGGAAAAAAAAACAATATTAAATTACAAAAAAATGAAAATACCGGAAATTGTTTGAAAAAAAAAGACTATCGGTAGGATCGGTGAAAATACTACTACTACTACTACTACTACTACTACTACTACTACTACTACTACTAATAATAATAATAGTAATGATAAGAGTTGAAAACATAATCATACTTAAGTGATCACTAGTAATAGATATGACGACTAAAATGCTAGATGTTTCTGTTACGAAGGTGGGTTATACAAATATAAGTTAGCGAATGGAATGCATATTTATTTTGTCATCTGGAACTCAAGGCATGGTTTTTTGACAGGTTATCATTTACAGAAATTTGTTATGCAAGTAGTTGAATACAGATTTGTGTTTGTAGTTTCGAAATGAATACGGAGAAATAAAACCAAAGTTTAAGGATAAATCTTCCAGTTCTAAGAAATATAAATAATATCAGCAAAAAAAGATTAAAATGCGAAAAAGAACAAAATAAGTATTACATTAGAAAGAAATATGAAAAGTGTAATTTATCAGAGTATTTTGAAAATTTAATTTGTTACCTTCGATGAAACATTCTTTGGTCGATAAAATGTTTCAAATTATAGATATGGCTCTTGTGTAACACACAACGAAGTGGTTTGTCTGAATATTGTTGAATTGATAAAATGGCCGCGTAAATCTGTCTGAATCGAATTGAAACTTCATGGCGGCCGTTGATTTTTGTTTTATTGCCTTCTGAAAATTTGTTATTTGCGAATATACAAAACTAGTTACACATAAAAATAAAAAGTATATGAAAAAGATTAATTCAAATGCAAGAATAAGAAGTTAGAAGTGTTTTTATATACAAACGAGTCACCTCTTATCAAGGCCCAAAGGCCACTCGAGGATAAGAGTAAAATGAAAAAAAATAATATATATATAAATTTTAAAGGGGAAAAACTAGGCACACATTCGGGTTGTACATATTATAACTTATTTCGATCTAGATCGGTCTCATCAGATGTATAACCAACCAATGATTTAGAATCATGTTCTAAATGCGGTTGGTTATACATCTGATGAGACCGATCTAGGTCGAAATAAGTTATAATGTGTACAACCCGAATGTCTGTCTAGCTTTTTTCCCCTTTAAAATTTATTTATGCTTTGTTTAAATGTACATTGACATCTCTTACTCGGATTGCAATCTAAATCATTTGAACCTGTACACACACACACACATATATATATATATATATATATATATATATATATATATATATGTATATATATATATTTCTCTTTTGTGAGTAGCATTAAGGCAACGCCAATTCCTGACACTGCTGATTACAATTGAAAGTGATCTGGCGTTCAGGTTTCGAATTTTAACGTGGGAACACTTACCCCGTCTAGCAACATTAGACATCCGTGATACGGCGAAACAGCTATCTGTAGATTACTATTATATAGAGCTATTTATTTTTATTATATATATATATATATATATATATATATATATATGAAAAATATATAAAAAATAAAACAGACAAGAAACAGACAAGAAACAAAGAAAGATAAAGGACAAAAAAAACAAAAAAATTCTGAAAAAAAGTTTTAAAGGAGAAAAAAATTCCAGGCAGAATCATATGAAGAAAGCAAATACCGAAATTCAGAACTAAAAAGAAAGATTAAAGAGGTGTATTTTTTTAAGCGAGAAATTATACAAATATACGAAAAGAAAAAAAGAGATAAAAGAAAAATGCCGATAAAAAATGTATTCAGAAGAAAAAAATATACGGGGATAAAATAACGGAGCAAAAAAAAAAGATATTAAAAAAAGTCATATCTGAAAGAAAAGATTAAAGAGTTTCTTTTTTGGTATTTAAGAGAGAAAAATATAAAAATATAAAATATAAAAATAAAAGTATGAAAAATATAAAAGTATTACATATGAAAATATAAAAGTATAAAACTATCGCTAAGAAGATAAAGTAAACGGGCGAACAAAGACAATGCAGAGGGAGTCGTAAATAAAAGCAAAAACGTGTTAAATTCGAAGGAAGAATGTATAAAAATTGGTTAAATATAAGAAAGAACAAATCACGGAGAAAGTGTAAGATCTAAGAATATAAGACATTGATGCAAAATAAATAGAAATGTGCTAGGAAAACGTTTTCCAAATCGACCAAAAAAATTCTAATTGTGTGAAAGGAAAGAAAAAAAATCTTTTTAAACATATGAAAAAATATACATAAGCGCTGAAGGGAAAATAGAACTGCATATGAAAATGTATATACATATATATATATATATATATATATATTAAACAAAATAAGCGCCATTAATTTGGCAAAATATAAAAAAAAACAGGAAACGGTAACATCAGGAAAAAAATAAGATTTAATATTTTTTCATAACATTACGCCTTAGGGTTTCACAAGATGGCGGAAGAACCACGATAATTAGCGAGACTTCGAACGAGACTTGCGACTTGATGGAACCCCTTGCTTCACATCGACCGGAGATAAAAGAAAGTGTTAGTAAGAAGTGGAAATAGCACACACACGCACATATTCAAAAAACAAAATTGATTCCACGTTTTTAACGCTCGTTGGGTGGTGGCCGTGGTGAAGTGGGTACCGACATGGACTGCCAAGTTCGAATCCTAGCGGTTCCATAGCACCCACCTTTTGGATTGTATAATGCCTCAAAACACACAATAACTGACGTGTCTTAACAGATTTAAGGCACATCAATTCTTGTTGGGTTATCCCGAAACGCAGTAAAAGGTTAGTCACATTTGCTCTACGGCATATCAACTCTTGCTGGGTTATTAAATTCCGAAATATATTTATTTATCTCCTTTCTAGAAGGTTAGGCACAGGGCCAGTTTTATCTTACTCCCACAAGTAAGATGTAGCCCAAGGTCGCGTCGGGAAAGTGGGGTTTGAAAAGCCAGCGTCGAGAAGGTGAGCACTCTGGCCATTAAAAATTGCCTGGGCAGTCCCGTCGGCATTCCCCGGTAGGGGCGCCTCAGGCAGTAAGCAATAAACATACTCCTCCCCAAAGAGGGGAGGCAAAGCCTGGGAGAGTGGAGCTCTTAGACCTGCACAAAACAAACCCACAAACCGGCGGAATCAAGCCCGAAGGACAAGACGACACCGGTCTATAGGCTGCAGTATCAATCGGAACAGATACTACACTTTGATCTTAGCCAAAAGAAGTGCCATGTAATAAGTATTCCGAAATATAATAAAGGTCATAATTCGTCTGGTTTTTGTCATAATTACGCTTTTTTGGGGTTGTGTAAAGGCGGCACACAATAAAAGTATTGCCCAAATTACTCGTCTCCCTACGAGAACAGCTAGATATAATGTGGGGGAAAATACAACTTCCTCTCAAAAAGCGGCTCTCTTAATTGGAACAAAAATAAAAACCGTTTCAGTCTAGGATCTTTTTTCCTTTACTGACCGAGGGCAGAAAAAGTGAAGTACAGTATCAGAACAGACACCACACTTTGTTCCTAGCTAAAAGTGAAGTACAGTATCAGAACAGACACCACACTTTGTTCCTGCTAAAAGTGAAGTATAGTATCAGAACAGACACCACACTTTGTTCCTGTTAAAAGTGAAGTACAGTATCAGAACAGACACCACACTTTGTTCCTGCTAAAAGTGAAGTACAGTATCAGAACAGACACCACACTTTGTTCCTGTTAAAAGTGAAGTACAGTATCAGAACAGACACCACACTTTGTTCCTGTTAAAAGTGAAGTACAGTATCAGAACAGACACCACACTTTGTTCCTGTTAAAAGTGAAGTACAGTATCAGAACAGACACCACACTTTGTTCCTGCTAAAAGTGAAGTACAGTATCAGAACAGACACCACACTTTGTTCCTAGCTAAAAGTGAAGTACAGTATCAGAACAGACACCACACTTTGTTCCTAGCTAAAAGTGAAGTACAGTATCAGAACAGACACCACACTTTGTTCCTGCTAAAAGTGAAGTACAGTATCAGAACAGACACCACACTTTGTTCCTAGCTAAAAGGCCAACACATTTTTCATTTGTAATGATTTCTATCCCGAAAGACCCAAAGTAAGTTTAGTTATTGTACAAGAAAAAATAGGAATTGTATTCGAACATAAGTTCACAACGCTGAATCAGAGCGACAGCTTTTCAAGAAAAGCAATTACAACCGTGTATATTGATTGAACACTTTTTCCTAAACAACTAATAAAGAATGATATATGAAATCGTAAACGGTGAATATTATAAAAATAGGGTCTGCGAACTCGTATATTCCCGGAACTTATCTAATGTGAATAAGTGTTTTATTAAACAGTGCGCACGCATTTGGCTCCTTAGTCGTAGGAAGAAAGCTTGCGCCAGCGTTCTGGAGCTTGTGTCGTAATGCAGTCAACCGTTAACCGACGTGGATCGTAGTAGTGAATATGGAAAAAGAGATACCAAAGTGTTACGTTAGAGGTTACTGTTGGGTATGTAAATCGTTATACATACGCGTTTAATTTTGAACCCATATTCCTGATAAATGCACTAGCTTTTATCTTCTCGTCGCCGTATCGTTCTGCGATGCCGTCATCATCATCATTGGTGTGAGGCAGGCTACGCCTTCGTCTGTTTATATAAACTAAGCCCACACTTTGTTGGGTTTATTAACAGGATTTATTTAAAAAGGACACACAAAAGGGATCAAATTCTTATGTGTGCTAGAGAGAGAGAGGACGAAAGAGAGAGAGAGAGAGAGAGGGTAGTGTGTATGTGTGTGTGTGAGAGAGAGAGAGCGACAGGCAAACAGATAGATAGGAAGATAAATCGCCTGTCTTGTTACACTTACCTACATGGAACGCGACAGTCCCATCCCCGTCAGGGTTCTGGGAACGACGACGTTTCACTTCCGCTTGCACCGCTTGTCAGCCAATGCCGTAAGTCACGTGGTTTCCTCAGACACCACCATCTCTATCTAACACAATCACGTCTCAGTTAATATAGGCTTGCATCAGTAACTGCTAGATGAGCAATGCTTGAATTTACCTTTCGGTCAATCCAAGAACCTCTTAAAATGACAGGGGAAGACAATCGCACTAAGCAATCAATAAATGTCATACCTTACAATGCATAAGCTTTGTGGCTTCTCATTTTTAGCGGGTTATTTGATGCGGAAAGTATATAAAATATGCATAGCGTTAAGATCATTTGAATCGTCTTGATATGAAAAAATGTGATTTTCATGAAGACAGTGATGTTGAGTTTATTTATCCTTTCGAATTGTTAGAAAAACGATATCAAGATTTCTGCGCATAAGTACACGATGATGCCAAAAAGATTAGCATGTCCAACGTTTTTGATTGCGAACAGAGACGGCAGACAGAAAAAAAGATAAAATAAGAGAGAGAGAGAGAGAAACAGTGATATATATATATATATATATATATATATATATATATATATATATATATATATATATATATATATATCTATATATACATACACACAGAGACAGAGAGACCGAGAGATAGATAGAGAGAGAGAGAGAGAGATGGATACCTCCTATATATATATATATATATATATATATATATATATATGATTATTTTTATTTACACAGACATGTACAAAATCTGCAACACTGGCATGTCGATGTTATCGATCAACAGTTATTATAAACTGAGAGCTCATCAGGCAGAGTTAGAATCCGATCTTAACCTCAGATCATTTCATTCTCTCCAAATATGATCTGAGTTTAAAATCGGATTCTAACTCTGCCTGATGAGATCTCAGTTTATAATAACTGTTGATCGATAACATCGACATGTCAGTGTCGCAGATTTTGTACATGTATGTGTGAATAAAAATAATCATATATGAAGCTGTATTTGATATTGAGCACTTTTTATAAACCTGGTTAAAATTCTTTGGATTACTACCCTGTGGATGTTTTCAGCTGGATTATTACCATTATTAAATATATATATATATATATATATATATATATATATAGAGGGAGAGAGAGAGAGAGAGAGGAAAACATATAGAGATATGTAGATAGATATAAATAGAACTATATAAATATATATAGAGAGAAAGAGGGATGAAATGATAGATAAATATGTTTGAAAATATGTGGTGCGTTTGTGGCGTGAAAATAATATTTTTTTCAAACGAACCATAGATGTTTTGCTTCAAAATATGTGGTTCGTTAAACGTTTTCGTTCGAAAAATGATCAAAAGCATTCTATTCACGTCATAAACGCACTACGTATTTTCAAATATTGACTTATATGTTATTTCTTCAAATCAATCTTTTTGAGAAAGAAAGTCTTGAAATAAACTTCTTTTTTAATATAGTAGGAAAAATACCAGCAGAGTGCTCGATTAATTGAGAATTAAAATTAAAATTAAAAGCATAATATGTATTTATTTATTTATATATTTTTAAATTAAATTTAAAAAAAATAAAAAATAAAATGTTTGGTACAGAAAACAACATTAGTACCGTCGATTTCAAACACAGAAGGACTTAGCCATCCGGCTCTCTTAAGCTGAAGAGAGCCGGATGGGTAAGTCCTGTGCTTGAAAGCGACGGTATTAATGTTGAACTTATTTTTCTGTACCAATATATATATATATATATAGTCATCCACATACAGACTGTATCACAGCTCATCAGTGCGGCTGGACCAGTTAGTGCCTCAAGCCGGGATCGAAACGCAACCGTTGAGCTGACAGTCGGCGATGTTAACCCCTACGCCATCATGCGACACTGACTGAATGTAAGTTGTATCTCAATGTAAACATTGCAAATGCCGGAGCTCGAATTAGTGTTTACCTAATGAGCATTGTCTTTTTTACGCTAATGGCAGTTGGCGATACCCTTACAAACATAAGCTCTACCCGGGGGGGGGGGGCTTTATATATATATATATATATATATATATATATATATATATATATATATATATATAGAGAGAGAGAGAGAGAGATGGAGAGAGAGCAAAGCTTCCTTAATAGATAGATAAATTAATAGATAGATATATATAGATAGAGAGAGAGGGAGAGACAAAGAGAGAGAGAGAGAGAGAGAGAGAGAGAGAGAGAGAGAGAGAGAGAGAGAGAGGATAACTGTTGATGTCGGCGTGAGAGTGCAAAGCTTCCCTAATACACATTAAGAAACATAAATTTTACTTGAGGAATTAATCTTTGACATCGATATAAATTATTCAGTATCTTCTCACCTACGCCAAATTCTGAAACGAAGCAAGGGCGCATCTACACTGTCGATATTTGATGTGCGTACATATCCACAAATAGTTCATCAGTGTTATACGTATACTGTTTAGCCAAATGCATTCATTTACTGGAGCCTATGCACCCGAATACCTGTTTATAAGTGTTGACGTTAGGTGCAGAAATATATATATATATATATATATATATATATATATATATATATATATATATATATATATATATATATATATATATATATCGGAGAGCCATGATTATCATAACTGTCCTGTTTTTAACTCTCCTAAACAGTTCAATGGTAAACATTACGCTCAATTTTTGTTTCCCTGTTAGATACTTGAATCCCCTTTTTTATTTATGAATTTTCCAACGGTGGGTCAGCTTATTCAAGTGCTAAGTCTGCGATATCTTGGATTTAGTTAGTTTCTCTCGGAATTTAAACTGCATTTTCTGTCTTTGTTTAACATGACTCAAAGCTTCTTATATATATATATGTGTGTGTGTGTGTATGTCTTTAGGCAGCATTTTCTCATTCATGCTAACATTGTTAAAACTAACAGAATTCGTCTGTTTAATTATACCTTTTTTATTTTTTCAATTTTTCTAATGTTCTTTTCTGTAGTAATAAAAATAAATAATTGCCCTATATATATCACAAACGTTTTCGATTTTCCCTCGAATCATTCTCAGCTGTCAAAAGCAAATGATAAAAAAAGCTGGAGAAAGAAGAGAATTTACAAAAAAAATGCGATTTTATTCTGTGATGCCGCTCCCGCGTCGCTGAATTTAAATTGTCAACGTCTTTCATGGAACAATTCGAAAACGCTCTCTGTGCGTTTCTCCACTGTCTTTTGAAAAATTCTCTTCTTTGTCAAGCTTTTTTGTTCATTTGAATATACATTCTAGGAAACACAGTGAGTAACATATGCACCTTATTTCTTTGTAAAATTTAAAATTTAGGGGTGCATATATATAAAGTTAGGTATGTTTTATATATAGAGATTAAATAAGCAATTACCCGCCATACTGACACTGTTACGATACATCAAATTAATCTAAGTAGATTAATTTAGAAAATCTAAAACTATGTAAGAAATTCAGTAGAAAATTTATAAACGTATATATATATATATATATATATAACATTTAGTGTAATAAGAAAAATACATGTATATATATATATATATATATATATATATATAGTTTTTCTTTTAAAATATGTTCTTAATTAAACTAAATACAAATAAGTAGTATAATGGATTCGTCCGAACTGTATAAAATAGAAGCATTTTAACTCATAACGAATACATTTTTCTTGGACACAGACGAACAACACAAGTAAGGAGAACATTTTCAATAACAAAATAGGTTAGCAAAACATTAATATGAAGCAAAAAACTAGATTTTATATCCGGAACGTTCTTTTTTTTGTCTGATCAACACTTCTGTGAAGCAATGAGATAAAATACTGTTTTGTTTCTTAAATTCCTGGAACAGTTTTACATGGTAAATTCCTGGAACAGTTTTACATGATGACCCGTAAAATAATATAAAAATAATATTAAGACACGCGTAAATTCTTGAAAGCAAACTAATGTAGTGATTGCAAAAGATTTATTGACTTACAAGCAAAGTAGTTTCTAACGAAGGACTTGGGATTAAAAGTTTCTTTTTTTAAAATATAGTTTTAATGGTTGATAAACCTCCAAGACTGTATATATACAGGGTGTCTCAAAAAAATGTACTCACTCGTAGAATGACGAGAAAACTTTTATTTATGAACATAGAGTGAAATGAAATAGCATCGAATACATGAGACAGATGTAATTGAAGAATCATGTTCGCAAATGTTTCATGTATTTGAAGCTATTTCATTTCTCTCTATGTTCATAAATAAAGGTTTTCTCGTCATTCTAAGAGTACATTTTTTGAGACACCCTGTATATATATATATATATATATATATATATATATATATATATATATATATATATATATATATATATATATTCCCGAAACAGTTTTTCATGGTAAACAACTGATGATCCCTTAAATAATGTTAGAAGCCAACTAATATAATAACTGTAAAAACTAAATTGACTTACATGAGTGATTTTCCACTGAACGACTTCGGACTTAAGGTTTCTTTTTGTTTGTTTTGCTTTAATGGTTGAGAAACTTCCAAGACTATATATATATATTTCATTGTATAGGATAAATTCTTTAAATATATATTTTTTCGTTAACACGGTGAACAACATGGGAAGATTATTTTTTGTAAAATTTACCATTTAGGGTGTGCGCCCACCCAAACTAGCATCCTTCTCTAAGAACTTTAAAAATAAGTTAGATACAATAAAAAAACAATGTAAGGAACAATGTAGGGAAAACCGTTGCGAAAAGGAACAAGTAAAAAATTCTAGGACATTAAGAGTATAAGTATATTCTATTCTTACTGTTAATGTTCAAGAAAGATGTAAAATATAGACAGTTAACTTTCTTAAAATGGGGTACGGCTTCGAGAAAACTTCAGTAACACAGCGAACGAATTTTCATCACGTAAACAAATGTATCTGTGACGTCTGTTGTTATTAGCAGTAGAAATATTAGTAGTCAGCAATATGTAGCAAATTACATGATGTAAAGATATCCTCCCGCATACGTGTTGACAGCAAATATATAATAACGACAACACATTGTGGTGTTGACATGTTTTATAGTTTTATATTTCTTTAAATTCCCCGGCAGTGAATTAACACATTCATTATAAGTCTTCCCTCAACACGCCGCCATCCCTATGGGGTAGAGAAGAAGCCATTCGTAAACACATATGCCTCATCATTAGTCTTTCTTATTAATACGCTTGGTTGAAGTGTGTGAGTAATGTTTATTGACGTCCATCGTGACGTAAACGACATAGATAAATAGACAGATAGGTAATACCAGAAGAAAAAAACTCGTGTTCGTTGTATCACTACTCGTTTCTCTTTTCTTGGCCTTTTGGCTAAGATCAAAGTGTAGTATCTGTTCCGATGGATACTACACCCCCATAAACTGGTATTGTCTTAGCCTTCGGGGCTTGATTTACGCCGGTCTATGGGTCTGTCTTGTGCAGTTCTAGGAGGTCCACCCTCCCAGGCTTCGCCTCCACTCTTTGGGGAGGAGTAAGTTTTATTGCTTACTGCTTGAGGCGCCCCTACCAGGGAATGCCGAAGGGGCTACCCAGACAATTTTTAATGGTCAGCGTACTCACCTCTCGGGCGCTGGCTTTTCAAACCCCACTTTCTCGACCAGACCTTGGGTCACATCTTACTTGTGGGAGTAAGATAAAAACTGGCCTTGTGCCTAATTCCTGGAGAGGAGTAAATCAATACTCGTTTCTCAACCACATAATCTAATTCGTTAACCTTGTATTACGTAACTATTATCCGTGTTAAATATTGTTATGGCTGGAGACACGTACATGATTAAAGATTAATAGTTTCTTCTGTAACTAGATAATGGATGCCTTTAAGATGCGTCCGTTAAATCTACGCATTTAAACGTGACAGACGAACAGATTGCCAAAGCGTTTTATTTAGATACTTTGGCGCATCTGAAATTAAATATGTTTATTCAATCTGCGGATTAAGCAATGACAATGTTATTTCAAACATAGTCGCGGCACATCAACGATAATGCTATCTCATACATAAGCGTGACAGACTAATGAATATACCAGTTTTAAACGGAAGCTTGACAGAGTTACCCCTATCTATCTACTTCCCACGGAGCAGAATGTGACACAAGGTCGGAAAGTGGGAGTTGAGAAGTCAGCACTGTAGAGGAAGAGTACTTAGGGGACCTTAAAAAATTGCCTGGGAAGCCCCGTCGGCATTCCCCGGTAGGGGCGAC
>OY744517.1:34484397-34504397 GCA_963556195.1 Sepiola atlantica | reverse complement strand
ATGACTAAGTCATTTTGACTTACAACTTACTAAGCGAAATAACCTTAACCCACCGTTCTCCGAACCCAGTCGGTCACACCTGAGAAGGCCCATGAAACCCTTTTATTTCAGCGTCACCTTTTAATTCTTTTAACAATCATTTTTTTTCCGAATAAGAGGAATGTTTATTTTGGCGCGAACATTCATCTGGCAATGCGAAATACTCCGTTGTATTTGGCGTGATCATGCGACGTCCCCATGGCAGGTTTCCAGACGTCGCCTGTCACCCGTTCTTTCGTCAACCACTAAGAACTTACAGCATAAAACCCCAGCCTCATCTAAACACCATACTCTAGCATCTGTCACACGTTGAGGAGTCGCTTATGTTTGCGGCGTTTGTGAAAATTAATTAAAAAAACAAAAACAAAAAAAACAAACAAAAAAAAACAAACAAAAAAAACTTATAAATGGATAAAACTAAAAGTGAAATGTTAATTTTACTTTTAGTTTTATCCATTTATGAGGCTGTACAACGGAAGCGTTAAAAACAATGTTTAGAAACTTTTCTGAAATGTCTTTAATCGTTCAATAACGCTGATGCTGATTAATTTGACACCGTGTTTGTTGTTGTTGTTGTTATTATTACTAAGCGAATTAGATTGCTGCTCACGAATCAAATCTTCTTCGTTGGTCGCAGTTATTCTTCAACCTGCAATCATGCAGGTTTTTACGTCTGACATAGAGTGAAACAAGGTTCAGCGGCGGTTGCATGCAGAGTCGGGGAAAGTTGTCCCAGAACACATAAAATGATGTCGCAGAAACATTGTTCGGTGGCTGACATGTCTTTGCTTGCCAAATAAAAAGGCAGAGACAACCCCCAAAAATCTTAATCTAAATCAAATCTAAAAAGAGCACAGCAAGAATGTCAGGATAACATGAAGAATAATCTTCAGGAATTCGAAGAACAGAGATGGAAATTAGTGAAAAACACCCAGGGAGACGGTAGAAACTCGCAAACTAGAAAGCATGGGGCCAAAACAAAATACAAATACACAGATTCTGGTTTTAAGAATTTTACGACCCTGGTGGAAATGTTAATGTATTAATTAAGTTCAATTAATTATAGAATAATTAGTTGAACGTAATTGTCAATAGATGTTTTTCGTAATAAATTTTAGTTATAGTTTGTCGGATTAAAATTAACAGCGGGGAGACAACGGGGAAAATTATTTGTTTAGACAACCTGCTTATCAAGAAATACTTTTCAGCAAAACAATTCAGTGTTGACAAAATAAACAGTTCACGAGTGAATACTTACAATATCTGATGAATATAATTACTTGTCTACAGATACTAAGGTGCGCTAATTTTAGAAATGTGAGCCACCACTATATTAGGGCTCATAATTAAAGTCCAGTCTTTTACGTAAAACGAAGGTTTTTATTGCTCGACCAATAAAAAAAAGCAGCAAATGCGATACGAATTGTGATTGGGTAGCGAATAATAAAACTCGTTTCAAGTAAAAGCTATCAATAAACGAATTGACACTTGTAGAATTCGCTAGGCGACTTTCAGTCAGCTAAGGGAGACAGACAGAAAAACTGAGCGAAGGACCGAAGTCGGCAACTGATCATAATAGAAATTCAAAAGAAACAAAATTCTTTTTCAAATTCGCTCTGCTCTATGGGATAAACAGAGGAAACACATTTCAGAGTTCCCTTACTAAGACTTATACACAGTCAACTTCCTCAACTTGTCGTACCTCCCTTATAGAAGCAACATAACTTTTATTTCAATTAATATTTGTTATAGTTTACGGCGAATTTTATTTTTGAATTGCCGACTGAAGCGACCACTTACCTAAGTTGCCAACCTAGCTGCGTCAACAGCAAAGTTCCGCGACTATTTTAAACACTGCGATTGGCAAGTCGGAATTCATACCGTCACGTTTCGTTCCACAATAGAAACAAACATGAAAGACTTGCACAAAACCTAAGAAGATGTATACACGGAATGGGCATGCCGGAATGGATGACATAGGCGAGAACCACATTAATAAAAAAATATAGAAATAGAACCACTTGAAACAAATAAAGGCCGATAACCTTTTTACTAACCATGTTGAAAATCTTAGCGACACAAGTGTGCACATAAATCTATCACTCTCGCAGTAGCCGAATACTACTCACTGAGGAAGGGAGAAAATGTACGAAGAAGACCGAAAGATGCCGACGCAATTAAAAAGCAGACAAACGGACATAGACATGGCTTGAGGTCTACGATAATTCCCCATAGATGGATAATCGAATGTTTAAGAATGACACCAAAATAGATACTATACTACCTACTAGAATTGAGCATTGAAATATAGTACATTATTTTGAAATAGTAAATTGACTATTAAATGTTAGTAAGATAGTACATTAATAGAAATAATAGTATAGTTTCGGCTTCAGGCGGACGGATAACAAATCTCCATGAGTAATATATTAGTACACACTTAATAAATGGAAAGTGTAGTATCTGTTCCGATTGATACTGCACCCCATGGACTGGTATTGTCTTGGCCTTCGGGGCTTGATTTACGCCGGTCTATCGGTCTGTCCTGTGCATTTCTAGGAGGTCCACCCTCCCAGGCTTTGTGTCCCCTCTTTGGGGAGGAGTAAGTTTATTGCTTAGGCCTGAGGCGCCCCTACCGGGGAATGCCGACGGGGCTGCCCAGACCATTTTTAATGGCCATAGTGCTGACCTTCTCGGGCGCTGGCTTTTAAAGTCCCACTTTCCCGACCCGACCTTGGGTCACATCTTACCTTGTGGGAGTAAGATAAAACTGGCCTTGTGCCTAACCTCCTTAAGATGAGGTAAATAATACTAGGGTAGTATCTCTACTAAGATACTCTTGAACTTTCATAGATTGGACAAAATAAGAACTCAGGTACGTGGATCAAAGAACGAGGAAACTAATGACAATTCCCGAATGCATTGCATGTGAAAAATATACTGACCGACTATATGTAAAATGGAGAGAAGGGGGGAAGAGGATCTGTAAGTAATGAAAACTGCGTGGGCGATCAAGTAAAATGACTGTAAATATATTACATAAATTAGAGAAAGACTGCTTAGTACCGCCTTGAGAACCACCAAGGTGAACGTTACAGAGAACAACGAAACGGCAAATATAAAGCAAGAGAAACAAAATAAACAAGAGAAGTAACTACACAAACGATTGGTAAGAATCGTCAAAGACGCATGTAAACAAACACACATGCCGACGAAAAAGACAATTTAACATAGAAACAGAATCACTATTGATCGTCACAAAAAAACAACGCAATCACAACGAACTATACAGAAATCAAGAAAGACGAGACCCAGAAAAAGTAAATGTAGACTCTGTGGACAAAGAGACAAAATGGTAAACCATGTGAGACGTGAATCTAGAAAACTTGCCATTAAGGTATATAAAAACAGACATGACTTGATCGAGAAACTAGTACACATGGTACGTACACGAAACGGAGCCAATATTGAAAAAAATGAAAATCATGAAATCTTCTTGGAAATGAAAATACAAACTTATGTAAGCAAGAAAGTCGCACGTGACGATAGTTAGTACAAAGGAGAACAAATGCTAAATACTAGATTTCGACGTCCCAGTAATCACAGGGTGAAGCTCAATACAAATACATGGAGCCTATTCGAAAGTTGAAAGGAATATAGAACACGAAGACAACTACAGTAATACAGACAATTGTTGGAGCACGAGGAATAGCTGCGAAAGTCGTAAAAAAATTGGATAAATTTGAATCAAAAGGATAATTGACATCATACAAAGAACGGCACCGAAGAAATCAGCTGGAATATAAAGAAAAATCCTCGAGTGCAGAAGCCAACCGACATAGGTGATACCAAGTAGCTACAAGTCATTTATTTATTTATTCATTTATTTCGTATGAATCATGATTTTATTGTTGGTATTGGTTGCCCCGTTATCTTTCTAGTTATAATTATTTCTGGAAAGACATCGGGTACTTACATGAGGAACCACGTGCATGTTTCCAATATCCTAAATGAAAGTGTTTCTGTGGAACAAACTGAATTCGAACTTGACACACCCAGGTTGTCAGTCCGTGTGTAAGTTGCAATAGTATAATGCTGAGTAAACACAACTAGATATGTAGAAAGAACATTATATAAATTCAAGGGAACTGACACTGCTAGGATTGATATGTAAAAAATATCCCATAAGCTGACCTCCTGAGAAAAGACGCGATCGCACTAGCATCGCTTAGTATTACAGAAAATCATCGTGGAGTGTCTGGGAGAAAAGAAAGACCGCGGGGTGGAGGCATCATACATACCTCCATTCGATTGGCACGATAATATAAATAAAAAGTCTTTTGCAGAAATATATTACCAGATGAGATGCGACAATAGTGAGACAATAGGACAGAAGGAAAAACGCGGTGAGTGTGAAAAAGAGAATAAAAAAAGATTCGTGAAGCTGGGGATACGCTTTAGTAGTTTGTGTAGTGCTGTTCCGGTGTTGTCTGAAAAGAATCCCCTCTGAATTTTAGATCGTGTTGGCACCTTTTGCATTACACAGGATTTGGTCGGCGTATTGATATACATACGATTAGCATACCACTGACATGCGCACTGGAAGCTTGCTGATTTCCCCCCGCAGCTGGATTCGCGCGAAATACAACAGTTTGAGTCTAACCGCCGACGTTGACAGAGTGGCATTATACCCCTCCCTCTCTCTCTTTCTCTCTTTCTCTCTTTCCCTCTCTCTCCCTCTCTCTGTCTCTGACTGTCTGTCTGTCTGTCTGTCGTTCTCACCTCGTCATCAGCATAGTTACGATGGGCGGGAATAAACTCAAGACTTTAAACGATATAACATGCCCGACTAAGAAGCCGGCCGACCTAGCAACTCTCTTTTTGTTCCCATCGGATAAAAGTTGAATGATACTTTAGTGAGAACCACCTTCCCCACAATCTCGCCACAGAGACCACTCCACGAGCTCGCCTGGAGTCACGACGCCCATTCTCGGAGCATGCCCACCAGCTCCTGCTTTCAACACCCGGTGACGTCACAAAACGAATCTGGCTGAAACGTTGCTGGACGGGGGAATGGCAGGCAGCAGATAAATCAAGGTTGCACAGATTTGTGGAGGAGCCGGATAACCTATCAGGCATGGACCTCCCTCGCCGGCAGTGGACAATGCTCAACCGCCTCAGGACAGTTTCGGCCGTTTCGCCGCGACCATGAAAGGATGGAGACTCAGGGACTCGGCTGTCTGCGACTGTGGTCACTCTGAACAGACAGTAGACCACATCATCGAGTCATGCCTTAAATATCGACCACCCAACGGAGAAGCCGGCATAGCTGCGCTAGACAACAAAACATTAACATGGCTTTTCTCAACCGAGCTGGTGATCTAACAGTGAGATGTTTTGAAGCAAACGAAAGAAGAAGATACTTTAGTGGAGGAGTTTGGTGTTATTCATGAAAGATGTTGCCCCTTTTCTTATGCCATATTCTATTTGAGTCGAATGCGTCTAGAGACACACAACTAACTTCACATTCGTCCTGACTTTCCTCCTAACCAACAAATCACCCTGTAACTAAACATGTTTCAAACAAAACTAATGTCGGTCTGTCGCACTTACTAAACATGTTTCAAACGAAACTAATGTCGGTCTGTCGCACTTACTAAACATGTTTCAAACAAAACTAATGTCGGTCTGTCGCACTTACTAAACATGTTTCAAACAAAACTAATGTCGGTCTGTCACACTTACTAAACATGTTTCAAACAAAACTAATGTCGGTCTGTCGCACTTACTAAACATGTTTCAAACAAAACTAATGTCGGTCTGTCGCACTTACTAAACATGTTTCAAACAAAACTAATGTCGGTCTGTCGCACTTACTAAACATGTTTCAAACAAAACTAATGTCGGTCTGTCGCACTTACTAAACATGTTTCACACAAAACTAATGCCGGTCTGTCGCACTTAAGTTTAAAACTTCCTTTAGTAAATAATTATTCATAATTTATTCGGGCTTTTTAAAATAAAATGAGATAATTTTTATTTCAATTATCGGCCTTCGTAGCATGTAATATGACAACAATACTTCAAATAATTGCGTGACGTACATAATTATCCCATTGCTGAAATACATTCTTAAGGATTTTAATCAGCTCTTCATAATTGACAATTTAATTGAGTTACTCTTACACACATCTCATTATGCGTGTCAAAATACAATAAACGGGAAAATACAGAAATTATTTGAACATGCATGACATTTAAAAAATGTTAAGACAAAAAGTGTGAAAGCAATTCTGTGTGAAAGATCTTATTGTAAAAATGGATTCATAGAAAAATAAATGAAAACAACTGATAATAAAAGTTTTGACTGGTTTCCGCTATTTATATTTATTTTCAACACGCAAACGCACTCGACTAATGAATTCGCCTTGTAAAGACAGGCGTATAACACGAGCTGGGATAATTACATAGAAGATGTTGTTAAGTCTGCTGCAAAGAATGTAAGCTTCCTATACCGGGCTAGAAAATATTTTGCATCTGCCATTATCCTACATCTCTATAAAGCCACCATGGAGTATTATTGCCACATATTGGCTGGTGTACCAAACACTAACCTATTCCTCTTTGACAGGGTACAAAACACAATTTCTTACATAATAGGTTCCGCACTGTCTGCCAATCCCCATCCTCTGTCCCATCGCCGCAGAGTGGTATTCCTGTGCTTTTTTACAAGTACTTCCACACAATATGCTCCGACAAACTCACTGTATTTGTACCACCCAACGTAAATACTCCGACTAGTGGCAAAATCTCACCCTTCACTGTAGAGATCCCTAGATGCTAGAAGACTTTTTACTCTGAAAGCTTCTTTCTTCGGATCGCTTGCCTTTGGAATTCCCTCCTTGCTACCTGTTTTTCAAACCGTACAAAAGTGTATACATTTAAATGTAATGTGAACAAACACCCAGCAGCCCCCCCCCCCCAATCTGACTCCTATCCCAGTATCCCCTTACGCTTTAGTGGCAATTTGCCTTGTTTGGGGTGAATAAAATAAAAAAAAATACAAATTTGTAGCTCTGTCGACTTGAAGATCCGGGAGTTCTGTAATGGATACCATCTACGACTTTACACTCAGTTATGCCAAGTTCAAATCCTATCGAAACTATACAAATACAAATACGCACTACTATTGAATATTGATGTGGGTAAGTTAGCTAGTGATAATGTTGCATAGTATATATTAGAGATTAGTTGTTATGCGCTATATACTGAATAGTCAGCAGAGATCAAACAGTTAACCTTGCCTACATCAGCTAAAATCATGAGAAAAAGAAAGTCGCTAGGATTTAGACATGGACGACAGAGAGAGTAATAGCCGAAGAACTCGTAAGTCTTTATAGAAGTGAAGGTACTTTATTTAAAGTCGTGAAAAATAGTGGCGTTTAGAACCGTCAGAAAAACGTCAGAAGCAGAGAAATGTATCCAAGTCGCTACAAATAATAACGTGACTTACAGATGAAATTGGCGACTTAATAAAATGTATAGATTGACAGTTGAATGATAAGTAATAATATGAGAGCATTGGAAATCTCCACATACCACTCAATTGAAATAACTGCGGACCCATAAAACTGCATTTTTTCCTCCTTTGTCAGAAACATCGTTCATGGTCTGTGAGCACTAGAAGACAACATAGGGGGAAGCTAGAGTGATGAGTGACAACTTATCAAGGCTAAAAACACTCGAGGATAAGAATTAATAAGATGGAAAGATTGACAGCTGAATGACGATGAATACTATGAGAGGATTGAAAATTTCCACATAGCACTCACTCAAAACAACAGCCGACCTATAAAACAACAATTTCGTTTCGTATTTGTAAGAAACATCGGTCATGGAATGTGACGACTACGACTAAGGGACGATATAGCGGGAAAGCAAAAGTTAGGAGTCACTACTTATCAATCCTAAACAATCTCTTGATGATAAGAATTCATAATATGGGTAGATTGACAGTTACATTTTGATGAATCCTATGAGAGGATAGAAAATTTCCACATAGCACTCACTAAAAACAACAACCGACACATAAAACAGCAGTTCTTTTTGAATGATGATGAATAGTATGAGAGCATTGATAAACCAAAACTACAATCGACATATAAAACAGCAATTCTTCCTCCTTTGTCACGAAGAACGCTTTTGAAATATGTGAACTAAATGACAAAATAGGGGAGAAGCGGGGTAGAAATCGCCACTTATCAAGACTAAAAATAACTCGAGGATTAGTGTTAATGAGATGGATAAATCGACAGTTGAACGATGATGAATTCTATGAGAGGATTGAAACTAAAAACAACAGCCGACTCATTACACAGCAATTTCTTTCTTCTTTGTAAGAAACATCGGTCATGGAATGTGACGACTAAAGGGAGTACTCGGAAGTTAAGAGTCACGTCTTATTAAGTATAAAAATAGTCGAGGATAAGGGTTAATAAGATAGATGGATTGACAGTTGGATGCTGATAAATACTATGAGAGGATTGCTAATCTCCACATACTACCATATTCAAAACAACAGCGGGCTTATAAAACAGCAATTCTTCCCCCTTTCTCACAAACACCATTCATAGAATCAAGGACTATACGACAAATCAAAAATGAAATGAGTGTTACAAGGCTACCGAAAGTAATTCCCAGCTTCACTTTCTCTTCTTCATCAGTATGGATAGGCGTTGGCTTCACGGAGCCAATCCGCAAACTAAAAACAAGAGAAAAACACATGAAGAGAGAAAACAGTATGTCTTGTTATTTTTATTTGTGTTTGTTGCTATTCATGTTCCTTGTACAGTTTCGCGCGTTTAGGGTATTAAGCGAGTCCCGTGTAGAAACGATGGGGGCGGCCGGTGGGCTGTTTCGAATCGAGCAGAAGAAGGCGATTTGCGATAGGATCAACATAAATCATTCATCTCGCTTAATATTTGGCGCAGAAGAAGCAAGGCGTACATTTGGCTTTTATCACCCGGGACATGCGCGATGCAGCCTTTCAGCCGAGTGCAAAAACATTACCGGGATTCGCCGCAAAAGATATGCATCTTGGCATGCTGTAAGCAAGCACGTATCTCAGAGAGTACACATGCATATTCACGTGCAAGAATGGATCCTAAAACATGACCTGTCGTCCACATTGATATACATGCATTTATGCATATATATATATATATATATATATATATATATATATATATATATATATATATATATATATATATATATATATATATATATATATATATATAATTAACTTGTTACAAATATCCAGGGGGTATGAATCCGAAGGAAGTTGAAACCGGGTTTATGAGAGTGCTCAATGAAAATTCAGAGCAAAATATATATTTTTTGATTTTATTCCATTAGTTGCGACAAAACAAGTTTTGTTTCATTGGTGCAAATAGCGACCAACTCATCGGGCCGGCGAAAGGAATTCAAATGGCATAAAATTTTAACTTCACTTTAATCTCCCGTTAAAGTGAAGTTAAAATTTTATGCCATTTGAATTCCTTTAGCCGGCCCGATGAGTTGGTCGCTATTTGCACCAATGAAACAAAACTTGTTTTGTCGCAACTAATGGAATAAAATCAATATATATATATATATATATATATATATATATATATATATATATATATATATATAATATTGAAATAAACATAGTTTGAGTATCCGACAATTGTTTCAGAACATCTTTGGCTCCTCCTCAGAGATATACGGAACCTACTGAACTGAGATCAGTTTATCCCTGAGGAGGAGCCGAAGAGGTTCTGAAACAATTTTTGGATACTCAAACTATGTTTATTTTAATATAAAAAGTTCTAATATATATTGAGTACTTTTGAAAAGTATTAGTTTTGTTCATTTTGTTAATATTTGAACTCAATTATATATATATATATATATATATATATATACATATATATATATATATATATATATATATATATATATATATATATATATATATATTTGTGTCCGTATACATATACACATATATGTATGAAAGACGCAATGGAAAAACAATTAAACACAGTAAAAAAATAGACAAACGAAAGATTGTCCGGTTTCGTTCGGGTCAACGAAAGTCTTCAGAAAAAAAACTATTATTCGCTTTTAATTGTTTTCCACAACATCTAATTTTATGAGATATGGTATATTTTATCATCATATACATATATCCATATACTTTCATTTTACTTCAGTCGAAGTTCTCAGAATTCAAGGAGTCCCTTCCTGGGGCTAACACTTGATCTCTATATGAGATACATAGACAACATATACAATAAAGTACTCGTTTAGCCTTCAAGCGTGTAGTTAGTAAATAAGTTAAGAATATTAGTTTTCCTCTACCAAATTGACCAGTTAACTATTTTGTAGTATACGTTTCTTGTGGTCTCTTGATCTTACCGGATTCCAGGACAAGAATTCATCTAGTCTGGTGGAGTATCCAACTAAGTGTTGTTAACTGAAGTTACAACACTAGGAGAAGGTGCACCATTCATTGTACAAGCCAGTGTATAGCCATACCTAAAAGATCTTATATGTGCTTCGAATACTATGTTATTTTGAATATTTGGTCAGGGTTTACTTGTAGGGGGAAATATCCTTATGTCAGATTTTCCTTACAAACCGTTGTACAGAGTGACCGAAGACACTCGAGGATGGTCTTTAGTAGGTAATTCAAACTCCCCGGTAATTCAAACTCTCCAAGTAATTCAAACTCCTCATAAATGTACATATATGTACGTGTGTGTGTGTGTGTGTATGCATGCGGTTTGAGACACTCTGTGATGTGAAATAATAGATACACACACATAGCTATACTAAAAGAACACCTGTCCCAGGATAGGGAACATTAATCCGCCGAACACGAATAAGAGTTGTGACCAAATTATATGTCCCCTTACGAAGATTAAAATCCACATATAATGCTACTAAACCTTGTGTCTAGAATCCTTATTGCAAATTTGATTACATGATTTTGATTCTAGAAAATGTCTAAAATTTAAGTCTTAAACTTAAGTGGGCCTAAGAAGAAAATGAAATTCAGGGAACTTTTCTATTTTAGTGTCTAATGACTACGGATCCAATTTAATGCAAATCTGAAATATTTTAATTTTCAAATGACCAGTTATTATGCCCTATGAACATTTTAAAAGCTTCCCCCCAAACTGAAATGTGAGGAATATTTATTAATTGATGTCTAATACATATTGTTAGAATTTCACAGAAGTCGTAGGTATCTGGATTTTAATGCAGGAGTTCCATTCCCTCTTTTCTCCCTTTGAAAAAAACGAAATTAAATTAAATATTGCCCAGATTACTCATCCTTACGCCTTGCAGCTGTGTTTAAAATTTAATGATCGGTTCATTAGTTTATGAATGATCCTATACATACAAACATATAGACATATACACACACTTCAGCTTATATAGATAGATATATAATATAGATAATATTTGTATCCGCAAACACGTATTTCGTCGTAACTAGTGTAACTAGGACACACACACACGCGCACACACATACACACATATATATATATATATATATATATATATATATATATATATATATATATACATATATATATATATATATATATATATATATATATATATATATACATATATATAATGTATTTCTATGTAATTATTTTTATATGCACATAAAAGTGCGTATTAAATAAAATTATACATATTAACGTAAAAAATACGTCCTATAAGTTGAGGGCGACTAGTAGTGCAGTTTTCTGCATCTTAATCACTTAGGAAGTGAAACAATTGAAATAATAAGTAAGCTAATAACAACCAACGCTGCAATCACCTATAAAAATAATTACATAGAAATACATCGTATATTTGGGTGATAAAAATAGCGCATATTTCTACACAGAGCGTCGATCTCTGTGTAAGTTAGCCATGCTGATGACGGCTGTGAGCCAGAAACACGTGTCCATGAATTACTTTTATGTGCGTATTAAATAAAATTATATATATATATATATATATATATATATATATATATATATATATATATATGTGTTTGTGTGTGTGTGTGTGTGTGTGTTTTTGGCAAGCTACTTGATGAAGCGAATAAATGAATATGTATATCGATATAACTTATGACATAGTTTAATTTTCTGATGTATGAATAAATCATATATCTAACATATGAAGTCACATTGTTAGATTTTTAAAGTCAGACTCGAATAGCAATTTAGCTGACAAATCAAAGTTCGCTCTTGACTAACCGATTATACTTAGTTATTTGCAATATAACAACACACTTCACAACAATTTATTTAAAAAAAATGACTTAGTCCGGCCCTGGCGGCTGCTAATATGAAACGTTTTTAAATAATCATCTAAAATTAAAAAAAATAAACAAGGGGGATAAATCATTTAAAAACCATTGGTTTAGTAAAAAAAAAAATGTGCAAACAAATAAAGATTAGTATTATTTTGATTATACCGACCAACATATTATAACTTGAGTTCGACATAAAGATTCCCGAGTTCAGCATGACGCACCTGAATAAAACCGGAAGTTACATCGACCGAAGCGTTGTGAGAATAACACCCAAAATGAGAACAGTAGTATGTATAATCTAAATAATATAGATTATCAATCTTCATCTAAAACATCCGAAACAAATAAAAATTAAAAACTGAAATGACGTCACTTAATAACCGTCGTTTGTTCTGTGCTTGTATTTTAAGTAATTATTTGTTGTTATGACTATCAGAATTATTTGTTGTTATGACTATCAGAATTATTTGTTGTTATGACTATCAGAATTTCTATTACTTGGATTATTTGACCTCTCTGTCTTAATTCATGGTCGCCCTATGTCATGCGTCGCGTCAGTGTTATTATGAATGTCGTCTTATATGACAAGGTCACTAACAGGGGAATACTGAGAGGTGGCGGTTGGCAGTCGGTTAAAGACATGCACTGATGCCTTGGGTGTGCCAATTCGAATCAAGTTCGTTCTACAAAATCACTCTGACTTAAGATATTGGCAACGTTCACGTGGTCTCTCCTGTAAGTACTCGATTTCTTTTTAAGCATAATTGTGACTAGAAAGATATCGGGGAAACAAATGTAAACAATGGAATCATCTGATTCATAAGATATGAATGAAGGAGGGAAATTAGGGTTAGGGTTAGGGTTAGGGTTAGGGCTAGAGTTAGGGTTAGGGCTAGAGTTAGGGTTATCATCTAGAGTAAATCTACTAATTCAGAAGAATCCCAGCTCTGTATGAAACCTAGTGTGAATTGAACATGATTCGTTTGAATCAGGACTGTACAACTTTTCTAACCGGCCTGATTCTATTATTGGCATTGGTTTCCTCAGTTCTTCCTAGAATCAGGTATTTACAGGAGGGACCAGGCGAAGGTTGGGCAATGAAGGCGACAGGATTCGAACTTGGCACGCCAGTCCACGTTCGTATTCACTTTAGTACACCAACTTCCTTAGAGAGAATTGGACCTGAACGACTAGCAAGGCAACTGATGTACTCTGAAAATGAAGGAGATGCCCAGAGCAACACTTACATTCAAAGATACAGTGAAAATAACCGTGAAATAGAATATCGACAATATCTATTAGCAAGATTATGCGAAAAGTTGCCACCAATTGCTTAAGCAGGGTAGACTTCATGAAACAGTCTCGTCGCTTTGATAATCTACATATAATATTGTGTCATAAGAATACCTCATCTCAGAAATATCAGAAATGTTGACACTTTTTATTTCGGAGAAAATATAAAAAAAGGTGTATATTAATAGGTTACCTCCCTTGTCTCCTAAAATTATCTCCCCCTGTCTATTGTGTTAATAAATAACTTCCCTTGTCTTCTAAAATGGCATCATTCGAATAGAAAAAACAATTCTCTCCGACTAATAAGAAAGCACTTAATTTTAGTGTGATGAAGGCGTCTCCCCCCCCCCCCCGATTTATTTCATCTCTAGAAATAACCCTCGCTCGTACTACACGTATTTACACAGCTATGATTGTGGTGTAAAAAATAAGCCTTTTTCGTAAATACTATCATTCTTAAATGGACTATATTTTATTTATCTCCTTTGGCCTACAAAAAATGCCTGAGCATCCCTATCGACATTCCCAGGTAGTTATACATCTGGCGATTAGCAATAAACTAACCCCTTCTCAAAGAGAAGATAAAGTCTGGGAAGGTGAACGTCCTGAGACTGAACAGAACCATACCTTAACTCGACAGCAATAAAGTCACTGTCGAACTGACTGCCAAGGACATTATCCCTGACAGATACGAATGATACATAAACGTACAGACACTATCACATAATTTTCTCTTTTAATTAAGACGCAAACACAGTTTGTTTGTAGGATATTTTTTGTATTATAATATCAATACATAAACGGACAGTATCAGATAAGTTGGTCTTTTAATTAAGCTGCAAACATATTGTATGATAATTTCAATACATAAACTGACAGTATCAGATAAGTTGGTCTTTTAATTAAGCTGCAAACATATTGTATGATAATTTCAATACATAAACTGACAGTATCAGATAAGTTGGTCTTTTAATTAAGCTGCAAACATATTGTATTAAAATTTCAATACATGTGTTATTAATACCTGTCTTATTTATATTTTGCATTGCGTTTCTATTTCAGTTTATCTTTCACAAACAAAATATTAACATTCTACAACAAAGACACACACACACACACATTCCCGGAGGTTTACAGACAGAAAGCACCTGAAAACCTTCAAATAAAAAAGACTCTCGTATGAACCAGTACTTCAATCTATTTTACTTGCCTAATAGTGATATTATTTTCTGTGTTTATTTTTCTAGATTGGATACTTACAGCAGGGTTCGGGTAAAGGTTACCTCCATCCCCTAGCAGTAGTTGTGAACACGCTGAGACGATCGTTCGCGCTGGTAGCAACTGCTCGACTGCAACATCATCCCCTCGAAGTCCAACCCGTTCTCTCCCCGGTGTGGGCGGTGACAACATAGTAGTGTCACATCTTCAATGCGAATAGTACTCTGGTGAAAATGTAAAAGGAGTCAACATCAGGATCCGTCGTATTCTGGTCATCTCTTTCCTTGCGTGTGTCAAACAATGAACTGTCAAGAGCGGAACTGTAAATACCTCGAGTTATGATCACGACGGTACATTTGCAACTGTTATTCTTGTTGTGTGTACTTGGTCCAACCTTCCCCAACTTCATATGCAACCGGTGGGATTGGCTACTGCGTGTGTTAAGGTAAAACTCTGAAGTCTTGCAGGTCTAACGAATAGATATGTTCAGCGATTAGGACTTCATGAAGACGTGACACAATCTTTGCGGCTTCTATGCAGAAAACTAATCTGCTCAATAATAATAACAACAACCTCAAAATAAGAGGAAGACCATAAAGTACATGAAAGATGACAAAAACCAACCTGAGGACAACAGTCCGAAAATGTAAATAATCAAAAAAAAGTTAGCTTAGCCTATTCAAACGCATATCACAACCAACATAATAAAGACGGCTAACCATAGTGGCAGTTCTAAAAGGGTCAAGATGCTTGAAAGGCGTTGCCAATTTTCCCAGTGAACCCTAACTGTTCCCTCTGACTGAATTCGCAGTAAGTAGTACCTAAGCAAAAGCTCCGGGCAGCGAACCGATCGTTATCGTCGTGTCGCCAAAGCCATAAACATAAGGATAGAAAGAAAAACATGATTAAATGCATCCGAGCGTGATTGATACTTTTTCCATGTCAGCCATTATAATAATACCGCATCCGTCCAGAAATCATCAGACCAGCATACAAGATAAGTTATTTTTATCTATGTGTTCAAACAGTTGACACTACTTACCTATATACATACCTCACTCCAGGTATCATCAGACTGGAGGCAGAATGATTGGTTGGCTTAATGGATACCGTATAAGACGATGGAATTGGTTATGTTAAGTTACAATTCTATCGGAGCTATTAGAATTATATACGCATTAATACTGTTCGGAAATTTGTTCTCTTCGTCTTTTTAAACCAGTCTATGCTTTTATTCTTTATTCCTTTCGCCCTTTATTCTGCTTTTTCCTTTTATTGAAGTGGCTTCAAACACGGCATGAAGCCACTTGATGTAAGCAGCTAAGAAGAACAAAAGATGATTATCGCAAATACAGGAAATACCTATTAACTTTATTTTTGAAAAGATGCTATGGGTTGGAGGAAAACAGCCAGCAGGAAGAGACTTCCATAAGCCTCCAGTTATTCTTCTCTCCTTGTTCTTCTTCTTCCCTTTCTCAAGTAATTGTAATACGATGGGACGATAAACGTTTAGTTTTAATTACTGACGAAGGGCTCGAAACAACGAAATACATAAAAGGTCCAAGAATTATTGTTTGGATATTTTGAGAATGCAATTCCGTGTTAGGACTTCGTTTATGACGTCGGTCAACGGACAATGATATTTTTTTTGTTATTTAATAAAACAAATTAGTTTTTCAACGTAGGTTGAATAGAATATTATGGGATGTAGGATATGTTGGATTACGTAAAAAGAGAGACGTCTTCACGTCATAATTAGATAATTATTTACACTAGAAATTAAATTTGGGATTTAAGCTGACGTGTTCGAGAAAGTGATTTCACATACAAGAAGTCTGGAGTAAGTAGTGAAAAATAACCTTGTCAAATCTATCCTACTTGGTTTGAACTGCGAAGAGGAGACATGTTTGGGGAATAACCATGATGTATTGTGTAAGAACAATGTATACTCTAGACTTAAGAACAATATGTTAATTTCATCAAGCATTAGGAAAATATCCCAGCAAATAAACGTGTTCGAAGTCTTATTTTGAAAAAACAATTCCCGTGTGAGTTAAGTAAAAAGGAACGTGTTCGAAGATTTTATCTGAAAAAAAAACGATTAAAATGGCAAATATATTTAACAAATACTGTATAATTTGTTTTCATTTAATTATTAAAAATCTTAAAAATAATGATTTATATGTTTTAAATACAATAAATTCTTCACTCAAATATTCTTTGTTTAATTTTATTTTGGTTTTATGAAACGAAGAAATCTATTAAGAAAAATGTCCTTTCTTTACGTTCTAATATATTTCATTTATTTTATGGAACTAACCGATAATTGCTCCTTATGACCTTAGATGCAATCGAAAGAAAACTTATATGGTGTCGTTAGATTCATTGAAGTGTTAGCCTATCGATTTCTGTGACACCGAAACAAATAAACATTGGCATATTTAGATATATAAAAGTTTGTTTAATGGCGTAGATAAGATAATAAGGGTTATAAGCAAATACTCAATTATAGAGAACAAGAATAATTTAACACAGAATCACGTTTCTTTAGATTCGATATTTCGTTTCGGTTATGCGTCAGATCAGATACACAGAAATTTGGAATAATAGTGGAAGAATGGCAAGCCTTAAAAGGTGGGGTTGTTAAAGTAAAGAAATGCGTTAGAGTGGAAGGAAAGTTACACACACACACACACACACACACACACACACACACACACACACATATATATATATATATATATATATATATATATATATATTTGAGTTTGTACGATAAAATGCACGATATATCATTAAAATAAAATGCCGTGAAGACAGGATGTGTGAAAAAGGCAGAAGGAAAAACAAATCAAATACAGGTAAAAATCAACAAAAAACGATAGATTTTACCGGTTTCGTTCTGATCACCGAACATCTTCAGGAAAGTTGAAAGTTTTAAGATTTTATTGAAAAACAGCAACACATAGGCAAAAAGTAAAAAAAGAAGAACGCACAACGTGATGTTTCAGACGCGTGTTGAACTATTTGAAAAAAAAGAATGACTTTATGCGACGCATGCGGCAAAGACGTTGAAATGGGGGAAAAGGGGGAAAGAAAAGGAAGAAAAGAGAAAATAAACACCTGCCCCAAATCAACTTGAATTGCTGCGTTGTTGGTGCAATCATTACCTATCAAAGGTCCAGAGATCCTTATAGAGAAGGCGACACCTCCTCTTGTTTAATCGAAATCGACAATCAAATAGTTTATTGTGGTGTCCGCGTAGACCTCCTTCTTTTGCAGGGTTGAATAATTGGTCCTGGGGTATATCGTAATGACCACTGAGGAGATTGTAGGCTGAACTGAGATCACCACGTAATCGTCGGTGCTCAATGGGAGAAAAGATTAAGTTTCTTGAGTCGGCTTTCATCATTTGCATGATTCGTTTGCAATTTTCGAATTAATAGTTACCGAATTCGTAATGATCTTACCGTGTCAAAATTACTGAATTTTCCGGACACCACAAATGTTAAGATAACAAGAAAAAATTGCAAAACATAGATGTTTAATATTTAGGTAAAGTAGGATAGGTCAGCCGGCCAAGCAAGTTGGCCGTAAATTGACCAGCAGGTAGTATGAGGTGATATTCTTTGACAATCTTGTTGTATTGAGTGTACCGTAAAAACTATTATATGTGATCACCTGTATAATGTACATAGGTTATTTTCAGCATAACATTTGTCAATAAAACGCGTCTACCCATGTAAAATTCACACCCTAAACATTTCAGAATTGCCAGCCGGAAATAAGTGGTTGTCGTTTAAGTTTTATTTTGCATAATTTCACTTAGTTACGAACTTATGATAATCTTTTCATTAACTAAGTAACTGTAACATTTCAATATTTTCTTACGAGGTATGACAACAGATGTGGGGGTCAAATGTGTCAGCAATATACACACCTCATCACCTACAAAAGTTGTTTGTAACAAATGAACAGCAAAGCGTTTTTCTTCGTAATGTTCAAACAGAAAAGAAAGAAAAAAGGGGCAGTTTTCTGTCACTCTTTTATTTTTTAGTTCTCTTTGCAGTATATTCATTTTTAAAATTAGTTACTTACAAGTGTATTCTTTTTTAATTTATTATACTAAAAAGGGTCGCGGTTGAATATGTTCAATTGTTTATGGAAAAATTCAAATAATATTTTGCCAACTTACGACGAACTACTGCAAATCGGATATATATATATATATATATATATATATATATATATATATATATATATAATTATTTTTTATTCATACAGACATGTACATAATATGCGACACTGACATGTTGATGTTATCTATCAACAGCTGGTAGAAGCTGAGATCTAATCAGTCAGACTAAAACTCTGATCTTTCCCTTATGTCATATTTGGAAAGGTTCTTTCCTTATATGGCCTAAAGGAAGGATCACATTTTTGTTCTGCCTCATGCGATCTCAGATTCTAAAAGCTGTTAATCGATAACATCGACATGCCAGTGTCGCAGATTATGTACATGTTTGTATAAATAAAAATAATCATAGATATATAAAAGACACGTTTGATATTGAGCACTCTTTATAAGACCGGTTTGAATTCTTTGGATTTTTATCCCGTGGATGTTAACTTTACCTGGATTACTTTCTCTCTCTCTCCCTCTCTCTCTCTTTCTCTCTCTCTCTTTATATATATATATATATATATAAATATATATATATATATATAAATATAAATATATATATATATATATATATATATATATATATATATATATATATATATATATATATATATATATATATATATATAAATATATATATATATATATACAGGGTGTTTCAAAAGTCTTGGGAACAACGATTTTTAATAACTCAAAAACTATTATGAGTTGAAAAATGAAATTGGTACCGTTGGAAAGGTTAAAGTTTCAAGTTTTGTGGGGAATCTTCAATATTGCTCAATATGAGCACCATTCGTCACACGGCAGACATCTAGTCGATAGTCCATTTCCTGCCAAACGCGTTCCAGCATCTTGACGTCAATGGTTCCCACAACTGCCGTTACTCGAGCCTTTAGTTCG
>OY744517.1:34461897-34479397 GCA_963556195.1 Sepiola atlantica | reverse complement strand
AAGATAAGAAAAAAAACCCCTGACCAAATATTCAAAGTAACATAGTATTCGAAGCCCAAATAAGATCCCCTCGATGCGGCTATACACTGGCTCACACGAAGAATGGTGCGGCTTTTCCAAGTAATGTTACCTCAAGTAACAGCACTGAGCTGGATACTCCACCAGACTAGATGAATTCTTGTCCTGGAATCCGGAAAGACCAAGAGATGACAAGAAAGACATACTATAAGTCAATTAGGGAGAGGAAAATACATATTCTTAACTTATTTACTTACTGAACGTTTGACAGGTAAAGGAAAAAAAGTAATGGAATATTCCAATATCTATTTATCTCATATAGAGATCAACTGTTAGCCCCAGGAAGGAGCCCCTTGATTTTTGAGAACTTCGACTGAAGTAAAATGAAACCAAAGCGAATATATGTATATATATATATATATATATATATATATATATATATATATATATATATATATATATATATATATATTAGTATTTCATTTATCCATATAACATTTTATGAAGAGATATAATTTTTGATGTATTAATTTTCAGTATTTACTTCAACAGTGTTCGATACGTAAGTAGAGCTAAATAGTAAGCTATGAAAATATATTTATGATAATTTAGCCTGAAGATCCCCCCCCCCCGGGATGAAACGCGGGAGCCTCTGTGTAGCTTAATTGCCATAAATATATATTTTTTATTTTTAAATACAGATTTTATTCAGACATGGACCAGTGGTTTCTGACAAGAAAAGGGTGTAATTCCCGATTCCGTCTTCGTCAGCATAATCTGAAATAGTAAATGATGGAATTTCTTCAAAAAACATGTATAACCGTAATAAAACGCTATGCACAAAGAATTTGAAATGAAGGGCCGATGAGACGCTTAAATATTTATTTATTATTTTTTATTTTTTGATTCTTTATTTATACATTGATTTTTTATATATTGATCTTTTATTTATATATTTATTTTTTATTTTTTATTTATATATTGATGTTTATTTATATATCAAATTTTTATTTATATATTGATGATTTTTTAATTTATATATTGATATTTTTTTATTTACATATTGATATTTTAATTATATATTTATTTTTTATTTTTTATTTATATATTGATTTTTTATGTATATATTAATTTATATTTATATTTTTATTTTAATTTGATATTTATTAATTGAAACCATCGTGAAATATATACACATATATATTTTTCATAATATAATAATAAATAGTTACCTCCCCTTTTTTAGATAATTTAATTAATTAGAGTTATGTACCGAGTCTACCGCTGATATATTGGAGACGTTATGCGCCAAAGCCCCGATATGAAAGTTAAAATGGGGGTTGCATTTAATTACTATATCATACAACCAATGTTCGAACGTGAAGGAAACAACATCGGAAAGGCATCATAGAACTACTCCCCCATCATCATCATCATCATCATCATCATCATCATCATCATCATCATCATCGTCGTCGTCGTCGTCGTCGTCGTCGTCGTCGTCGTCGTCGTCATCGTCGTAATCATCATCATCATCATCATCATCATCATCATCATCATCATCATCATCATCATCATCATCATCATCATCATCATCATCATCATCATCAGTCGATTTTTCAATCATGAATGTCCAGCAATCTTTGTGTTATCGCTGTTCGATGATATGATCCTAATGTTTGTTAAATATTGGGCGAGTAGAGCCGCTAGTATAGACATTGGGTAGTTGAAATAAACAGAAAATGAATCTCCAGTCGATGTCAACTTAGTAAACTCGAAGGTTACATTTACAAGACTGAAAATTGATAGAAACAAATGTGACTTCGTATGGCGCAAAGAGAGAGTGAGTGGGTGAGGTTTTAGCATTTCGTAAGAAGCACTACACGTTTAAACATGCTAATTTTTAAATATACAAATAAGATCTGTCTCTTTCTCATACCCGCTGGTCAGTGATATGGAACGAAGATCAAGTAAAATAAACCCCCTCTGTCTTTCAACAGTTTTTTTTTACTTAGTCCTATCTCGAGGTATGAAATAACTTCTTTGTTGGCGGCGTTCCATTCGTGTGAAAATACCACTGAAAGGGGTCGTACAAGAACAAGAAGCTAACAACGTATGATGACGAACATTTCATTTGTGTATAGCAGAAGCTTGAAACGCAACAAGGACGCACTTCTCTCTTGGTACCTCCCTTATTTGAGTATAATGGTACTCATACGCTCATAAATATTCTGTAGATTGTTTGATGGTTTTTATCTTTGGAATAACTTGACAGAAAACAATCTAGAGGGCTTAATATTTGTTGAGTGCTATTTCCTACTGATGAGACGATCACCAAAGTGTCCTCGTCCCTTTTCCAACGAGTCATTTGAAATCTGTTTATTTACTTCTTCAATATGCCAGACACAAGTTCAAGTGTTGTTTTGAAAAGTCAGCACACAAGGAGAAACGCACTTCAGCATACAAAAAAATACCTGAGTATCCCCTACGGCGTTGCCCGGTAAGGGCGCCTTAGACAATTTCCAATGAATAAACCCCGTTTTAAAATGTAGATTAAGCCTAAGAAGGTGGACCTCCTAGAATTTTTTTTTTTAACTTAGTTCACCCCAAACAAGGCAAGTTGCCATTGTAGACGTAAGAGGCTACTGAGAATTAGGGTGAAAGTTTAGAGAGTAATCCTAAATTAGGAGCTGTGCAGCGATATGCTTGTTCACATTAATTTTACATTTCTGCGTGTTAATACAGTCGGGAAAACAGGGAGCAGGGAGATATTTCCAAAGGCCGGCAGCTCGAGGAAAGAAGCTATTAAAGTAGAAGGCTGTCCGGCACCTGGGAACTTCCACAGTGAAGAGATGAGATTTAGCTGATTGTCGGGTTGGTCGAGTGTATTTACGTCGAGGGGACACCAGAGCAGCAAGTTCATCGGAGCACATTCCATTGAAGTACTTGTAAAACAAGCACATTGATGCAACATTGATGCAACATTGATGCAACATTGCAGCGATGGGAAAGGGGCTGAAGTTTGGTGGATAGTGAGGGACCTATTAGATTAGAGACTCTTTTTTGGACCTTGTCTAAGAGGAAGAGACTAGTAGATGGTGCACCAGATAAGATATCTGCAGTAGACCGTGCTTGCTTAAATCCATACTGATGGTCATAAAAAGGTTAGCATTAACGAGATGACGGACTATCGCTAAATTAATTAAGGATTCAAAGATTTAAAACTTAACAGAAAAATGCCTCAGCTTGACAGCAAAAAAAAAACACTGTCGGACTGATTGTTAGTGCCGTATTTGCGGCTGGTATGAATAACCCCAACCGGTGATGAGTTGCACTATCCTACTGAATTCACTTTTTTATCCTTTACACCTCTTTCTGTCCAAGGCTGACCTAAACTTTTTAACGATCACTAGGTAGCGCTTTGTATTGATCTCCTCAGAGGCGCACATTTGAAGCACATCATTGAACGGTGATAAAGCAAAGACTGTTGGACATTCGTGACTGAAACTTGGTGGACAAGTCAGACATAGACCAAATTTGGTTTTTTGACGTGGTTGTTTATACATCTGAGGAGACCTAATTACGGGGTCGAAATAAGTTATAATGTGTACAACCTTAATGTGTGTATAGTTTTTTCTTTTTATAATTCTGTTTTGCTCTGTTTAAATTACATTGAGCTCTGTTATTCAGATTCTCAACACAAAATTGAAATCTACACACTATATATATATATATATATATATATATATATATATAGACAGAGAGAGAGAGAGAGAGGGAGAGAGTTAGAGAGAGAGAAAGATGAGGGGAGAGAGAGATGTATTTCAAAATGGCGCTTTGTCTCTAAACCCAGTAACAAGAAACGCGACAACTCGCAAGGAACGTAGAAAACATGAGTTGATTGCGACAGGGACGAGACCAAAAAACAATGCCCTTATTTGTGTCTCATGTCCACTTTTACGAATCGAACAAACAGATTTTCTGTCAAACAGAAGAAAATAAAAAAAGCAACAACTTAGGAGCTATTTTAACACAAGTAAACCAATATTTACTGTCGGCGACACGTGGGTCATGTCTTTCCTGACCGTAAAGTCGAAGGTATGGGACAACAGCCCTTGTCCCAGTCTTTTCGCGCCTATTAATAACTAATACCCTTAACCTCAGTTGTTCATTAGTATCATTTTCTCATCAGTCAGACGTCTGTTCATATGTCTGTCTCGACTCTCGGGTTCTAGATCCGCCATTGTAGTGGCATTTTATCACTACGTGTTTGAGGCGCCATTTGTTTTTCTTCAGAGTTATTCAAACAATGGCGTCATCTTTATTACTGTATGCTTTCCGTATGTACATAAAGAGGTGCCAACGGCGAAATGTCATATATATATATATATATATATATATATATATATATATATATATATATATATATATATATATATTAATCTAAGTATACTTTGCATCCGTAGGGTAAGGAATACAGAGTATTCTTTTTATTGTTTATATAAGAGTTCTCAAAAATAAATAAAGCTGTTTAATAGTTATAAAGCAGATTATTTATACAAACATTATTTGGCTACACATTCGCATACATGTTTCGGTCACAGCAATAAAAAGCTCGACCTTATCAAGCCTAAACTTTTTTCTTTACGTTTTTATTTTGTGGTCGAGATTCTTATCGCTGTGAATAAAATATGTTTTGCAAATAATGTTTATATATATAAAAATCTTTATAACTATTAATATATATATATATATATATTATAAAAATTAATTTGTAAATTAATTATAAAAATCTGTATACAATAAATCGGTTTATAAATTAATTAATTAAAAATATATGAATATATATATTATTATTAATTATTTATTTTTGCGTAAATATTTTATATTCACAGACACATGTTTCGTCTTATAAATACTCATCAGCGTGGCTTTATATAACACGCCCGCCGACCTTACAGCTCAAACCTTGAACCTCACTCACCACTGCCAACAATGATTGTGGCTTTTATATTCAACCTCCAAGCTAGTTAGGCCACTGAGACAACTGTTTTGATAAGATTTAATATATTATAGTTATTTTACGATATAAAATTTTCAATAAGATTCAATTCAACGAGAAGAATCTGACATTTTTTCTAAGCAGAAACATTATCTTTCCACATGCTAACGGAGCAAATCTATTATTATTTTCGATTATTCATTTTACATATATATTTTGAGTGATCTCAGAGATAATATCTATCTAAACAATCTCCAGACAATTCATAAACTAAAGATATGCACCACAACCTTAATCAGTTGTATCCAGCTGTGAGTAAAACTTACATTGAACTGCTATCTAATTCCCTCTTTACGACATCTACAGAAAAAACCCTCTATTTACATCCAATCTAAATAATTTTCCTTTCTTCCTCTGTGTACCTTGCGCTAAACGAAATTTCCATGAGCAGAGTTTCTTCCAAGAAGGCTGCTTCCCAGCTGACTACAACAAATTCTCGTTTAGTCGGCCTATTAAATAATCACAATCTGCCCAGTGGCAACCATCGTCTGCAATCCCAAATGTGTTTGTCTCACCATCCACCTAATACAAACACATTAACCCTAACCTTTACCCTAACCCTAACCCTAATCCATCCATCCATCTAATACAAACACAATAACCTTAACCTTAACCCTAACCCACCCACCTAATACAAACACATTAGCCTTAACCCTAACCCTAACCCAAATCCATCCACCTAATACAAACACATTAACCCTAACCTTTACCCTAACCCTAACCCTAAGCCATCCACCTAATACAAACACATTCACCTTAACCCTAACCCTAACCCATCCACCTAATACAAACACATTAACTTAACCCTAACCCTAACCCATCCACCTAATACAAACACATTAACCTTAACCCTAATCATAACCCATCCACCTAATACAAACACATTAACCCTAACCTATACCCTACCCCTAACCCTAACCCTAATCCATCCACCTAATACAAACACATTAACTATAACCCTAACCCTAACCGTTACCCTAACCCTAACCCATTCACCTAATACAAACACATTAACCGTAGCCCTATGCTAACCCATCCACCTAATACAAACACATTAGCCTTAACCCTAACCCTAACCCTAACCCTAAGCCATCCACCTAATACAAACACATTAACCTTAACCCTAACCCTCACGCTAACCCAAACCCTAACACTAACCCTAACCCATCCACCTAATACAAACAAACTAACCTTTACTCGAACAATAACACTAACCCTACCTCTTTATCCTCGAGTGGCTTTTAGGCCTTGATGACCTGTGACTCGGTAGTAACCCATGTAATTGAAAGGCGATAAAATAAAGACTGAAACTCGCTAGACAGATTAGACATAAACTAAAATTTATTTGTTCCAAAAACGCTTGAATTGCAGAAAAGGATTATGAATTTTATTAACGATTCCGTGGGTGGCATTTAATCTGGGTCACCCCGTATAAAATAATATCACAGCATTATAAAACGTTAAATCTGACATTTTCTGATGTTTTAGGAGTTTATTTCCATGTCACACTTGGGACCAGTGCACAAATTCAAAACGGGTACCTCGTCCACTTCCCTAATTGTGAGGGCGCAAATAAAATTCCCTTATCCTCGTTTGGTACGATGTGGGATGTGCTGAAAAGGCAGAATAGTAATCGCAATACTATACATTATAAGTTATGCGTAGATACAGATCTTTAGGTACAGTGCGTTATACGGTATGATTGACGGGGTATGTCATTTATGGTAAGCTAGAGGCGCATATCGAAAATAGCTTAATGAGCTTAATCATGTGACGCAAGAAAAACTTTTAATTAAAACTAAATGGTATCTGGATTTTAGTGAATCTATATGTTATGTAAGATCCGGAATGTTATGGTATCGAGATTCCAAGATATGGAAATGGAGCCCTATTAGTTAATTGAATTGTAGACCTACTGTGTGGTTCATGTCAAAAGGGTCGTATTCTGGGTTTTATGGAATTAAATGTAGTCTGATGCTACGAAGACTGAATGTGTTCCGACTGGTTGCTCTGTCAATAGTTCTACGCTAACGTTTGTTTTGGACGTTGATGGCACTCATTCGAGAACTTAGGCAAATGGTCGATTCTGTTGACAACCCATCAAAAAGAAAAACTTCACGCAAAGAATAGCAAAAATAATTGGAAATGAGGCGTGTAATAACAATAATAAAAACAAAACGTTATGTTGCTCTTGTTGGTGAGGAAAGAAAAGTTGAGGAATGTCACTGGTGCTAAGCTTGGTTAAGGGACTTGAAATTTACTTCCTGCTTTTGTCAATTAGACGAGGTCGAATTTGGAAGGAATTTTTCTTCGTCATTTGAATTTCTCTCTTCAATCAATCACCGACTTCAGTCCGTCTTTTACTGTCCTTTTCTCTCTCGGACTAACTTACACTCTCCCCGTGAGCCCTCCAATTGTCAGTTCGTTTGTTGCGAAGGTTTACTTGAAACGAGTTTTATAATTCGCCAACCAATCACACACGATTTTGCATTTTATTTTCTCTTATGATTGGTCGGACAAAGAGAGTCTTTGTTTCAACCAAAACGATGGACTTAAACTGAAGCCACAATATGCAGGTTTTGGTCTTAGTTTAAGCAAGATAGTATATTTATCAGAAATTAGAGTTGAAACATTGTTACTTTAAAATTTTACAACATAAGTTGTTTTTTTATTAATCTATCTGATCTGGAAATTATTTATTGTTAACTAGGTTAAAAGCAAAACTACTAATTTTCTTTAGTTTACATTCAATCCGAAACATTACCTTTCAAAAAAGAGATTTGAAATATAACATAATTTACTGTAAGTATTTTCTCTTCAGACGTATAAAATACGACCTTCCAAAATGACACTTTGAACATGACTTTTCAATTTCGTTGTTTATAATAAAAATCGATACTTTTGGTTGTCAATCAAATATAAAGAATATAACCTTTGGAATGAAATTTTTTTTAGTAAAATATAACGAGATGTTTCGCTCTAATAGCTTTCTGATCAATAATTTATTTTGATAATTATTACATAATTAATCTAACGTAATTAGTCAATTAATATTGCACCATAAAACACCTCATCGTGTGATAGAATAACAGCTATATTTAGTGAAAATCCTGGTTGTCTCCTTCTTAATGGATATAATAATACACTTGCGAATATTATTAACTTTTATGCATCGAGTGGAGATTTTTTCCCTTCGAACTGAATGTATACACATTCCATGAGTACAATTATAAGGTTTCTTGCTTCTTTCTTCTCAGTTATGGAATATTCCAAATATTAAGGGTTGCATTTAATTGCTTCCCATAGCAGCAAGATGTGGCACAGGACCGGAAGGTGTGGATAACCAGCTCCCTCGAGAGGGTACTGATTAAATAAACAAATATCCAAGAAATACCCCTTGGAATTCTTAGGTAAGGGCGCCAGGCGATCTGCAAAGCAAAAAAACAAATCCCCCTTTCAGAAGTTCATGCTGAGGAGGGTGCCTCTGTTAGGACCGAACCGTAACTCATTCCGAAAAAAAGATCTGGTCACCAACGAATCAGTTCCTATTTAATTGCCTTTAAGTTAGACACAAGATCAGTTTTTATTGTGGGCAAATCCATCTCCGGAAAACGCGACAAAATAACCGGAAGAAAAATAAAAATGCCTCAGTATAGAAGGACTTTTCTTTTACTGACTGAAGAAAGAATAATCAAAGTTTAGCATCAGAACAGCTACGACATTTTGTTGCTAGCCAAACAAGTTCTTTATTGTCAGAATGGCGCTAAAGAATTACTCTCAGCTAATACGAACACAGTCGGCGATCCAATCATTATGAATTCTGGTTCATCAAACCAAACATTAACGGTTCTACAGTCAATCCTTATGAAGTTTTGAGACACAATATGAATTTCTTCAACAATGGTGCCTTTCGGATCCAGTATGACTTCAAGAGATCTTCATTGAGACCTTGCATAATGTTCTGATTTTATTGCCAATAATTTTGTCGTTGACAAATTTGTATCCATTGATTCGATTGTCTTCTCAATACTCTCGTTAATATCCGTTCGCCTGACTCCGAAGATAACCACTTCCTGTTGCGTCCACTCGGTTTTAACGGAATTGCGATATTACAACGTTATAACGACGCCTTTTAGATGAGGTTCAAAATAAGGGAAGTGGCCGATGTGCCCGTTCTAAATTTGTGCACAAAGTGTGTCTTGACTACTATTTATCGCTTTTCGAAAAAAATAAATACCTAAATCAATAGATTGGAAACCTAATATTCATAGGGAAGAATACAGGTCTTTGTCACTCTCCGTAAGTACTTTAGTCTTCTGATATTTGAAGATTGATTTGATAATAACAATGTGTAGTGTTAAAATAAATTGTCAACCAGACAAGGATAATTGTAATTTTCGAAAGCTCAGATTAAAATAAATTTTATTTATTTTAACAATACACATTTTCATGTTTTTTTCAAAAAAAATAATACTATTACGAAACAATGGTTTAAAAATTATGTCTAAATACCCTTTATATATATATATATATATATATATATATATATATATATATATATATATAAATAAATAAATAAATATATATATATATATATATATATATAAATAAATATATATATATATATATATATATATAAATAAATATATATATATATATATATATATATATATATATATATATATAGTTCTGCCAAAGACGCCAAAAAATCGGTACTTGATGCCGCCTTGCAAAACCACTAGCATTACGAGTGAGGATCACATTCCCTTCATCTCGGCGTGGTAGGTAATGAAATGGAGACTTTCTTGTCAAACTAAATGAGGACCGATCCACTTATTGTTTTTAATATTTATACGCTGCTATATATTTGCAACAGAAAAACAAACGCTAGAGATGATGATGATGATGATGATGATGATGATGATCATCATCATCATCATCATCATCATCATCATCACCATCATCATCATCATAATCATAATCATCATCATCATCATCATCATCATCATCATCATCATCATCATCATCATCATCATCATCATCATCATCATCATCATCATCATCATCATCATCATCAGCAGCAGCAGCAGCAGCAGCAGCAGCAGCAACAGTAGCTGCTGCATTTTCGGTTTAAAGTCTGTTTTAAATGCTGGCATGTGTTAGACAGCTTTAAGAAATTCACTTTCAAACTAACTTATCTCTGGGCAGGTCTTTATTTATCCCTCTTTGTTTCAAGTCCATTTTTATCACTCCCTCACTTCGTCCCATTTCCCTTGGTCTACTACATATATTTACCCAAGAACTCTCATCCATTATTTAAACGTGAACATACCATTTTATGTTCTGCAGAATCTCTCTATACTGTTCAGATTTAATCTTCCGCTGAGGTCATCAGATCCAAGTCTGTCTTTAAAACTCACATTACACATCCATCGTATCAACAGTTGCTGGATAGTAAAGGCAGAAGTTCCTTGAACTTACTCCATCAATTCTTAACGTTTGCAATCATCCTAGCATCTCCAATTGTATTACCAAGATAATAAAACTTCTCAACCAGCCCAATACCTTAACCATCTAAAGATACGTTCTCCACATCTGAGTTCTCATCCATCTCCATTGTCTTACATTCTCGCGTATAAACTGGCTATCCTCTCTCTATCTCAGGGTAATTCCACTGAACTTCTTGTGTACCTAATGCTATGAGAAATGAAGAAGAAAAACTATAGAATAGTAGACGTCACAGAAATATGCTGTTTTTAAGTTTTAAAGTTACACTTCCAGGCAATGTCGAGTTTCTTCGCTAGAATATAAATGTGACACTTTATTACAGGTCCTGTCAGCATAATTCATCCGTCGGGAATATATTAAACTCCTTCAGAATAAACAGCTCACTTGAAACAGTCTGAAAGAATTGAAGCATATTTTAATTAGTGTCATATTTTATACATTCCACATCGCGATATTTACGAACGCAATATATTACTGATCAGTTTTTATGAGTGAAAAGAGCGGATTTCGCGCCAGAAAAATTGGCACATTCGATTACGGTGTTGTGTTTGTGCAGCATGATGGATGTATTTGACTTGGAATGTTTACTCTATCCGAATGATCTATTGGATTTGAGCGTCTCTCTATATTGCCTTTCATTCCGACATGGAAGGATTTTTTTTTATCAAGAAGAGAAAACTTGCTTAACGCAAACTAACACTAAATATACCTAAACCCGCAACATTATTCAAATAAAAAGCGCACTCACCCAATAAGTGAACCGAACTGAAACAGAAAACTATCATTGCAATGTTTATATATGTATAACCATTTAGAGTTTACTCCCCCGTTCTCCTTCTCCTCCACTCTATAACAGAGACTCATCCATATATATATATATATATATATATATATATATATATATATATATATATAAGTTATGAAAATATGTTTATGGCAATTATGTTACGTAAGGAATTGTCAGGCTAGAATGCATGGAGTTTATGTTGCCGGGTGTTTTTATATATACACGTGGTGTTTAGTCTAGCTACTTAACCAGTCAGATTCTTTGTTATTCGCTTAGTCAGTCGTTGGGCTTCTCACAAACAAAGGTTCGGTTGATTTTACTTCCTATTTCCTATTCTATTGTTCTATTTTCTATAGAGTGGCCCATCCTCGTTTTTTTTTTGTTGTGTCGAAATAATGGGTGACCTTATTCTAACACGTGCTTGCTTGTATTGTATTTTAGGGTAAAGTTTAGTTTAGTTTTTTTTATTTATTTATGTTTTCATTTATTTATTTGTTATGTATTGTTAACCTAAGGTGAATTTTATTCTGTGTAAGCAGTTGTTTGCTATTTAACTTCTACAGTTTAATAGGTTTTAAAGTTTAGGATTTAAAAGTTCTTATTCAGACATGATCTACACGGTTCGTCTAAATTTCTACATGTATTGCCTCTCGTATTATTTTCCATTCGATTATTCGTGAGTGTCCGCTATCTTCGAGATCCCAGTAATGGTTTGTTAGTGTTGTTAGAGAGAGAGAGAGAGAGAGAGAGAGAGAGAGAGAGAGAGAGAGAGAGAGAGAGAGAGAGAGAGAGAGAGAGAGTGAGTGATTGAAAGAGAGAAAGAGAGAGAAAGAGAGAGAGAATGGTAGTTTGCTTGAAGCATTGCTGGGAATAGTAGTAATATGTTAAGAATGCTGAGGGCAATGCAGAGTCCCGGGTAGATTGTAAGCTTCAAAAATACTTGATAATAATGAAAAAGAAAGGAAATCATTTATTTCATTTTTAATATAGACACAAAAGTATACCCTTGTTATTATTATTATTATTATTATTATTATTATTATTATTATTATTATTATTATTATTATTATTATTATTATTATATACTCACTAGGAGTTCTCACACAGGTCATCAGTGATTTCTCACCGACAGCCGGTGGTATTCCCTGGAGTCTGAGTCACAACAAGTCTCCCCAGATTTCTAAAATTATGCACCTCTTTTCGATAGCCACTGCAAATAACCTTGCAGTATCGCAACAGCCGTTTACTATTGATTTCTCGCTGGTAAGGACCATTGGTCTTCTCTTGGATTTGGGTGGCAATAAGCCTCCACAAATTCCCAGCACTCTCTGCACTTCCAGTGGAGGTCTGGTTTGTGCTGTCCCTCCTCGGTATTCTCATCCCCCTTCACCATATGCAAATATGTTGTGTGCTGTCAGCCTAGGCTGGTACCATTTTTTAATTTATTAAGGGCATTGTGCATAGTCATTAATTTTTTAGTCTTCTGGTCAAGGTACCTGAGTTCTTCTTTAGTCCAGCCTATGAATGATCCAGAGTATCTAATTAGCAATGCTGCCCAGGTGTTTATTCCTATTACTAGATTCCTGCTATATAATTTCGTTTCTTGCAGTTTTCTTGTTCTTCGTAAGTATTCTTTTCCAATCTTCTCTTTCATTTCTGTAGATTTGATGATGTCTGCTTCTAGAATTCCCAAATATTTGTAGCTATCATGCTCGCTTAGCACCCTCATCTCCTTTTGGTTGGGGAGCTCCATGCCCTCTGTCGTCGTCTCCAGTTTTCCTCTTTTCATTTATAATAGTGCACACTTTTCCATTCCGAATTCCATTTGAATGTCTTGACTGAAGATTCTATTGTAACAGAACGAAGTGTGGAAGAGAGTGTTTTGTTTTCTTCCCTCATCGATTAGTTTTTTCTTCTTATCGATTAGTTTTGTCTTTTTTACTTATTATTTATAAGTATGAAGAGAGAGAGAGAGAGAGAGAGAGAGAGAGAGAGAGAGAGAGAGACAGACAGAGAAAGTATAGATAGGGAGAGAGTAGGGGGTGTCTTCTTTTTCTCATCGATTAATTTCGTTTCAATGATTTCAAGTGGTGAATAGGGATTAGACTGCGGAGAAATAGCTAGCGAGCTAAACCTGCTAGTTAATAACACGAATGCATGAAAATATACTCTCATTCTTATGTGATATACGCATATTATGGCAATTTAAAAATGTAAAACTAACCAAGTTTTCTGTGATATATGTTCTCACAATAAAAGGCCCGATATTTCTACATTTTCGCGCGTTTTACATCATATTTATCAATTGCGCTCATGTAAGATACCATAAAATACACTTTGGTTCTTAGAATCTTAAGTTTATCTGGACGCCACAATCGTCGTTCTTTATTCTCTTCCCCGCCCATCTGCCCTCGCTATCATTCTCTGTTGCTTGGAATAACTCTGAGGAGATCATTGTTTATTTTCCTAAATTCACAACGGCCAATAAACCAAAGCGTAGGCATTGAAGTCGAAATTTCTAATTGAAGACGATTTGTTTGAACGAACACCTACAAAAGCAAAACACGTGGAGAAGAAGAAGAAGAAGAAGAAGAAGAAGAAGAAGAAGAAGTGTGGGTAACTCGTCGGGCTGTTTGTAGAAAGACAACTTTACACGATGCTAAAGACGCCGAGAGACGATTTCGATAATAGCAATTGCGTTGGATGTGAATGAAATGGCGAAATCGGTAAGTCGCGGATTGCAACTTGGCCCAATAAGACTCATCTTACTTTACGATCGTTTTTATTGTTCCATGGGATTCTAAAGTTGCGATTATGTCCCAGTCGTTAGCAGAAGTCTAGTGACCAGTTCCAGTGTGGGTCAGCCTCGATGTACGGCTCGCTAAAGTGCCGGACAGCTTGACAGTTGGATCGAGAGGGCCGAAATGGTTCTAATTTATTACGCGAAAAGACCGGCGACGCTTAACTTTTATATCACACCGTTGGAACGGTTGCAGGAATGGCGCGTTCAATGACCCTCGATTGCCTCATTTCTGGAAGCGGTGAATTTGTGTGCTTCACAGGGGAAAGGACACAATATGAAACACTCGTCTGCCAAAATCGGTAAAACGAGAGACAAAAGAGAATATCGCTTTATTAATACAATAGTTTAAAAAGCGACGCTAAACCCGAACATTAACACTTGTAAATGCGACGGGTTACTTGGACCTTCGACCTATGAGTTTAGAAAACTAAAAAATTAAAAACAATTTTAATCAATTTTTTAAAATAAATAAAAAAAATACAGATTATGAAATATATATATATTTTTATTTTTTTATTTTTAGATTCTAGCTATATCTTATATGTACTTTCTTTTATGTCCCTATTCTTTTTCTTATAGATTGATATTTTATTTCCGTACCTTTATAGATGAGGCACCATGTTTCCGTGATTTCGCGTCGTTAACGTTCGAGCAGGTTACGCAAGCGCCCGAAAGTTGACGAGACGAAAACGAGGCGAAAACTGCGTAACGATAAATCGAAGACCGGCAGCCGATAAATTACGACGAAGAAAATCAAAGCAAAATACATATATAAAAATAAAGAACGAACAAACCATAGCTAAACATCTATTATTAATTAGATGTTTATTTTTGTTTGTTGTTCATCAAAAGGAACTATTGTTAATAAAATGTTTTTAAATAAAATGCTTTTTTGATTGTGCACCGGAAAGTTTCAAAAGATAATTCAGTCTGATTTGTTGAGCAAATGTTTAAAAAAAAAAATTTTTGAATGTTTTTTTTTTTTACATTTTGTTTCCCAAAAACTCAATTAATTCTTCGGGAGATTCAACGAGCTAACAGGGATTATAGAAATTCATTTCTTTTTTATTGAACGTGATTAATTTATGGAAAAAGTTATCGGCTGCTTGGTTAATAGTTTCGTCAACTCTCGGGCGATTCCGAGACCTGCCCGAACGTTGACGACGCGAAGTCATTAGAACATGATGCGTCAGCTATAATAGTACTTTTATTTCTATAATTCTATGCTTATGGTATTCAGTTATAGTTTATAATTAAATACTTATCAATTAACTTTATTATTACGTATGATATATATATATATATATATATATATATATATATATATATATATATATATATATATATATATATATATATATTATATATATATATATATATATATAAATTTTAAGAAAACGCTTTTTGAAATGTATTATAGAATTTTGAAAAAAATAAAAACGTTATTTAAAAAAACAAATAAAAAACAAGAAACTTTTTTAAAAAAATTTTTATATATATATTTATTAAATGAATAAAAACATTTTTCATAAATATATGTCTCTGAGACTTTTGCCGTCAAACGGCCTTAACGATGAGTCATTTACTTTCTTTCTTTTACTTTTTTCTCTCCTCATTTCGCTGGTGTTAAAATCGCAAGTAAATCCACACGTGGTTCCAAGAGGACATGCCTCGTCCAATCTTGCCGACGATTCTGAAGAAGGCGAAGGTCTCAGATACTTATATTTATGAAAATTAATTTTATTCATGTAATAAATATATATATACAAATTTAAAATAACGTTTCTTGTTTTTTTCCAAATTCTATAATATATATATATATATATATGTAAAAATAAAAATGGAATAAAGAATAAGCACATCAACAACTAACAAAAATAAACTCAAAAACACATATTGAATAGTTCTACCAAAATATTTCAATTGCTAAAATAAAATCATCATTAGTTGGTAGCAGAACTTTAATTAAAAACAGAAAAGTTTAAAAATTTATACAGCGAACGCAATTTTGGGGAAAACATATACACGACACTAAACTCCGTCGTCTCATAGAATCATGTTTAATCCTACGTCACAATAACACAATTATTCAAAGACTAGGATTCTATAATATTTCTACATCTTCTGCCAGATCGATTCTAATCGAAATGAACCGAAATCATTATGATAACGGATATCTTCTACAACTTTGAGTCCTTCTTCTTCCTCCTCCTCCTCCTCCTCCTCATCATCATCATCTTCCTTCTTTGTTTAATTCCTTGCTGTCATTCATTTTAAATTACTTCTAATCTTCCGTCACAACTTTATTAACTTACAGCATTTCCGATCGGCTTTTACATGCTAACGGTTGATTTTTTTTCTGTCTTTTTCTTTTTCTTTTTTAACATCTCTTTCTTTCTTTCTTTCTTTCCCCCTTTCTACTGTTTATTACACGGGACTATATTTTTTTCCAAATTGCATTCTTTGTATAGATTTGAAAACTTTTCTGTTTTTAATTAAAGTTCTGCTACCGACTGATGATGATTGTATTGTAACAATTGAAATATTTTGGTAGAACTATTCAATATGTGTTTTTGAGTTTATATTTGCTAGTCGTTGATTTGCTTATTCTTTATTCTATTTTTATTTTTACATTTTGTCTGACACATTGTTTCTCTTATTTCTCATATATATATATATATATATATATATATATATATATATATATATATATATATATATATATATATATATATATGTGCGTCTGTGTGTGTCTTATTTCATCATTATCCTGATTAGATCAAGAATTAATATTATCATATTAAATTAAAAAATAAAAAGTAACATACTCCTGATTATTATGCAACTTATGGCTTAATACAATTATTCATACTTTATTACTTGATCCAATTTTTTCTGATACTATAATCAATTTGTTCTGATACTATAATCAATTTGTTCTGATACTATAATCAATTTGTTATGATACTATAATCAATTTGTTATGATACTATAATCAATTTGTTATGATACTATAATCAATTTGTTCTGATACTATAATCAATTTGTTCTGATACTATAATCAATATGTTATGATACTATAATCAATTTGTTCTGATACTATAATCAATATGTTATGATACTATAATCAATTTGTTCTGATACTATAATCAATTTGTTCTGATACTATAATCAATATGTTATGATACTATAATCAATTTGTTCTGATACTATAATCAATATGTTATGATACTATAATCAATTTGTTCTGATACTATAATCACTTTGTTCTGATACTATAATCAATTTGTTCTGATACTATAATCAATATGTTATGATACAA
>OY744517.1:34439397-34456897 GCA_963556195.1 Sepiola atlantica | reverse complement strand
TATATGGCAATCAAGCTACACAGAGGCTCCCTGAAGTACTAATATATATATATATACATATATATATATATATAGATCTTGATATGTTTATAGAGAGAGGGCGACAGGGATAGAGAGAAAGACGTACAGACGGACAGACAGAATGGTGTTATGTACCAAATATACTAAAATGTAAGATGTTTTGCACTTACATTTTATTATATAAAAAATAAAAAATAAAAATTAAAAAAAAACACTCCGAGTAATTGAAATATTTTAAAGACATTTTTTAAAATAACACTTATATCTAAATTTCTTTTTTTTTGGAAAATTTTCGGAAAAGGGCGCGTAACTTTCTTACAATGACCCGTTTAGTGTCAGGACTAATCCCATCATGTTCCTAGGAAAATTCTACACGTGTATACACTTTTATATTTTAAGAATACTCTCTAGCCTGTTTTTCTATAAACAGATAGACACACGCATATATGTTCTCTTTTATATATATTATTTCTCAAGTTGTTTACAGGGGCCAACACCACAGTGTTTAGGCCTAAATTGTAACTTAGTATTACTTAAATATAACTTAATTACTGATTACGGAGGTTGCATATTTATCTGTTTTTATTGTGTATTCATATTTAGGGGTGACAGTGTGGACTGTGGAGTGTAGAGTGTGGAGTGTGCAGTGTAGAGTGTAGAGTGTAGAGTGTGGAGTGTGGAGTGTGGAGTGTAGAGTGTGGAGTGCTATTTATTTAAGACGTGCGCGTGGCTTAAATTTAATTATATTAAAGTATTTCTGTGTTATATTTATTTTTGGGGGTTATTATCTTGTAGTTTATAATTAAGGGACCTGAGTTTTTTAAACGTTAGGTTGAGATGTAAAAGTCGGGCTTGGTATCTAATGGAAGGGGCGTTATCCTTTTCAGCGTAAATTGCTAGCCTAAGTGGTATTTAATCCAGCGTATGAGTCCGAAAAAATAATAAGAAAAGAACCTCGGCTATCGATATGATAGACCAGGGTCTGCCTTAGCTACTCCAGGGTTTGTTTGTCTGAATGAGATATGGTCCATCTCGGTTCTAGGAGATGTACCCTCCCAGCTATTACTCTATTTTTAGTGACGAGTGTTGGTTTATTACCTATCAACCTGGTTACCCCTACTGGGATATTCCGACAGCTCTTTCGGCACTCAGCCAGAGTTCCCTTTTCGGGGGAGCTGGCTTATTTTCGTCTCCTGCCCTTGGCTGGAAGAAGCGCAGAGGTGGCTAGCTAAAGATTTGGATAGCAACAATGAAGATAGACGTGTTGTTGATGGCTGCCCCCCCCCCGCGTTTTTGGTGTTCGACGCTGGAATCGAGAAATGACTGAAGTGTGCCAAGAACTCACCTGCCGATCAGCGGGGGTAGACCGTATTGACGCGAGTGCGGGGAACTAATTTGGATCCGGCTCAATCCACCCCGAATTATAAAGTTACTGTTACATTTGATTTGATGATTGTCATATCATAGTCTGCAGGAAAGCCGTGTGTCGTATTCATTGAAGCCTTGTTTGTTGAAGGCTGTGTTAATTGACAATTTCTAGCCTTTAAGAGATATAAAAATTTAAAAAGATATTTCTATATAAATCCCGTGAGCCATGAGTATCGTAAAAAATAGACCAGCAAGCCGCCGTTAAAGTGTTAAAATTATCATGGTTTATTCGCTGTTTACAATTGGCCCAGCGATTAGCGACGTCGGACTGGAGTTGAAAAATACTTGAGGTCCGGGGTTTCGAATCGCATGACCGGTAGTGAATAGTCATATCTCTATGCTGATGAGTCCCGATTGAAAAAGGACGAAACGTATACGTACATAGATAATAAACAATAACAAATATATATATATATATATATAAATGATTGCTGGTCTATATTTTATATGTGTTTTTGTAGAGTGCTCAGTATTTTTCATGATAATAAATCGAGCCTGTATATCGCGGCGAAACAGAAACATCAAAAGTTTTAACACATGAAAGGTGTCGAATGAACAAAGCCGAAACGCATTAACATCTTTAAATGATAAATATTTAAATGAAATAAGTGGCGCGATCATTATCGATTTACAAAAGCAAAACAAACAAAAAAAAATCATGAAATGGTCTTACACGTGAAATAAACAGAACGGTGGCCACTTCAATTATCGATGAGCATCGAGGCGAATCATATTGATAATTTGATGAATGAGTAATATTTGCAATAATCATAAATATGCACATCTCGAATGATCTAAGTATCGAAATGAGAAGATTTTTACAACGTTGCCGAAAGATCAGGGAAATGTATTATTTTACTGAAATATTCGGTCTTTATTTATTAATTAGTTATTTTTATAATGATTAAATTCACTTTAAGAAAATTTCGATGACATTATCGACACGGAATTTGCTTGACGAAACATATCCAGATGATATATTTTATTTTTAGGAAAATTAAACCGCGAAAATATCCTTAAGTCAAGAACAAAGTTAGGAAAATAAAAATAAAACACAACAAAAGTATGCCATCAAATTGAGAAAATAATTAAAATAAGAATATATATATATATATATATATATATATATATATATATATATATATATGAAATTAAAATGGAATAAGCGGAAAACCTAAAAAGCTCAACGTTTCGCCACAATGTTATATGGGCTTTGTCAAGACCCATATAACATTTGGGCGAAACGTTGAGCTTTTTAGGTCTTCCGCTTATTCCATTTTAATTTCATACCGTCGGATTATTTTATCCTTTCAACTATTCATATATATATATATATATATATATATATAAATATGAAACTAAAAGTATACTTTTAGTAGATAGAACCTATAGTGAAATGGTTTAAGCTCAATATACGAGATAGAGCAATTATAAAGATAAATGAAAGAAGAGGGATAAACATGTACGAATGACAATTACACGCACACTCTCACTCTCCATTACTTAATAGTTTTTAAAATTTTAACTGTCTGTTTCAGATTCTAGATTTTAGATTTTTGTTTTCTGTTTTTTGTTTCTTAGATTTTTAGATTTTTTAATTTTTAATTTTAATTTTTTAACGGCTTTAATTTTTGAAATGTTAAATTTCTTTCCTTCTTCTTCTCTTTCTCTATCCCTCCACTTCATTCTCTCCAAATATGATCTGAGGTTAAGATCGGATTCTAACTCTGCCTGATGAGATCTCAGTTTATAGTAACTGTTGATCGATAACATCGACATGCCAGTGTCGCAGATTTTGTACATGTCTGTGTAAATAAAATTATCATATATAAAGCTCTATTTTGATATTGAGCACTTTTTATAAACCCGGTTAAAATTCTCTGGATTACCACCCTGTGGATATTTTTCACCTGGATTATTACCATCATTATTATATATATATATATATATATATATATATATATATATATATATATATTTCTATGATTTTTTGGGGAGTAAGCCATTTTATTATCGCAAGCATGAAGGGAAGAGGAATTCGATTGTTCATGATTAAAAGTTGATCAAGAAAAACAAAACAAAGGGAATGTTTATTGGGACAAGATGTGATCAGTCTCTAAGATTCATCCTCCATTGTACATATAACATAACGCTATTTTATTTTCTGTACTTTTCACCCCGTTTCTTTTTAATTCCTCGTTTTTTTAAATCCCTCGATACAGCCTTTGTAAAGAAAGGGTGAAACCGTTCGGCTGGCAATTTTTTTTCGTCTTCCCTTCATGCTTGCGATATATATATATATATATATATATATATATATATATATATATATATATATTAAGAGAAAATAGTAGTTAGATTGAAGCAAATACATATATATATGTAGAGTTTTTAATTTTAAAGATGCTTAAAAAATGAATTTTCCCAAATTGATACCTATTACCGACCATGCACGATTTAAGTTCAAATTTAAAAGAGACATCACACCGTAAGTCCACACCAAATTGGACGCCACAAGACCAGGAAGAACTCTTACGAAAAAAATAAGGTGAATACTTTTTATTTGTTGAAAGCTCTAATAAGGTTCGTTGTAACGATCGAAATTATCAGAAAAAAGGTCAAGATGAAAAAAAAAAATTGATTTTAATAAAAGTATCTGCATGTTTTTTGAAAGCATTTTGCCTCTTTCTTTTATAGAAAAAGATAGATAAATGAAGAGAGAAAGATAGATAGATATAGAGAAGAAGAGAGAGATACAGAGAGAGATAGAGAGGGAGAAAGAGATATAGATAGAGAGAGATAGAGAGATAAAGAGAGAGATAGAGAGATAGAGAGAGAGAGAGAGAGAAAGAGAGAGAAAGAGACAGATAGAGAGAGCGAAGAAAGAGATAAAGAGTGAGAGTGATATATATATATATATATATATATATATATATAGAGAGAGAGAGAGAGATAGATATATAGATAGATAGAGAGAGAGATAGATAGATAGATAGAAAGAAAGAAAGAAAGAGAGATAGATAGATAGATAGATAGAGATAGAGATAGAGGTAGAGAGAGAGAGAGAGAGAGAGAGAGAGAGAGAGAGAGAGAGAGAGGGGGGATAGTAAAGAAGTTAAAAATAAAGAAAGTTTAAATAATTATGAGGGAATATGAAATAAAACAAAACAATTCAAACACAAATATGAAACCAAAGAATTTAAGGAAGATGTTAAAAGAAAATAAAGAGTAGAGGGATGGGTAATCTATAAGTGGGGGAAAAACAAACTTTGTAGACAATAGAGAGAGGGAGTGAGAGAAAAAGCGGAGGGAGAAAGAGGGAGAGACATGTTAAAAAACTATGAGAAAATATTTAGAAAATACAGGGAGAGAGAGGGGGAGAGCGAGCCGTAACCTATAAACGAAAGAAAAGATTTGAAAGAGAGAGAGAGAGAGAGAGAGAGAGAGAGAGAGAGAGAAAGAGAGAGAGAGAGAGAGAGAGAGAGAGAGAGAGAAAGAGGGGGAGTGGAGAGAATTATGTGAAATCGTTTGGAAGAGAGAGAGGAAGTGAGATTGATAGATGGATATATAGATGGAGAGAGAGAGAGAGAGAGAGGGGGGACGAGGAGGGAGCCGTAACCTATAAGCAATAGAAAAAGATATGTAAAATAGAGAGTGAGAGTGATATATATATATATATATATGTATATAAAGGGAGAGAGAATTGGACGAAAACTTATGAGAACATATTTGGAAAATAGAGAGAGAGAGAGAGAAATAGCAAGAGAGAGAGAGAGGACGAGAGGGAGAGGGGGGAGTGGACAGAATTATGTGAAATGGTTTGAAAAAGAGAAAGAAAGTGAGATCGAGAGATGGATAGATAGATAAATAGATAGATAGACGGAGAGAGAGAGAGAGAGAGAGAGAGAGAGAGAGAGGGGGACGGAGAGGGAGCCGTAACCTATAAGCGGTAGAAAAAGATTTGTAAAATAGAGAGTGAGATTAATAGATAGATAAATAGATAGATAGATAAAGAGAGAGAGAGAGAGAGAGAGACAGAGAGAGACAGACAGACAGACAGACAGACAGACAACCAGACAGAGACAGGGAGAGAGAGAGAGAGTTCTACGAAAACTTATGAGAACATATTTGGAAAATAGAGACACATGGAGAGATATAGCAAACGAGAGAAAGAGAGAGAGATAGAGAGTGAGAGCGAGAGAGAAAGTGAGAGAAGTAAGACAAGCTAATGAGGAAAGATTTGGAAATAACGAGAAGGAAATCTAAAGGAACCTACATTACAAAAGGGGGGGGGTGCAATGTTGAACGAATTAAGAAGAGGTTTGAAACATCTTCCTCTCCCCGCCGTCTGCTTTTTCTCAGATCATTGTTTCTTTCCAACGAGACGCCATTACCCGGCGAGTTGATCGGCCGTGACGACCGACACTCTATTATTATGATGAGCCGAACTTCCTGTTCGGCCGCTTCAAACAGACATATTGATAGCAATCGGTCAATAAAACGAGGGACGCACAGGGAATAATAAAACAAATATTAAAAAAGGAGAAATGGGGTTGTATAGGGGAGAAAGGTGTAGGTCGAACAGCTTTCTTTTATCTCAAGAACATTACAACCTTTACGCTTATTCTTTTATAATCTTTTGCGATTGTCTAATGGCTTTATCTGGACACCACGTGTGACCGCGTAGTTATCTCAGATTTAATTTCTAGTACTTGAGATTAGACTTGGGTTAAATGGAAAAATAGAAACTTCCTTGAGGTCCTGGCTAGTGAAGAGGAAACTTGTCTAAACTGAAGAAATTACATTTTTGACTTAATCTAGAGAGCCCCTTTTGGGAGTTGGCATGAAAACCGATCTTGTGTCTAACTCTGTCCTCGTCCTGTAAATAGGGACACTAAATTATCTTTCTTTATATATATATATATATATATATATGATGTATTTTTATGTAATTATTTTTATGTAATCATATTTCTAGACAAGCGTCTTGGTCCAGTAGTAACAACGCTGGACTATAGACATCAATATCGAAGGTTCGATCCTTATCTAAGTTAGCCATGCTGATGACAGCTGTGAGCCAAAAACACGTGTCCATGGATTACTTTTATAAAATTAATAAACAAAATATATATATATTTTTTAATTAACTAATGAGTTACCACTTATTAAGGCTAAAAGTTTAAAAAGATGGAACAAGCAATTGAAGCTCAGTCGAGAATCTTCCATTTAAATAACGATAGCCTCTTCTTTTATACCTTTATTTATTCAATTTTCTTTGTTACTTTTTTGGTTTCTTATGTGTGTCTATTTCGGTTCTGTTTCTTTTTTGTATACTTTTTCCTTCTATGGAGAGCAACAGCGACGGTGAATATTGTTTTTAAGTATCCACTCTCGATTGGATAACATCTATCAACATTTTTTTTTCAGCAAAGAACAGGCGCAAGACTATCGACCTGCTAATCACGCGCATGATATAAACACACATACGCACATATTTCTTTCTCTTTTTGTGGTTTTTCATTTCAGACTCGACATACGTGAGTATGTCACAAACACAGCCGAAGGCGCGAGACAAACGCAACTAGTAATATTTACGAACTTCTCTTTCACACACACACTAAACAAAAGGCAAGCATTCCTAGCACACAGTCAGACTAGTCTGCAGAACTTTCGTACTGTCGCATTCAAACAAACACGGCACCAGCCGAAACAAACATAGCTACTTAACTTTTTACACATTCAACATCTCTTTCTTCTTTTGGAACGTTCCTGGATATTAGGAATTCTCATTCTGTAGCAGCCATTATGCGGGTGCAGGAGGAATTAGACTAAGGGTGGCGTCTATCGAGGAGAGACTCGGGATTGAACCCTTTTAATATCCACTTTTATGTTAATATCGTCTCTGCAACACTACAAAATCATCAGAAAAATTCACAAAGAGTAAAAAGTTCTTGGATTAAAGTGTCTTGAAAAAAAACCTACGCTATACAGTGTGAACCACTGTATAGCGTAAGTTTTTTTTGGGTGAAACCAAACAAAAACAAAGAAAAGAGCAAACTCACACGTGGGGGAACCCACTAACACGCCATTTTTTTTTCGTTCAGAGCTAGTACATCCTATATATATATATATATATATATATATATATATATATATATATATATATATATTGTGTATTTAGGCAGCATTTTTTCATTTGTGCAAACATTGTTAAAAATAACAGAATTCGTTATTTTTAACAATGTTTGCATAAATGTATATATATATATATATATATATATATATATATATAGGACTTTTAGAATCTGACTCCTGCTACTCACTGCTGTATATATCAATGATTATTTTACTAATGATTCACGTCTTATCAATACCAAAAGTCAATCGAAAATAAGGATAATGAGATGGAGAGACTCTCAGTTGAATAATGAAGAATATTATGAGAGGATTGAAAATGGTGAATTGACTGGACAGTTTAATTATATATGGGGACGGTTATGATAATTATATGTTAAGATTGCATTCGAAGACGATCATGCTGTAAGCCTTGGGGAAGCAGCCCCACAGTATTGTGTTCCACGGATGGTAAGTTCTTGGAAATAAACTCTGTTCATAAAAATTCCACCTGACGTTATGCAAAGAGAGGAAGACAGGAAATTTCGTGTTCAGTTGTGTTAAAACATAAGTTCTTGTTGTGAATGCCCTATAAGGAGTAACTAGATATTGGAGCTCAGTCGAGCACTATTAATAGAAATAACGATAGAGTAGAGAAAGACTAGCAATGTTTCCTCTGTCAGAAAGGGTACGCAAAGAACAGAAAGGATCACCCTCACTAGATTGAGGAGTCGATTTTGCACTTTGTCAAACGAAAAATAAGTGCCCGGAGTTGTACATTCCTAGATATAGCAGTGGTAGTGTTGAGGCGATTAATGGGAATCGGAATCGGAATCGGAATCGGAATCTCGGTATCGGAATCGGAATCGGAATCGGAATCGGAATCGGTATCGGTATCGGTATCGGTATCAGTATCGGAATCGGAATCGGAATCGGAATCGGAATCGGTATCGGTATCAGTATCGGAATCGGAATCGGAATCGGAATCGGAATCGGAATCGGAATCGGTATCGGTATCGGTATCGGAATCGGAATCGGAATCGGAATCGGAATCGGTATCGGTATCGGTATCGGTATCGGTATCGGAATCGAAATCGGTATCGGAATCGAAATCGGTATCGGTATCGGTATCGGTATCGGTATTGGAATCGGTATTGGAATCGCTATCGGTATCCGAATCGGTATCCGAATCGGTATCCGAATCAGTATCGGAATCGGAAAAAAAATGTGAATATAATTTCCGACTATAAAAACGATTTTTTGCATTTTTTTTAAGCTTAATTTTCTATTGCTGGTACCAATGATAAAATGATAAATATTTATTGATTTTAACTACTAGTTAGACTAGAATTTATAGATCATAATAACGAATTTATGTAAAAATAGCACCGGAAAAATAGCCCGGTAAAAATAGCACAGGTACAAATGGTACAAGTGGATGAATAGAAAAAAACGGCACAAGTGGATAAATAGAACAACGGCACAAGTGAATGAATAGAAAAAATAGCACAAGTGGATGAATAGAAAAATGGCACATGTCAAATTATAGCCGAAAATCTCATAATGAGTTTATCAAAATCTTGGCTACAATACATAAAGGGGAAACATTAAAGAGTTTGTCAAATTAAAGAGAGAATTATATCTACATTTAAAAGTAGATCAAAAACTCTTCGTTTAATTTCCCCCCAAGCAGAAATTCTACCTTTTTAGGCGATTAAGCGATTTTAGAATCAGAATCGAAATCGTTAATTCTATCGAAATTGGAAATTTAGAACAAAATTGGTGATTGTATCTAAATTGGGAAAAATATACCCATCGTCCCATCACTAGGCAACAGCATCCTTATCTTTAGACGCATCTGGCTCTTATGTAGGTAGATGATTGCATCGAGTTCTAAGTACTTTATGTAGCAGTATAATGCTCCAAATATCAAGTTCTAGGAACTTATCAACACAAGGAGCTTCCTCGGCTGAGACAAAACAAAGGTTTTACCGTTGGTGTTGGATAATGGCCCTGTGAGGCGGACGCATTTTGAAGTGGACGTATGTGTAAGAAATCGTTTGGTTTGACTTGCGCGATTTAGTGCGGGTGGACCCGTACAGTCGAGTGCAGAATGGGGCTGTTCTCACGGTTGGAGCTCACAAAAGTAACAGGGCCACCACGTTTACGAGACCTCAGGTCAAGGGTCAATGTGCACCTGCGATAGGGGCTCTGTGACGTCACGGGCGTTTGTGTGGGAAGCTGTGTTTTGTCAGTCTGGGTTTTGGAAGCGGGCCGAACAGACGTGTTTCTCTATGTAGTCCGAAATGAGAAATGGGAATTTATTTCCCACAGAGAATACAAACATGAGATTCCTTCTTCCCCCTCCTCGAATGGCTAAGGACTTAAATAGGAATTAACTACGATAAAGCAGTAATTTGGTCTCACCCTTAACGTTAGTGATGCATCTCCGTGGCCGACAGAAATCTAACGTCTGAAATAAATGAATGAAAACTAAAAGATTATTGCATCATGAGATTTGTGTTATAAAGGTTTTGTTGCAGACACAACGGACGGCGAGGTTCACGGCAGAAAGAAAGAAGAAATGACTGAAACACTAGACGACATCGAGACGACACCCCTCCACGCGACGAGGGAAGAGAGAAGGTACGAGAAATTTAAAGGTATGCAACATACACATTTTTGATGTTAAAAATGACCAGTTGTTTAAGCGAGAACTGCCACGACCCATTCCGGTACGGCTATTCAACAGGTGGTGACAAGAGAGAAGCTTGGTTTTAGAGATGCTAACATAAACAAGACATTTTCATTCATAGCAGCACGTGCTCCAGATGTGAAGAAAGAGAATCACAAGATCTTGATTATCAATGTTCTTCAAGATGCTGCCAAAAATTGTTATCTACACATTATCTTCTAAGGTTATCCGAGAGATCATTTATGAAGATCCGTAAGAGGGTTGCACACTTTTATCGACCTATCAGAGAGAAAGATATTGATAAGACATTGTAAGATATTCCGTAGCTATCACGTTCATCTTTCCTCATCTTATATACCCCTTAAAACCCTGAATGCATTTTACGGGGAAATATTGAGCCATCCATACTCAGTGTTGATTTGATTGTGTCCCATTTGGATTGTCTTTGTTTGATTCTTTTATTTTTATTTGATTTCACCTGTACATTCTAAATATGTCGCACACACTGGTGCTTTTATAAGTAGGAAAATGAATCGTTTATGAACGAAATTTATCATTCATTTCTTTACATTTTTACGATACTGATAACCGATAGAATTGGATTTATTTTCGGAATAATTTTGTTTTACGTTAATGATAAACCATCCTATTTATCTCTATATAAAGTTAGGTATACGTACACACACACACACACACACAGACACACACACACACACACACACACACATATATATATATATATATATATATATAGTAAGTTATGAAGATATATTTATGGCACTTAAGCTACACAGAAGCTTCCGCATTTCATCCCCGTAGGGAATCATCAGGCGAAAATGCCTGACGATTCTTTAAAGGGATGAAACCCGGAAGCCTCTGTATAGCTGAATTGCCATAAACATATTTTCATAACTTACTACCAAGCTCTACTCACGTATTGAGCACTGCTGAAGTAAATGCTGAAAATTGATACATGCAAATTTATATGTCCATATAACATTTTATGTGGATACATGAAATAATTATAATATATATATATATATATATATATATATATATATATATATATATATATATATATATATTATACATCATATGTACATATGAAATAAAAAAGTTTCATTGATTTAAACAAATTATGGCCACACATCCAGGGAAATGTTTTTGTTTGCAGCCAATATGAAAAATGAGAGAACGGACATATTCTTTTCGGCCTGTGGAGGTCGTTGCGTATTAAAACTACAACTAAAATATTTTCTTGGAAGTGTAGCCATGATAAAAGGTAAAGGTAAATGTCGCATAGCCTGGACACGCACGAGTGTCGTTACCGACATCGCACACTGCCCATGGCCGTAGCGGTGGTGATTTGTTAAGAATCACGTGTCTGGGGCACAGCCCATTCCTCTCCTTCCGCTGCCTTGAACCTTCCCTGAGTTTTAGTCAGGTACCCATTTACTGCTGGGTGGACAGAGGAAGTTTTCAGACCGGAAAATTCGCATGACGTGAGTGGGATCGAACCCGGGTCGTCCAGGCCAAAGACAAATGCTATAACCACTCGTCCACAGTACATGATATGTTTGCATAAATAAAACTTTTATTACAAATAAATAACACATGTCTGTAAATAAAAATATTCATACACGTATATATATATACATATATATATACCTTTAGCAACTATCCCCTAGTTTAACATCAAGTAACGGCTATTAATTCCATTACTACAGTCGTGTACTATCTATTTTCATACAGATTTCGCCATAGCAGTTTGTTTTTGATTTGTTTGGAGTATTTTGAAATTTAACACCATTGAACTTTTCACTAGGATCAAAGTGTAGTATGTGTTGTGATACTACACATAACCTGTCAACCGTCAATCAAGAAGAAATTCTAGACTGAGGTTATTTTTTTCATTTTCACTCAAGGGCGCCCCTGTTTGATGAGCTGTTTTATTCCACATTAAAAAAAGACCTTGTGTCTGACTCTGCTCTCATAGAAAAGTAAGTGAATAGAGGCACCGCTTGAAATTATTAAATGTCTTAAGAGCATCATGTGTCCTTTTTGGGATGGGTACCTTAGTTAGGCTTTGATACAATGTATATATACACACGCACGCACACACACATACACACATACACACACTCGCTCTGTCTCTCTCATAGAAGACTATATATATATATATATATATATATATATTAGGGTAGGTCGATTTTACACTTTTTTTTAAATATTAAAAAAAGGCACGTTCCGAAAGTTGTATATAGACCTATTAAATACTCATGCAAAAAATTAGATCAAAAACTTCAGCGGTTTTTTGAGCGTTTGGTATCAAAGATCGTAGACAAGAATATACTGAAAATTCCTCGTTTTTGCAAGATTTGCTTGAATATTGGTGTGAAAACCAAATAATTTTAGCATTTAAAAGCAGGGAATGTCCTTTTATTTTATAAAAATGATATGAATTAAAGAAATCTTCAAATTGAAAATTTGCCCCCCCCCCTCATTTTCAGTATCTGCTTTTGTAAACTACCTTTTAACGTTATGAATTAAACAGTAATATTTGAATACCTAAAAAAATGATTTTTTCTGTTATTAGTGAAAATATAACAAGCAAAGAAATAAGGAAAAACCTAACACTATTTTAATGAAGCTTAATATAGAGAGTCAAATTGCTCCATATAAGACCCCTTAGGCAAAAATGCTGGTCTCAATTTCTGACTCAAAACTTTGGCTGTAATGTGTTGATGCCTTGCTTCAAAACCATATACAGTTTGTGAAGCTTCTGTTATTAACTTAACTGCCCGTTCCACACCCTGAGAATGTGAGGGCAAATCTGGCAAGTCAAGCTTGGTTCCATTCATCAACGATTCTCGAAGTTCAGATTCAGTAAAATCTTCCGTCATTGGTGGTTCAAAAATGCCGCATAATTTTAAATCTATTAATTGTGTCCAATGTGTGGCATTAAAATTAATAGGTAGTATTCTTTTTAATCTTTTTCTGGTTGACTCCTCACTCCTGAAAGAACAAATTAATTAATTGAATTATTAAAAAATTCCAATCTGTACTGCTTTAATAATTATGGTGAAATTAGATAAAATCTTTAAAAATCATTCTATAAATTGGAATAAATAATTGAGTCAGAGATATATGAATAAATATTACTTACCTAATGGCCAAAATTCTTTTTAAAGCTTCTTCTCTTACTTCAATCTCCTCAGATTTAACCATGGAATATAGAAAGTTTTCAGGCAGTAAACAAAATGTATTACCTTGTATATTTCTAAATGTGATATCTTGGATTTCCTGAGGCTGCTCCTTAATCCTCTGGGTCATATTAAAAATGTGCACTTACTGATTGTGGAATTTACTATTTCTTTTAATTTCAAACCAAAAAGTGGCATACACATTTACAATAAAATTTACTACATAGTGTAGTTTTGTTGTGTGCCTTTGTGGGTATGCACCACGAGTCCATAAACACATAAGCCTGATGGCCAAAGTTAACCATCTTGCTTGGTTTAAAGGACCAATTTTCCAGGAGGCATATCTAGAGTCAACCTTACCTCTAGAAATACCTACTGTGTATTCATAAAGGAGTCTTTGGTCAGAACTAAGATCATGTATTTCATCAATTTTGGAAAATGATATTTGGGGTAAATCATATCAATCATTTGAGCATAATTTCCCCAGAGGGCTACTGAATGTTGTAGGGCCCTTTGCGCAACCATCTATGTTTTTAAAAAGGGCTCTGAAAGGTAGTTCATTATGATGCAAAGAGCAACCAATTGTGTGAAGAGTTTTAAAAAGTTTTTTTTCTAAAATTGCAACCATTCCACCATCGCAACTTGTGTTGGTATTAGTGTTGTCAACAAGTATAGCCTTGATACTGTTCTCACTGTGGAATTCATGCAAAACATCCACCACTTGATCTGCATGAACAGCACCTGTTGCACCACTATTCGGAAGAACTCTATGTGTCAGATATTTACTTTCACATGGTGTTTCTTTTGTAAAAGTTAAATGGTGTTCTGGTCCCTTAGTTTTTTTCATAATTCTCTGTCTATTTTCATCCACAATTTCCTTATACATCAATGTGTCCTTATCCATTCTCCCATCAACTCCAATACATATATTTTAGGTGGGGTAAAAACTCCTGGCTGAAATAGTTTTATTTATCTACCTCCAACAAGGTAAGATGTGACACAAGGTCAGGAAAGTGGGATTAGATAACCCTGCGCTATAGAGGTGAGCACTCTGGCCATTAAAAAATTGACTGGGCAGCCCCGTCGGCATTCCCCTGTAAGGGCGCCTCAGACAGTTAGCAATAAACTTACTCCTCCCCAAAGAGGAAAGGCAAAGCCTGGGAGGATGCACCTCCTAGAATTGCACAGGACGGACAAGCCCCAATAGACGGGCGTAAATCCAGACCCAAAGGCCCGGACGATACCGGTTTATTTGGTGGGGTAAAAACCCCTGGCTGAACTAGATTTTATTTATCTACCCCCAACAAGGTAAGATTGACAAAAGGTCAGGAAAGTGGGATGAGAAAGCCAGTGCTCGAGAGGTGAGCACTCTGGCCATTTAAAAATTGCCTGGGCAGCTTCGTCGGCATTCCCCGGTAGGGCCGCCTCAGACAGTAAGCAATAAACTTACTCCTCCCCAAAGAGGGAAGGCAAAACCTGGGAGATGCACCTCCTAGAACTGCACAGGACGGACAAGCCCCAATAGACGGGCGTGAATGCCGACCCAAAGGCCCGGGCGATACCGGTTTATTTGGTGGGGTAAAACCCCCTGGCTGAACTAGTTTTTATTTATCTAACTCCCACAAGGTAAGGTGTGACAAAAGGTCGGGAAAGTGGGATTAGATAAGCCAGCGCTCGACAATTCAATATATATGTGTGATAATTAAACAGACAATCAACACGGGAAGTCAAATTCGCCCGATGAATTTTCAACCGGTGAATACCATAAAAAATATCCAATAAATAAAACGCCTATGTAAACAAATAATTATTTATATATAACATTAAATATCATAGTGTTTTATTCCTTTTTAATTTGAATATGTACATTTAATTTCTTAAGAAAAATAATAATAAACTTTAAAATATTTATTATTAAGTAATGTATTATTTTTTTTTGTTAAAACCCGGGTTTAATTTAAGGCGACACATCTGCCGGTGAAATCTCGGCAGTGAGAAAAAATCTCGATTTATTTGATCTTAAAGTTGCAATGCTCAAATAAATACAAAATTTTGAAGAAAAATATTTCTTGTGGTAACTTTTGACATTATTTGGCAACTTTCTTCGAGTGCGATAATTTACAGTTTCAAAATCGACCTCCCCTAATATATATATATATATATATATATGAAATCATAGATTATTTATAACATCGTAAATGATGTTCCCGATATTTTTCACCCTATCTTTGATTGATGACGTCACAAAAGAAAATCTTCCCGATATCCCCAACCAGTTTAGAGTAGATGACGCTATTCGTTTGTGACGGCATTCGTTTGTGACATCATCTACTGTGATATACATGATTACAAACATAATCCACATCTAGGATCACGCTAGTAGGCGACCTCTAACCTTTAAATAAAAAGTTATAAAGGATCACTTCAACCCCTCTCCCTCCCCCTTTCTCCCCTCCCCCTCTCTCTCTCTGGCATACTTTAGCCACATCATTATTTTCTGATGTCATCAACTGTGCACGGTTATATCTATTTATATAATGTTATCTCTATGTAATGTTATCGAGTGTGTATGGAGATAAGCAAGATACAAAAAATCAAGATAGATGGGTACTTCAGTTTGTCTTTGATACAATGTATATATACGCACGCACGCACACACGCACACACACACACACTCTCTCGTAGAAGACTTTATATATATATATATGCATATATATATATATATATATATATATATATATATATATATATATGCAGTCTTCTATGTGTATTGTGCAGATGGTTATCGGGAGAGGGTGTTTAAAATGCCACTTAAACTGGATTATGAAGAAAAGACGAGTCTTCACACCAATGATAGCGATTTAATGACCCCCATCACCTCACACAATCATACACTTCTCTCTTTTCCAAGCCTTTGTCGACTACGAGCGTCTCGGTCCCTTTTAGAAATACTACACTTAACATTCTTAGAGAACAGGTTGCGAACTCATGGCGTCTCGATAGAAGCGCCACCTGGCGATCTCAAGACGATACTGGCTAATTAAGTATAAGATGATCAGTTGTGCGGAATGATTTCAACCGCGACGTTACGAGTTGGAGTCGCTCAAACGCTGCAAGAATTTCTCTAAAACGTCTTTCTAACTGTTACTATAATGATTATGCAGATGCATGTTCAAGTTGCCTGCTACGATGGGCGAGAAGTGTCTACATAGCTAAGAGCGCGTAAGAAAGGAAGTACAAAGATATATGTTTCAGCGACGAGACATGTTCCCATATAATAATTAGTGAAAGAAAGCAAACACCGAAGAAAGCTAGCTGTTATGAAAAAAGAACAGAAACAGAACGCAAGAGAGACTCCGGGTGGAGTCGTTTAAGACAGACACGGTTACCGACAATAAAAATGATAAAAATGAGTGAAAGAACGATTGTAAGTATAAGCGGATGGATACGAATATAATAGAAAAGCCACACACACAAACAGATACGTGGATGAAACACGGACGCCTTTGTATAGCTTAATTGTTACAAATCTGTGGTCATACTTTACTAATAAGCTCTTCTCATATATTGCACACTGTTCAAGTAAGTACTAAAATATATACACAACACATTATATCATCTTATCATTTTATACGTGTATACATGAAATGATATATATGAAGAGTTCGCATGCATAACGCGATGAAGGTTATTTTTAAAGTGACGAAGCTATCACAACAAAATGTGTTGTTTTACATAATCAGATATCGGCATAATTTCTTTTTGCTTTAAATCAAAATAAGCTTTTACTCGAAGTCTCGATTTAATATATTCGTCTTTTTTATTGTTTCATGTATCAATTTAAACAAGATGGATGAAAAAATGAAATTTATCGCATGATGTATTCGAACTCTTCATATATACAGGGTGGGCAAAAATAAGGGTCCTATTTTTAAAAATTCATAACTTTTTTATTTATTGATTTTTTTTTGATTTTTTTTTAGAATAAGTAAAGGACCCCTTCCGAAGCAAGCATGAGCCGTATTAGCCCTAAGGAACG
>OY744517.1:34381897-34434397 GCA_963556195.1 Sepiola atlantica | reverse complement strand
ATACATAAAAAATATACAACATTTAAACAAAATTTAACACAAAACAGATCATTAGAAAAACTGAAAAAATAAAAAGGTATGCAGAAAGTTTTATTTTATGTTTGTTTGTATTTTCCCCAATTTCTTCCAACGATTTTAGAGAGAGACCAGGTAACTGCATATATTCAGACACTACATTGCCCACAGAACTTGGATTAGTATATTTTATTTCGATCAAAGTGCCTGCAACATTATCGTGGAGTTTGCGTTCGCGCTTGGAATTCATGAAAAGTAAATACAACGTTTCATTTAATTTCATATAATTTATAACTTGAAAATACGAATAATACAAAAATCTAAGTAAGCGATTTAGAGCTTGGATTAGGAATTTACAGAAGCCCTCGTTGATTTCCAGAAAACGCCGGGCGTTCCCAGAAGTTTTGTTAAGCTTATATATTTACTGAAGATATTTCAATTAATGTCATTTTTCTTACATGTTTTACCATCTAATAAATTCCGAGAAAATACTTAGTCCACGCTAAAAAAAATATTATAATGAAATAAAGAAACCGTAATATGATGTTTTCGGTTGATGACAAAATGAGGTAGAATTTCTAATTCTAAGTCTTCTATACATAATATGTATAGGTAGGTTATTAGTCTTACCAACTTATATATATATATATATATATATATATATATATATATATATATATATATATATATATATATATATATATATATATATATATATATATTTAAAGAAGTGAGGCTACCAACATTATAAATAAAAATGACAAAATCAGGTAGAATTTCTAATTCTAAGTCTTCTATACATAATATGTATAGGTAGGTGATTGGTCTTACCAAATTATATATATATATATATATATATATATATATATATAATAATATATATATATATATATGTATGTATATATATATATATATATATATATATATATATATATATATATATATATTTAAAGAAGTGAGGCTACCAACATTTATAAATAAATAAAAACGTTTTAAAAAAATTGTTTATCATTTGATTATTTTAAAATTTCATAACGCTTTTCGAGCATATTGGCTCTCTTCAGATATTCTTTTCGTTTAAATCTACACCCCAAAATTAAAGATACCCTAGAACATAGTCACGCAGAACTACCCTTCCTAGATAAACTAGTTAAAATTTAAAACACTCATATTATCACCTACATCTACCACAAACCCACGGACACCCAACAATATCTCCATTTTAGAAGCGATCACTCCAAAAGCTACCTGAAATCCATACCATATTTCCTAGAACGCAGAATCTGCACTATAGTTAGTGCCCCTAACCCTAACCTTAACCCTAACTTCCGAAAAAACTTAACGAGAAGAAGATACCCCTCACAACTAATATATTAGGTACAGAACTAGCAGAAAAATACGATTAAAACAACTACAAAACCCCCCAAAACGAAACAAAGAACATATATTAACATACGTCTTTACACACAACAAAAGCAATCAGGAACTATTCACAGAGATAACAAGAAACCTAACCTTACTCAACTAAACACAACAAACGAAGCAACATACTAAAAAACAAAAGTAATAAAAAGCAAACGCCAACCAGAAAACCTCAAACGCATTTTAACTTCATCCAAAATCACCCAACATATCATATAATATAAGGCTAACAAAATGCAACAAAGAAAGATGTGGAGTTTATTATACACATTAAAAAAGTTCAACACATACATTATAAATAAATAAAGACTTAGACTGCACGTCCAAAAATGTAATCTATATACTAGAATGTACAACATTCAACAAATCTTATATAGGCGCTAACAAAACATGGAACAATATAGTTGGTTTATATAAAAGTAACATAAACATCGCAGAAAACAAACAACAAAAATTATTTCACAGCATATACATTCAAGGCGATTCCAATCTTTCAAACTCAAGATTATTTATATCTCCTCACACAAGCAAAAAATTTTTTTATAAATTCATCCCAGCATTGAACAGATCATAACACAACCTACACAACAAAATATAACACACATCTACATACATGTAAAACGAGTGTGGGTGCGTGTATGTAGGTGTGTGTATAGACAATAACGCATATACAAACATTCATATACGCATCTGCATACATAGAACAGATACATAGCACACGTATATGTGTATATATATGTACATACACACATATATATAAAAATGGATGTGGATGCGCATGTGTGTGTAAAAAAACACACACATATATACGCGCGCACGCACCTGCTTATGTAAACCCAAACCAACGCACTTACCTAAACACACATACACTCCGCACACACAAACACACGCAGACACATGGACGACAGGAACAACAATAAAATAGAAAACACCCATAAACTACAAGGGCGCCCCTACTGTCTATTGAAGAAATTGACTAAAATGAACCAAAAAACACACGCGAAGATGACCCAGGGAGATAAAGGTCAGAAATACGCACGCATGCTTAAAACAGTTGACACAGATAAGTAAATGATATGAAAACACAGACACACATACACACACACAAGCGCAGAAACGCCAAACTGTTAAAAACAAACCAATTTTTTACAACCAAAAAAAATATCTGAAGAGAGCCAAGATGCTCGAAACGCGTCATAAAATAATAAAATAATAAAATGATAAACAAAGTTTAAAAAAATATATAAATGTTCGAGCCTCACTTAAAAAATATACGAAAATTGTATTTTTTTCGTTGGAACCGCACTACCATTTACTCTCTTTCCCTCTTACTCTCTCTCTTTCTCTCTCTCTCTTATTCGCTCTCTCTCTCTCTCTCTCTCTCTCTCTCTCTCTCTCTCTCTCTCTATATATATATATATATATATATATATATATATGTATATGTTCCTTCATTGTTGAACACTGTTTACGTCGTCTGACAATCGCGCCAGCTTGGTACAATAGGATTATACTCTCACCAATTTTTGTAATTGTTCATGGTGATCGCAACTGTCAAAACGTCGGAATTTTAGTTAAAAACATGACTTTTCTTTCGAGGTTTCGAATCCTGCGACTGGTTTGAATAATTATCTCTATATTGACGATTCCGGAAGGATGAAAGGTATACGTATGTAGATAAATTAATATTTATACTTCTCTCTCTCTCTCTCGCTCTCTCTCTCGCTCTCTCTCTATCTCCCCCTCTCTCTCTCTCTCTATATACATATATTAATATATTACTATTCCATGTATCCACATGAAATTTTATAAGGAGATATAATTATTTATGTATCAGTTTTCAGTATTTACTTCAGCAGTGCTCAATACGTAAGTAGATCTAGGTAGTAAGCTATGCAAATATATTTATGGCAATTAAGCTACACAGAGGCCCCCGTGTTTCATCCCCGGGAATGAAACGCGGGAGCCCCTTTGTAGCTTAATTGCCATAAATATATTTTCATAAGCTTATTATATATATATATATATATATATATATATATATATATATATATATATATATATATATATATATAGTACATGTATTATATTAGTTTCTGAGCATGTTAATCCGTTGAAACTCCAGTGTTTATAAAAAGTGCTTAATAACAAGTAGAGCTGTTCTTTAGTATAACTTTTTATTCATACAACCATTATTAGTTACATATGTGCATACATGTTTCGGTTTTACTATTCACAGAGAGTGAACCTCTTCAGACTAGAGAAAACGAGGAAGGGTACCACCCGAAACATATATGCGCATATGTAACCAATAGTGTTTGTATAAATAAAATATATATATATATATATATATATATATATATATATATATATATATATATATATATATATATATAATTATTTTTATTTACAAAATGTTAAAATCAAAATCAAAATAAAAATAAAAATAAAAAAAAATAAAATAAAATAAAAATAAAAAATATAAAATAATAATAAAAAATGATAATGAAAAAGAAAATTAATATAAAAGATAATATATAAAATATAAAAAATAAAATAAAATAAGATAAAATAAAGTAAAATAGAATAAAGTGAAAAGAGATTTTGATTTTGAGATTTTGATTCTTAACGGTCCCAACCACGTAACTTTCCAAATTTTTAAATTTTAAATTTCTTTTCTTTTTTCTCAATTTCATTCTTTCCAAATATGATCTAAGGTTAATATCGCATTCTAACTCTGCCTGATGAGATCTCAGTTATAATAGCTGTTGATCGATAACATCGACATGCCAGTGTCGCAGATTTTTTACATGTCTGTGTAAATAAAAATAATCATATATAAAAGCTCTATTTGATATTGAGCACTTTTTATATACCCGGTTGAAATTCTTTGGATTACTAAACTGTGGATGTTTTACCTGGATTATTATTATCATCATTATGATATATATATATATATATATATATATATATATATATATATATATATATATACATATATACGTATGCTTCGCCGTTGAATGAAAAATAAAAACAAATCAATTAAAGTAAACTGTAACACACTCCTTATGTATTTATTTATTTATTTATTTATTATTAAACGTTTTCTGTGCTAGCTGCAGAATACGTACTAACATGGCTGAGTGTCCTCCAATTCCTACGATCTTAGGCCAGGGCGTTCGCTTGGTTTATGTTCATGTTCGTCCATTCACAAACAGTGTCCATCCATATTTTCTTTTGTCTACCTTTCGACCGGCTTTCTTGTATTTTACCGTCCACGCATATTTTGCATAGCCCTACACTGGAACTCTTTACGTGACCAAACAATCTCAAAACTTTTCATTCGATGAGAGAGATGCCAGTCAGTTTTCGCAACTATGCGATAGTGATGAGATCAGATAGTTCATGATTTCGGTACTTATATCGATCTTGACCCAGTTTTCGCGAGTTTCTTATCGGAAGCGTTCGGCTATCTTATGCAAACATCCGAGAGATGACGAGCCGGTTGGTACCCCTAACCCTAACCCTAACCCTAACCCTAAACCCTAACCCTAAACTCTAACCCTAACAACAACAACAACAACAAAAAAAACAAGCAAAACATTAAAATCATAGGACGGAGCACCGTATTAAAATTGTCGTCTGGTACAAATCGGCTCGTCCTCTCTCGGGCGTTTGCGTAGGATAGCCGGACGCTTTCGACAAGAAACTCACGGAAACTGGGTCAAGATCGATATAAGTACCATGATTTCTTTTATACCTGGATATTTCTAAGCAATTATTAACATACGATGGAGTGATAATTTTCGAACAATTATCACCCTTCATCAGTCAGTTATGAAGTGTGAAAACCGGTAGAAATTCCTCGGTTATATTTAACATTTGCATTTATTTAAAAAGATACTGGTCTCAACAATTACTATTTTTCCGGCGTTGCTTTTGTATGATTTGTTCAGGTAAAGTGTATAAACCATTAGAGAGTGTAATATCGAAGTTTGCTTCGCCTGTAGACAAGCATTGACCGGTGAGAATTAAAAAAAACAAACAAATTAATTATAAAAAACTGCAAGTTACTGCTATTTTATTTATATCTGTTTATAGATTTTTAGAGACTATTAAACATGCATCAATATGGGGCAGGAATATATTGTTCGTTCTTTTATTGGGCAGTGAAAATTTTCGGACGACCATCGCCCGTTATCAATAAATTCGGAAATGCGAAAACCGGTAGACGTTATTCTGTTGCTTTAACCTCCGGTATTTGTTAAGAACACTTATATTTGTTAAAAAAATATGCGAGCCCCAACTGTTAATGTTTCTTGTGTGGAGTTTTTGTTTGTCCAGATAAGTTTTTTAAATGGAAATCGCTCCAGACAAGACATGAAGCCAATTGGTGTAAGGAGCAAAAAAAAAAAAAACGAAAGATAATTATCGCAAAGACAGGAGCTGCATATTGACCTAAGCTTTAGAAAGACCAAGGCTATAGGTAAGAATAAAAACAGTCAGCAGGGAGAGAGTTCCACAAGCCTGCAGTTATTGGAAATATGCTATTGAAATATCAAATTATATTATAAGGAGGTATAAAAACAGCGAATTGGTGAAGATTATTAGATCAACAAGTCAAACGAGCTGGAACAAAGGAAGCAGATAATGATTAGATAATTATGAAGAACACATGCCATTATAGTATTTATAGAAAAGACTGAAACTAGCAACATTGCTTCTGTGAGAGATAGGGTATATAGAACAAGAAAGGGTAGGAGTAAACACAATTACAGATACGCTTCTGAACCTAATCAAGAACTTGAAATGGGGCCGACTTTCAAATAGAGTATTGATTTACTCCTCTCCAGGAGTTAGGCACAAGGCCAGTTTTTATCTTACTCCCACAAGTAAGATATGACCCAAGGTCGGGTCGGGAAAGTGGGGTTTAAAAATTGCCTGGACAGCCCCGTCGGCATTCCCCGGTAGGGGCGCCTCAGGCAGTAAGCAATAAACTTACTCCTCCCCAAAGAGGGGAGGCGAAGCCTGGGAGGGTGGACCTCCTAGAACTGCACAGGACAGACCCATAGACCGGCGTAAATCAAGCCCCGAAGGCCAAGACAATACTAGTCTGTGAGGTGCAGTATCCGTCGGAACAGATACTACACTTTGATCTTAGCCAAAAGGCCAAGTATTCACTTATGCTCAGCGTGTAGACACGTATTAGCCATCGAGGAAATAAAAAACAAAATCCAATTTGAACACAATACCTATTGTATACACTTCATTATATGAGGTCAATTGAATGAAACAATTTTTTTACTGATCGCTGGGAGAGAATTACGTGTCCATGCATTTCACAAGGTAAATGATCACAATAGACCTGACGAGATTTTAACTCGGCTTAGCCAATTACATTAGATTAATCACCCCCCAACCACGCGAAAAATTCGAAGAGACTGTGGATAAAGGCCACGGCGTGGAAGAATAAGATCAGATAAGAAAGAAATATATATATATATATATATATATATATATATATATATATATATATATATATATATATATAGAGAGAGAGAGAGAGAGAGAGAGAGAGAGTAAATCAAAGATTAAAGGACGATATAGATCGAAGACGTTTAGAATGAAGTTACAGAGAAAAGTGTTCACGGTGTGATGAACCAGTAGAAACACTTCCTTTCTTTCTCATTCACTCATATCACCCATTCTCTATCTTTCTCTCTCTCTCATTCACTCTTTTCCTATTATCGAGCTCAGACTGCCTATATGATTAATACTGACCTTACTGCATCTGAAAAAAGCTGCATAGTCAAAAGTATCTCTGGCAGACAGCGAGATGCCTTCTAACATTTGGTTATTTGTTTATTTACTTACAAACTTATTAATCAAAATGGTGCAGTAGATCAATGCATTAAATTCTAAACTTTCATTGTCATTATATACATATCTATTTGGATTTACTTACTAATTTGTGAGGTCAAAAAATAGCAGACGATTCATTGACATCAGAGTTGTCCGCCATTTTAGGTGGGAAACGACAAATTTACCTGAACTATTTGTTAATAAGATGGAGGTTCCACAAGATAAAAAAGACCATGAAAGAAGAAGGCAAATGAGAATAGGAACAAATACTACTACTACTTGTATGGGCAAAGGAGTTATCTACTCGTTTATTTAGAGAGTAAACAGGAGTTATCTGCCCATGGTACCGAAAGTACTATGAGTTATCTGACCCTTATTATTATATAAGAAACTGTGGAGGCGGCCATTTTGCTTTTTAGTATTGAAAGGTGACAGACGTTGGAAGGGACATCTGCCATATTTTTTACTACTATAATAATAATAATAATAAATAAATAAAATAATAAAAAAATGATGATACTACTACTTCTATTACTTATCTATATCATAATCAAGCATTTTCTTGACTCTATCTGGTCATTGGTACCTTATACGTATCAAAGCTATTCGATAGAATTTCGTCACATTTGGCTTCAAGAACCCTTTGGATGTTAGGTGTATACTACTACTACTACTACTACTACTACTACTACTACTACTACTGATACTACTACTACTACTACTACTAACTATAATAGTACTGCTAATAATAAACATTTTGAGTCTCTGAACTTATTAGATAGAACCGCACTCGATTTTACATAAAGAACATTTATAGGTTCCAAAACACCTGGGTAGATTTGCACCCGCTTTGCCATGAAGAAACCTTGAGATGCTGAGTGTGTACTACTACTACTACTACTACTACTACTACTACTACTACTACTGTTGCAAGCTTGAACAGTGCTAATAATTTACATTTAGAGTGCCCAAAATTAATGGAAAGAGGTTTAAGATGTTGGATGTATCTTCCGGAGTTAACATGAATATTCGACTGCTACAACTACTACTACTACTACTACTACTACTACTACTGCTACTACTGCTACTACTGCTACTACTACTACAACATATAATTACTCATAAAGTAAACAACTATTCAGCAGATTTTCACCATATTTGATTGCTAACTATAATAGCACGGCCCATAATAAACACTTTGAGCCTCCGAAATTATTGGGTACACCCGCGCTAGAACATTTATACGTTCCAAAACACCTGGGTAGATTTGTATCAGTTTTGGCCTGTATAACCCTTGGAGTGCAGAGTATCTACTACTACTACTACTACTACTACTACTACTACTACTACTACTAGTGTTGTGAGCTTTAATAGTACTAATAAGTAAAACTTAGAGCCTCCCAAATTATTGAAGAGAGCCGCATAAATATTGTATGAATAGGCTTTAGGATGTCAGGCGTGTGTCTTCCTGTGCATTTGAGGTTTCTACTACAACTACTACTACAACTACTGCTACTACTGCTACTACTACTGCTGTTGTTAAAAATAAACATCCATCGAATAAACAACTACCGATATGACTTCATAAGATGCGTCTATTATATCTGCGCGTTTAGCGATGAAACTACTGTTTCAAACTTAAGACGGACAAACAGTCGACGGACAGAGTGTCTCTCAGGGATGCTTGGACGCACCAAAAAAGTACAAATGAGAGAAGGGCGGTATCGAATCTTACGCGAGATATGGTGCGAATGACAGGGGACGTCTGTTCGAAAAGAAGAAGAAGAAGAAGAAGAAGAAGAAGGACAACAAAATGGAAATAACGCCCCCTCCCCATTTTTTTTAAAAAGTAAAGCGAAATAAATAAAGTCGCACAAGGATCAAGGATTCTATCGCAGCAATTAAATCTGGAAAATGCAGCCAACGAAAGATTATAAATGATCTAACTTGTAAACAAATACATCATGAAAAAATGCAAAACTCAGCCATTTTGCCGCCGCGCAAATGCGGACGTTCATCCACGTCTAATCCCTAATCAAGACTATAAATCCGGAGCAGAACGCATAAATTTCCGCGATCCACAACTTAGAATCATTCGTGAAGAACAAATTATCTACCACGAGACATCTTTAACTACAGACGCATATAAACACATGTTGTATTCCACGTGACAGAATTACTAATATAGAGGCGTGATTCACTGTTATCTATTTCTTTAAACCGTGAAACGTTACATCCGTTTTTATTTGCGGATACATGGACAGAATAGCGCACCATATATTTTAAAAGAGATTCCTGTGGTTTGACAACAAATTCCGGACTTGGACGCGATAGACAATTGATAAATTAGCCAATACAAATAAACACGCGGTTACAGACACTTTAATAAGAAAATACTCGTCCTGTTAATTTACGCGCGCTGGCAATACCTTTGTCCTTCACGTTCAGGGAACCCCAAAAATAATGCCCAAATGAATCACGAGCTCTTTCATTTTAATGATGTTTTTTTTAGATTATGCTGACTTATTTATTACAAATATTCAGAATATTCTTCCTGAAACGTAAGTACAATTCATGTTCTGGGACATCACTTTGAAAATTGGGTACTGTTATAGTTGACGCGCTAGATTTCCGTGACTTCGCGTCGGCAACGATCGGGCAGGTCTAGGAAGCGCCCGAGAGCTGACGAAGTATTAACCAATCAGGTTGCAGCATTCATTCGCCAAGCAGGCTATAGCAAGCAGCCGACAATATTTGGAAGAAAAAAAATATCGCGTCTTATTGCAACAAAAATGAATTCTTTTCAGCTGTGTCAGGTCACAAATCTCCGGAAAGAATTAATTCAAAAGCATAACATTTTCATTTCTTTCTTTGTTTTATGTTAAGAAAACATTGACAAAATTTTAGCCACTCCTCCCCCCCAAAAAAAACGCATTATTTTCACAAACAAATCAAAACATTTACATCTACACATTTGATTGACAATGGTTCATTTGGCCCACCAAAAAATAAAAATAAATTTATTTACAGTTCTTCAGCTACGGTTTGTTCGTTTTTTTTCTTTTTATTTATGTATTTTTTCTTTGAAGTTTTTCATTAAGCGCTTGGCATGTTTCAGTCTTGTTTTCGTCTCGTCTCGTCTCGCTAGCTCTCGGGCACTTCCGCAACCTGCCCGATCGTTGCCGACGCTAAGTCACGGAAATCTGGCGTGTCAGCTATATCAGTACCGAAACTTGATGTACATGCTTATAAATCTATGTATACATAATCTTAAGCGCTATTCAGTGTGTATTGAATACTCAACTTTCATACTGAAATTAGTTTTAACGTTTTAAAATATTAAATATTGATTTGTTGGAGGACTATTAATTGAAAAAAATCGGTGAATATATAGTCTTCAATACCATCGAGACACACTCCGTCTTCTCGAGAGGCAATGAGGAGCTCTGTGCCTTACTGTTCCAACGTCTGACGCCCTTATAAACGTGTCGTTTATTATTTTTAAATTTCTATAACTTTCGACTTAAAATAAAATTAAAATAAAGTAAAACGTTTCCTTTTTAATAGATATCAAGCGGGAACTAAGACCCCACGATCATGTTGATCCCCTATTTGATCAAAATTAAATAAACTTATACAGACATCATGATTATATAGTTTTAAAATATTTATGTTATGAGGTGTCTTTTTACAAAACCATAAGAGTTTGTGAACAGAGAAACAATAAAAAATATCTCCCAAACCTACTTAACTGTGGAAGCGAAATAGCAACTAATTGTGAACATAGAATAGACTTCACTTTAGGATAACTATATATATATATATATATATATATATATATATATATATATATATATATATATATATATATATATATATATATATATGTATGTATAAAATAGTAAATAAGTATGAATTAAAAATAAAAATATCTATCTATATATATATCTATCTATCTATCTATCTATCTATCTATCTATCTATCTATCTCTATATATATATGTATGTATAAAATAGTAAGTAAGTATGAATTAAAAATAAAAATATCTATCTATATATATATATTTATCTATCTATCTATCTATATATATATATATATATATCTTTCTCTCTCTCTGTATATATATATATATATATATATATATATATATATATATATATATATATATATGTAATTATTGAACTTAAAAGAGACCAGCCCCGTTGATAGCTTCGTATCCAAATGACCTAAGTAGACATCTAAAGGGTAATAGATGTAACTTTAGAAAGTAAAAAATTACCCTCAAGTGAATTAGAATTCTTATAAAAAAATTATAGAATTTATTAAATATTTTAAGAAATATTACTGAATTAAAATTTATAAATGTCCACACAACTTTTAGGATGTACTAGCTCTGAACGAAAAAATAAAAAATCGCGTATTAGTAGGTTCCCCCACGTGTCAGTTTGCTCTTTTCTTTGTTTTTTGTTTGGTTTCACCCAAAAATGAACCAATGTATAGTGTAGGTTTTTTTAAAGACACGTTAATCCAATAACGTTTTACTCAAGGCGTTTCCACAAATAATGGCGATTGTCTCCGGTGTTGCTCGTCATTAATAGACCAAGGCGGCCGAGGAAGTCGCACGTGGAAGAGCCAATCCCTCGACTAATCTCCACAACGACCACGCACCGCTGTGTGGCGAACTTGCAGCTTGAAGGCAAGCTAGACGGTGTTGGTCGCAAGATGTTTTTAGGGATTTGACTCTGGTCTTCATCGTGATCAAATATTCCAGCTCTTCTGTCGTCCTGCCTATTCCGAAACGATGAGACCAGTTCCCCTCCAGTCTATCTATTTAAAGTAGCAACGAATAACAAAATGAATAGAAAATATACATTATTTAAATCTCACACGTGCTGAAATAAGGTCACTTATTAAGTAAGACCCTTAAAACGAGGTGTACCAAAACCATTATCCAAACAAGAGTGTCAGAAAAGGCCAGCCAGGCCTTTGTTTGAAATCGAGTTCAGCCATTGGCCAATTAAAAGTTAACCTGTGATTGACTAATGACAACGAAGCTGATTGATTAGTTAGCACGATTAACACTATTTTGATATAAGTTAATAGCTGACATAATAACCGCGCATTTGACCTAATGATTTCCTGCTGAAATGAAATATGGACGCCTCTGTGTAGCTTACTTGCAATAGATATACTTTCATACTACTGCTATTATTAGTACTAGAACTACTACTACTACTGCTACTACTATATATAGATATATATATATATATATATATATATATATATATATATATATATATTTACTATTTTATATAACATAATGTTTTAAGTTTCAGAATTTACTTCAACAGATACATTACATTAGTAGAGCTAATATTTCTTTTATCAAGCCCAGGAACTACTCGAGGATGAGGGTTTTTGAGATGGAATTATTGTCAGCAGAAATATGGAGTACATATATGAGTACTAACATTGACTAATGCAATGAATTTCGTTCTGTTATTTATGGGACGGTTTCTGATAAGTATTTGTTTACATTGGTTTTGAAGACGACTATTTTTTAAGATGCAGGAAAGCATTAGTATGTCCCACAGACGAAAACCCCTTGCAAATAAGCTCTGTCCGTGAGACTTCCGCGTGACATGATGCACATGGAGGAAGATGAGATACTCTTTAGTTCTGTTGTGGGGAGAAGACGAGTTCTTTCTGTGAATGTCGTCAAAAGCGGAACCAGAGACTGCAGCTCTGTCTTAGTATGAAAGTATAGTTTTCAAATCTAAGCAGCACAGAAACGCTTGTGTTTGATTCTCAGGGGAAATCAACATGCTTAATACACGGATTTATATTCTATGATCGTTTTTTTAGCTGAGAATTGCCTAGTTTAAGTTCAAACTAATAAGATGCCTTGATTTCATTATATAGACACATAGACAGATATGTTTGTATTGAAGGGTTGATAGAGAGAGAAAGTGAGAACGAGAAAGATAGGCAGACAGAGAGAAATATATATATATATATATATATATATATATATATATATATATATATATAGAGAGAGAGAGAGAGAGAGAGAGAGAGAGAGGGGAGATGCCCAACAGAGTGACTGAGATGTTTACGTAATAAATTGAAAATGCAGTTTTAATAAATAATGGTTGACAGTTATGTATTTTGTTATATTTTAATGCATATAGTCGAAAGCATTATGTCTAAATATTAGAAGAAATGCATTAAAATAAGAAACAAAGAAGTCATCTTTTTTACGAGTATACACAAAGTATTAAATATTTACGTTCAGAGGACACATGTTTTGTTTTTTAGTACATGTGTATATAGGTGTGTTTATGCGTTCAACTATCGCTGCACTCATACATATAAGTCACACGGCTGATATGTATAAAACATAAACGAAAAAGTCATAAAAAGTGACTCTATCTTGAAATCTGTTTCTTTTGCTACTTTTGCCTCACCGTCGCACCCGTAACCCTGTCCCCCGCTCATTCCCGACAATCTTCTTATTTCCTGTTTCTACAGTAACCCGCACCCCATCCTTTATCCGACGCTCCTCCCTAGCAAAACCTCTTATCCAATTCTCCCTTTACTTTCTCCTTGCTCATTTCTAGTTCTCAGATAATTTACAGGCCGACAATTGTCGAAGAATTCTTCGAAACGGATTTGCGATTCCATCAAAAAAAAGAAGAAACTGACATTGAAAGACGAGCGAAATTTATGACTTTCCATACATCATAGAGGAGTTTCGCGAAAAACCAATTTTCATTCGTTTTATTTATTTATTTATTTATTTATTTATTTATTATATATTCATCAATTCTTGTCTTTGCTTTATTTGATTTTTAAAAAGAAATCGAAGTTTCTCTTGTGGTGATGTGTGTGAAGCGAACAATAGTCAAGATCGAGGCGTTTTCAAAGTTTCGTTGTTCGTTTGTATTTTGTAGACAAAATCTTGGTTGATTTTATTTCTTATTCATTTATCAAGTCTCGTCCTTTCTACCGTTTAAATGTAATTTTTAGAAGCCACCTCTGTCGCAGGTTGAGTCGAAGTCTCATTCTGGAATGGAAGGAATAGCGGATAATTTGAAAAGGGTCCCAGAATGAGCGACGAACTCGCTGAGTAATTAGTAGGTGTGAGATAAGAGTATGATCCCGGTGGATGCCGGAAGTCATGAGATGTCATTTCTATTGAAGGGTATTTTAGTCTCTTTCAAGATAGATTTCCTGGTGATACCAGATCAGGCTGCCCTGTGGCTCCCTGAGACGAAATTCACCTACATTGACGTTTTTTTTTTTTTTTTTTTTTTTTTTTGTAAAACTTAATTATGTTCTACAAAACCAAAAACAAAAACAACAGCCCCTCTCCCTTTCTCCCTCCCCTTTTTTATTTTATTTTTAGAACTTGAAGCATAAATCTTTTACTATAATGACCAGATTCGGCATTAAATAACCCAAAAAGGGTTGATATGCCGTAAAACAAAACTACCAAACCAAAAACGATGATTAAACATTTGAAGATATAAAGAACTTGAAGCATAAATACTTTTATTATAATGACCAGATTCGGCATTAAATAACCCAAAAAGGGTTGATATGCCGTAAAACAAAACTACCACAACTACCACAAGATAGATTTCACAGCGATTGCACGCGTGAGGGAATCGCTCGTCCCAAAGCTCCGTCGCGAGTAGCGAACGGCGTGTCATAAAGTAGCACTGTGGCACTACGGTAGAACAAATCCATCTCTTCAGCAGATTACCTAGGCAGCTCGAAGTCCTGTTGTGTTTATGACACGTAGCAACAGTAATAATTCCTCGTAGCCGTAATGATTACATTGGCTATAATAAGCGTTGCAGTGATATTGATCTTTTTATTTTACTCTTATCCTTATGACCCCGGTGGATGACGGAAGTCATGAGATGTCATTTCTATTGAAGGGTATTTTAGTCTCTTTCCAGCTAGATTTCATAGCGATCGCATGCGTGAGGAAATCGCTCGTCCCATGAAGAGGGCGTGCCATAAAGTAGCCTAGCATAACGATTGTTCAATGTCTCTCTCTTTCTAGCATTTGTGTTATTATATATATATATATATATATATATATATATATATATATATATATATATATATATATATATATAATGGTAATAATCCAGGTGAAAAATATCCACAGGGTGGTAATCCAGATAATTTTAACCGGGTTTATATATATATATATATATATATATATATATATATATATATATATATATATATATATATATATATATATATATATATATATAATTGTGTTCAATTAATTGTATATAATGAATCGTTTATTTCTCTTTGGAATTACATAAAGGGTTGATTTGTCATAAAAGGTTTTTATTTATTGTCAACCCTATTATATTTTCTCTATCTTTTTCACTCGTACTTTTCCGGTTGTATTTTCTTTCTACAAACTCCCCTTTTTGTACTTCCTTTCTGTGGCACTACGGTAGAACAAATCCTTACTCCAGCAGATTAGCTAGGCAGCTCGTCGCGTAAACAGCTGAAGTCTCGTTGTGTTTATGACACGTAGCAACAGTAGTAATTCCTCATAGCCGTACTGAGGACATTGGCAGTAGTAAGCGTCGCAGTGATATTGATCTTTTTATTTTACTCTTCCTTTTTTGTTGCCATTTTTAATAGCAGCCATTGTAAAACCTATTAATAATAAAACTAATTAGCGGTTTAACACGTCTGTCTTTTTTCGTTTCTTTTTCTTTATAATATATTGTATGCAAAATAACGCGTGGGTCTTGCCCAACACTAATCTCTTATCGGGGGATGCAGCAGTTGTCCTAAACACGCCCTTTCCTCTTTCGAAGTTCAGAAGCAAGATACCGGTTTTATAAACTTATTCGCTACGTGTTTATGGTTACTTCCTCTCATTAACGTTACTTCCTGACACGTTAACTTAATTTTGTAACTTTGAAATTCAACGTTACTTTACCTCCATGTCAGATATCCAGTTTCTAATACTATTTTCATATTTCTCATATTTCTTTAAGCCGTACTTTCTTTCCGTCTTCTTTTATAAAAATTCTTCTTTCTTTCTATCTTTCTTTCTTTTTTCTAATCTGTCTTCCCCAAACCAATCTCTCATTGGGGAAGGCAACAGCTGTCCTAAACACGTCCTCTCTCCTTCGCAGTTCAGAGGCAAGATACGGGTTTGATCAACTTATTCAATACGTGTGAATGGTTACTTCCGCTCTTTAACGTTACTTCCCGACACGTTAGCTTTAGTTTCTAACTTTAAAATTAAACGTTACTTTACTTTCATGTGGGATATTTAGTTTCTAATATTATTTTCACACACACACACACACACACTCATATATATATATATATATATATATATATATATATATATATATATATATATATATAAATTGGTATTTATTATAGAGCGAAGGATATGCAACGCTAGGTTCCTAATCAACATTTTAATTACATATTGTAATAAGTTAGAGCAGAGTTTCTTAACCGTTTTACTCTTTCGTAACTCTTTAAAATAAATTACATGTCTCAAAAAAGCGCTACGCAAAAAGGTTACAAGTAATATTTCTTCATTTTACTTTCTTCATAGTTTACGTGATAAATATAGTATATATGATTGCATAACAAGTCTAAGGAAAGATGATAAAGTCTTTTTTTGTGTTCTATCATAAATGCCAATGTATATATGTATATATATATATATATATATATATATATATATATATATATATAAAAATTAATATGCATATATATGTATATATAAAAATGAGGAAAGATGCCGGGCTACAGAGTGTGGGGTGACTTTGTGACCGGGGTAGAATCCTTTGACTAGAAGTAATTATCATGTCTCCCACACTGATGACTTTGTAATAATAAACAGTTAAAAATAATAAATATTTATTTAAAAAGAAATATTTTTATTAATTTTATACGTACAAAAAATTACATAAAATGACATTAGATATTTAGGTGATCAAAATCGTACATATTTCCAGGCAGGACGTCATAGTCCAGGAGTAAAACTCTAGATTACTGACATCAATATTGAACGTTCGATCCTTGTCTAAGTTAGCCATGCTGATGACGGCTGTGAGACAGAAACACGTGTCCATAGAATAATTTTATGTACTTATAAAATCAATAAAAATATATATATTAACGAGAAATACGTCCTATAAAGTTAAGGGGTACCAATAATGCAAATTTCTGCATCTCGATCACTTAGGAAGTGAAACAATACAAAAAGTAGTTAGCAATAATATTAGAAACACTACCATATAATCAAAATAATTACATAAAATACATTGTGTGTGTAAACGTTTATATATCTGAAGATTACTTTTTTAAATGTAAAATTCAAACTCGGTCTGCTTGTATAATTGTCTAAGATGAAACGGCCGTAAAATTAAAATAACACGATTACTTGACACTGTTTGTAATTATTGTAATCACAATTGATTCATCTCTACTCTTGAATCACATTATTGGATGAATCAAAATGCTTGCAACTAAAATTCGGAAAATCTATTAATCAAACCATATGAAAGTTTGCGTTGGTTTAAATGCGAATTACTGAAGACTTCATGGGAGATGAAACGAGAGCATGCTACCTCCGTGGATTTAATAAATGGTTCCGTTCGCAATTCCGTCCATATTCCCGAGTTCGACAGAAAGATTCCACAGTTCGATAAGGTACACCTGAAGCAGGTCGGAGGTTACATCGGCCGAAACGTTGTGATGAAAACACCCAAGATAAGAACAGTAGTTAGAATATACCAAATTCTACATATATATATATATATATATATATATATATATATATATATATATATAATAGTAATAACATTCCAGGTAAAACATCCACAGGGTGGTAATCAAAAGAATTTCAACCGGGTTTATAAAAAGTGCTCGATATCAAATAGAGCTTTTATATATGATTATTTTTATTTACACAGACATGTACAAAATCTGCGACACTGGTATGTCGATGTTATCGATCAACAGCTATTATAAACTAATATCTCATCAGGCAGAGTTAGAATCCGATCTTATATATATATATATATTTATATATATATATATATATATACCCCCCCCACATATATATATATATATATATATATATATATATATATATATATATATATATATGCATATGATGTGTGTTCGGCTGCTTTTTCTAAATTTACGCCGACTTATGTGTAATTGTATGCATTGGTTTGAATGTGGATCTTTCTTTCTTATTCAAAGCCGTTTGTCTTCAAGTCGCAATCAATTACGTTCAATCACACGTCCATCAAGCCGCTTTCACCAGTAATGTGATCATGGACAGGAATGCATCGTAACAACACTGGTTATATATTATAGATTTCAGTCTGGGGGATTACATGAAACGATAAGAACATTTAAAGAACACAATCCATTAAAAAGATTTCCTTTTTCTTAATATCTTATTGTCTTAAATACTACATTCATTTGATGCCATTGTTAAACGACACGATTGTCGGTTTCATCGGCAACTTCCTTCTATTAAATTAAATTGAAACTAGGATTACCATTGGTATAATCTACTATTCTGACAGGTCTGGGCTTCCACTATCGATCTTTCGTAATATATACATATATATACACACACACACACACACACACACACACACACACACACACACACACACACACATATATATATATATATATATATATATATATTTATCAATTTATTAATTTTGGTACAGAAAAATTAGTACAACATAAGTACAACATTAGTACAACATTAGTACTGTCGGTTTCAAGCACAGAACGACGTAACCATCCGTCTCTCTTCAGCTTCTGTTGATGACAACAGAATCTGAAGAGAGCCGGATGGCTAGGTCCTTTTGTGCTTGAAACCGAGAGTGCTAATGTTGTACTAATTTTTCTGTACCAAAATAAATAAATATTACGCTCGTCATTTTTTATTTTAAATCTCAATTAATCAAGCAGTCTACTGGGATTTTTCCTGCTATATTACATTTGTAATTTGTATTGTCAATTCTTTTCTTATATACACAAGGTTTTATTGATAGTAGTATAATCATAATTATTAACAAAATTAATAAGGGAGATTTAAAAAATAAGGGTAGCGTTTTAAAAAAATCACTTTCAATGGAAATAATTTCACTAATACTTCCGGAATTATGTGAATAACAGATACTACATTTTGATCTTAGCCAAAAAGCCAAGTTACCATGAAATAAATAGAAATTTCTTAATAGAATGAAAAAAAAACTTGATTTATAATATCTTTTAATATGTTTGTGTAGTATATTTTCATTCGTCATTATACATTCCTCCCAAGCATTTCCTCCTCTTTTTCTTGGGGGGGGGGGGGGTCGAGTCGGTATAGCATACATTTTTCTTTACGATACCATCTTAAGATGATTACTTTCTCCTTTTTCTCTTGGGAGTAGTGCACTATCTATTCTTTTGTCATGATATCATACCCCCAGGCATTATCTCCTGCTTTTTGGTGTGGGTGTTCGTTAGTCATGGTATCATCTTCTCACTCATTACTTTTTCCTATGTGTCAGTGTATGTTCTTCGTTCATCATTATATTATCCTCTCAGCCTATTAAAAATATGCAACCGGAGGGAGCATATATTTGCTAGTATATATATATATATATATATATATATATATATATATATATATATATATATAATACATTCCTATTGCTTTCGCATATATTGGTATCGATAGCCTACGGCCTACAGACTCAATGTTTATTCTCCAGTTTCATGTGTAAAAACCTGGTCTCTGTATTTAACTACCGAAATGTATTTCCATTCAATTTCTGTCAAAACACATCAATCCAACTCTGAATTATTTCACAATTTTGTCATTTGCAATAATGACCGACAACACCATAGATGCAGCAACAAAGAGAACGCAAATTGACTACACCAAACTTACCACCACAGATATCCACGCAATGACGAAAAAAGTATACGCACAACAACTACATTGTTTAATTAACTCACACACACAAAAACTCATTCACACGCACCGTCTACAAGACCTACCAAACATACTGTCACACACATACGCACAGTGACAGAAAGCACGCATATATATATATATATATATATATATATATATATATATATATATATATATATATATATATATATATATATATATATATATATATATACACTTCTTAAACAGGTCTATTTAGTCTTCTCACTTCGAACATACGACAATAAAGACTCTTAACTTTCTGATCACAGACACGGTCATTTCTCTGATACAAAATATCTTAGATACACTTGCAAATTTGTAAATATATGAATGTTTTGTTATTTAACCATTCCTTTACTTCCTACATTCATAACATTCACTTCTCTTGATTATGTGACTTATACACGTGGGGGTTCGTACATTTTAAAGACGCAACACATGTCAATATCTTATCCAAGCCATGGTATACCCTAAATATCCTTTGGTAGAACACAAAGCCGCCAATTCAAATTCAAAACAAGATGGCAGTGTACCATGCCCGCATCATTAGTATCGCCCACTAAAATTTAACTCTTCGTCATCGTGCTATGGGGCAGTTGCAACCGGCTAAAAGTGCTCTGTTGACATCCAGGAACAAACGTCGGGATCTGTCGCCAGCTGGTCGTCCCTGTCACTGCGCGTGGAAAGCCAAGACGGGAAAGGCTCAGAACCGCAAATCAATTGAATTAAAATGGCAATGTTGCTTCTGTACCATTCTTTTTTGTGCTCTAGACCCAATTTTTCCAGACTTCGCATGCAACCGTTGTTGGGATTTTTCCCGTTAAAATGAAGGACGAAGACTGTAGTCCGCTGGAAGAAAAGTTGGTGGCATATAAACGTGACCAGACAAGAACAGAGATAACAAACAACGTGGTAGATAACGAAAGGATATTTATAAGGATAAAAAAAAGAAGAAAGAAAGAGAATGTTTCTTGCAAAAGAAGTGCCTTTGCGGACTCACTGAAAATGCCAGTTGTCTTGTAACGGGATTTCTTCTGGGGACAATGCTGTGAAGAATAGTTGAGAACATCAAGAGGGCTTCGTGCGTATTATATACGGTAAAAAAGCATGTGCCCGCTCGCACCTGCCGCAGCAGAGGAGAACGATGTTGACGGAAGCGAGGCTGGAGAGAAGAGGCCGATATTTTCAAAATAGGCGCTCTCCTGGGTTTTCTGCAGAGATTGAAGCAGTGGTCTGTGATTGGCTGATTTTCATCCAATCACAGGTCACTTAGAATTCACTGCGCTTAATAATAATTCCAATACCGTTAAGTCTTGCTGCTTCCGGTGTCGGGGGTAAAATCTACAATCCTGCAGGTGAATGAATAGCTGCGACCAACGAGGAAGACTTTATGAAGACGAAACAATCGTGAGGCATGATCTTTGCGAGCTCCATGCAGAAGTCAAATTCGCTTAACAAAAAAAAAAATAACCAGAACAACAACTACAATAATAAGCATCGTCTTGTACGGCAGCGAAATACATTTGTCCTAGGTATGACACAAAACTGCATCCAGCGGTGGGACACTAATTAGGGAAGTGTCCAGATTGTGAAGTCATCCCTGACGGAAATTTTATTGACAAGTCAACCATAGGCAGAATTTTATTTGTACCAAAAATGGTTGCATTTCAGAAATGATTGCTATTTTATTGACGTTTCCATGAGTTAAACTTGTTTTTTTTTTTGGTGGAGGGTCAGCGTTTTTCTATCAATATGAATAATTAAATAACGATAAAACAAAAAAAAAACTACTGAACATTCATGAATGAAACTTGGTTGACAAGTCAGGCATCGACTAAAGTTTATTTGTACCGAATATTGTTGCATTGCAAACAGGAGTTTAGATTGTATTAACGTTTCTATGAGTGGTATTTTGTTTGGAGAAGGGATTGCATTTATTTAGTACAGTTTTTGTCTATCCATATGAATAATAGACTCTTGGATATTCATAACTGAATCTTGGTGGGCAAGTCAGACATAGAGAGTATTTAGTTGTACCAAATATGATTAGATTACAAAAAATAATGTTTTCTTTGATAACACTATTTAGAGGGGGGGGCAGTTGTGTTTGTCTATCGATATGAATAATTGAATAGCGATAAAAAAAACTGTTTAATATTCATGACGTAAACTTCGTGAACAAGTCAGGCAAGGAATATTAGGTTAATTTGTACCAAATATGGTTGGATTCCATGAAGTATTGTGACTTTTATGAACGAATACCACGGTTGGAACTTTTGGGAGTTTATAATGTACATAAATGGATTTCTCTAAATTCATAAACCACCTATTATTATTTTATTTTTTTTAACCACATATTTTTTTGTATGTTTGTATATGGGGATTTATAATTTGTATTATTTGGATTATTCGAACTACTATTCTGATCTTGGATGTTATTCGCATTACGTCTTGTTTAACTCGGGAATCTGTACAGAATTCCGCATGGGCCCAAAGTGATAAATGACAATCAGCTTTAATTGACAGTCTTCTAAAGGTCGAAGGTTCAATCCTCAGTGCGGGCGATACTTACAATATAATTAAGAATTACTTAGGACTTAAACCCGGTCATAGCTGAAAAAGAAAAAAACTATCCCGTGAATTAAATTAAGGGTTCCGTTCGAAATCCTATGCAGATTCCCGAGTTTGACAAAACGAACATAAAGAAGATCAGAGGATACATCGGCCAAAACGTTGTCAAAATAACATCCAAGATTAGAACAGTAGTCCGAATAATTCAAATAATACTCTTTATTTAATCCAATTTGTTTGACTGTCTTCATTCCGGTGTCAATTTCTCCCAACAAAAGTCACCCCCTCCAAAAAAACGAACCATGATAAGAATGTTCATTCAAAACCTTTACATATCTTTCTTTCCTATATGGGAAATATTACAATCTTATTGGCTTAAATAAAAAGAAAAAAATATAATAGATATTCTGTTTAGAGAAAATTTCTAACGAAATATAAGGGATGTAATTTCAAAGGTTATAATTATTTAAAGACATAGAGACAACAGCGCATGGTGATCGTGATGTTGATTCTATATTCTGAAGAACGTAAGGCGAGAAACTGACAGTTACATTGCACTGTTAACTGTATGTCTCCATGTCTATACCTACATAAGTTATATCACTCAATATAGAGTACTCTCTTCTATAAATATAGAGCACTCTCCTCTATAGATATAGAGCACTCTCTTCTATAAACTAATACAACGATATTTACCGTAGCTTTCGCTCTCTATAATATGTCTATCGACTTTCCTGTGCGCGGCACGATAGCTCAGTTGGTCGAGCTGTTGTATCACATACAGGTTACCCTGGTGGCAATTCTTGAGTTCAGATGTGCCCTACTAAAGAGTCCAAAGGAAAGCGAAACTCGAGGAGGCGGTGGATGCGTGGTTTGTCTTATTGTGGAAATAAACACATCTATATTTATGAATTTTCTTGATATTATATGCGTACTAGCGATAGCCGTATCTCTACATTGCCTGTAAAATTGAAGAAATTGCAACATCCTAGAAATATATGGATCTGAAACGACCAGAAATACTCTTTTCATCCAAAATTCTTAGAATATTAGCAAATATAATTATGTGTTATATAGAATTTTAAAATAATAAGATCGAATAGTGGATTAATGAGATGTCCTTTTGCAAAGTTATATACAAATTAACCAACCTGATGACGTCGAGCGCATACACGTAATCAGTATATTAAAATGCTTTTTTTTTATCTATTGTGAATTTAAATTTAGTGTTTTAATCTAACTGTTGGTGCTGTGGCATTACCTCCCCTCTAAAGAGATGTCTAACATTTTGTATGTCATGATCGGTTTGTTATCCAATTAAAATCGACAAGTCACAAAGACAATTAAATCATGCATCATGTTTTGAACGCTCAACTACAGCTGTTTCTCGAGACTGAGAACACTCCATCAAATTCGTCGTCCACCGATGTTTGTCTCCCTTTTGAGGGGAGCATTTCTGATGTGCAATCAAATTCGGCAAAATAATACAACATTAAAATATCCAATTCGAACTTGAAAGGGGACCAGTTAGTGTAGCATCCATCTTTGTATGCGGCGGGAAGGAGAACTATTCAGGCCGTAGATTGTAGAACATTGTCGCTTAGGCTAGTTTAGTTTTCATAGTTTTTAGAGTTCAGTGAAGAGTTTTAGTTGAGAGAGCAGTCAGTAAAGCTGTGAAGCCACCCCCCCCCCTCTGCGTTCTGATCGTGTCATACAACCTCTAACCGGAATAGAAGCCTGTTCATGTCGAAAACGTTCAGTGAAGTTAGAAAAGTCGCGAATTGAATCAATTGAAGTGTTAGACTCATCATCCAGAAAACCAGAAACATTAGCTCTCATTCAACGAAGAAAACACGAAGAAAACACTGTAAATACGAGAATGATTTATTACCAGAAATACATGACAAGAACTTTGTTGTGTTTCCTTAATGTTGTGTACACTGTTGATTTCATGTGTATTTTTTATTTCTAAATATGGAAACCCTTGTTCAGACGATGCTTCCCAGGAAGCGGTGAGACATACTTCATTACGAGACAAATCACTGCGTGGGAGTGCAGTGTGGTCCTGCTGATAGAAGACAACGACGAACATAGATTTGCTGTCCCCATTACGGCCAACTTCACAACAACAACGAGGGCGGCATATCAGCCCATGAGGATAGCAGATACCCAAACGGGTATACGACGGAATCTGAGTCGATACAAACGATGAGGAAGGATTATTGGTTATATTCGGTGACCGTGGTTGTTTATATATATCGTCGATTTTTAAGACATTTCTTATCATATCTGATCGCGTCAAGTTTCAAACTCAGAACCAGCACTCTTCACATGAATCCTATTAACCCTAACCCAACTAGCTAGTATTCCTACAAGAGAAAAAGACTCTCGAATGCCAACTACCCGGGATTTTATCTCCTGTTTACGCGATAACGTTTCTCCTGCGAATTAAAATCACCAAATAATTACTAGCTGACATACCTTTACTATTTAATAGTGCGTTTTTATAAATATACAAGTATCATTTTTAATCGTAGACACGAAAATCACATGACATTCTTGATAATTAGATACGAATACAGTGAGTATTTTCATGCTGTTTATTTTGGTTTGGACATGTTTAATACTACATCCATTATTACCCAGTACGTAGATCGACAAGATAAACTAGTTGGTTCAATATATGGATTATTAAGTATCGTCCCATGAGAACATCTGGATCATGCAACCGATTCCGCATAACCAATTAAAAGTGGGAACTCTTTTCCGATTCGTTGCCCGTTCGTGCCTGCAATCTGCCAAGCCTGACCGATGACTTGGTAAACATAACACTGATGGACACGCGACGTGAGCATCTTATGTCGGATATAGACTTCTAGACGGAAGTGGGTGGAATCGGTATAAAGTAAGGGGTCAAATTCTGGGTAGATGCATGCCCACTTTACCTGGCTCAAACAAATGAGGAGCAAATTACGCTGTTCAGCATCATGCGGAACGAGAAATAGAGGCAAGCTGAACAAACGGATCAAGTGATCAACAATTGGATTCGTGCGCGCGTTCCACGCTGTTGCGTAAGGCATTCTATTGGAGAGCCTGTGCTTGATTATACCTGCATGTCGACATCTTTGTATCCGAAGGTATATAAATTATATAAATCGATACATACACACACACGTGTTTAGCCAATGCGATCCTCTTGATAAGAAAATCAGCATATAATAGTAGATGAATCAGCTGTCTTCACAAGATGATATTGTAGCGTGAGAATTGCTATGAATAAGAATACATAATCGTATTCGAATCAGCTCCAGTACATACACCAAACTTGATCTCTCTAACTTAAGCGTGACACACCAGGCATATTATAAAGTTGCTTGGACCCATCTGAAATGTGATACATATACGCTTATTTACGTAATTGGTGATGAAAATGCTATTTAAAACTGAAGTGTGACATATCAATCGATGTACAGAGTTGCACATACGTTTTTGCGTACCACGACTCAGGCCAACACATAAAATTAAAAGGTGGTGGCGACCATTTTTCTATGTGTATGGTTAATAAAGTAAAAATGCACTTCGTATGAAAAGAAAAATAACTTGAACAAAGTAAAAAGAGTAGTTAACGAAACATCATTATATTTATATAGTTACAAGGTTTTAAGGAATTTAATATTCTATACTAGCTAACCAGTGTTCCGGTTTTGCCCGAGATTAATTGAAGAAAGTACAGGCCCCAACCCTGAAATATTGATGCCAGGCGCGAACGCAGACTCCACGATGTTAATATAAAACAGTCAAAATAAGATTTAAAAAATAAAAAAAGCAACCGCAAACCGGATGTTTTTCTTTCGTATCATCATTTGGATTATTCGGACTACTATCCTCATTTCCGTTGCAACCTTCGACCATTTTAAGGCGCATCTTTTGTGAACTCGTTTCACCGATGAAATAATAAAAAAAACAATCGCAAATCAAATAAATTTGTTATGTTTGTTTTCGTGTGATCTGATAGAATATTGGAAATACTATTCTAATCTTGGTTATCATATTCACTACGTTTCGACCTATGAAACCTCCGACTCTTTTCAAGTGCATCTTTTGCGAACATATTTCTGCGAAAAAATTAAAGAAGTGTACAAAGGCAGTTGCACATTTATAGTGGAGGATCATGCCTTTGTATTTTAAATTTATTTATTTTATTTTGTCAGAAAAGAAAATCAGATTTTGTTAATATCGTAGTTGCTAGCGTAAATAAATAAACGCTTTCGAAATTATCGCTACAACTATAGCTGAACTTGAATGTATTTTATTTAATACTACTAGAGAATAAACGGGCGTTACTCTGGATTTAATGAAGAAAATTATGACCTTTTTTACTATGTGGGTAACACTATATTACATTTCTTACTAGCCTCCGTTTTCTCTATTAAAATAAAGTCAAAAGAAACTGGAATGTTGGAAAATATCTGAATTAGTTTCTTATACATATGGTTCAAATTTCATTAAAATCAGATATATGTAGTTGAAGTTTAAAGGGAGTTCTGCCCTCATATTTCCATTAGAGGTCACGTAGAGACTCAGCAAATAGAGGGGAACATAGAGATTTAGGACCACATCCATTGTCTTCCCCTGATAATTGTTTATATATAATTTAAATTATATCAGTCTAGGGTATATTTTAAGTTTTAAAGAGGGTTATGCACCCCATAGTTCTCTTAGTTGGAACTGCAAGTTTTCCCTGAAAATATTTACATTTGAATACACGTTTAGGTTTTATGTAAATTTACTAACCTTTCATTCTATAGGAAACACACACATACATGTATAGATTTAGATTTTTCACTTAGAAGATAGTTTATTCAGTGAATACCGGGATTAGGCCAATAAAAATAAGCTCGGTGATACTCGATTACAGGGTACAAAGCATTTATATGTGATTTTTTGAAGATTTACCAAAACATTCCGCTCAGAGGATCATTCAATACCACAACAGACTTTTTCTTACAAAATTTATTTATTTATCATATATATCCAAATTAAAGAGTTTTGTCCTACACGTGTTTCACTACCAAGCGGGTCCTTGCTTGGCAGATCATCAGGGGAATTAAGTACCTGGAGTAAGGGTTTCAACACCTGACAATACACAATGTGGTGTTGCCTTACTAGAGGTCACTTAAGAAGAGGACAGAAAAAAATAAAAAATAAAAAACGTCTTAAAAAGTAGCTCGTAAGATTTTCGCAGTATTGTTGCTACTAAGCAAAACAGCAAAGAATTAGTCCCAAATGCATTCAAAAGAAACAGGAATAAGGTGCGAGAATACACCTTCTCATCGGGCGGCACAACGATGAAAAGCATCCCCCAAACAAAAAATAAAAAATATAACAGTCAAAACACAGTTCACAAGGTGATGAAACACGTGTAGGAAAAACTCTTTAATTTGGATATATATGATAAATATATAAACTTTGAAAGAAAAAGTCTTTTGTGGTGTTGAATGATCTCCTGAACGGAATCTTTTGATAAACCTTCAAAAAATCACCCCCCACACACATATATATATATGTATATATATATGTATATATATATGTTATATATATATATATATATATATATATATATATATATATATATATATATATATATATATATATTGTGTTGTGTGCAAGATGATGAGTCAAGACGTGTAAGTTTACAATGTCAAAAAGTTTATTTCTTAATTTTGTTTGTTAATAAACTCTTGGTCACAAAGACAGGTGGGGGAATTATCTTTATATTATATATAAGAGAATGTCTTAAACATCGCGACTTTAAAAACATTCAAATTAACCAAATATTGAAAACAAAAGAAGTTTCCTACCTACTAACAAGTAATCTCTCTCTCCCCCTCTCTCTCTCTCTCTCTCTCTCTCTCTCTGTCTCTCTCTCTCTCTCTCTCTCTCTCTCTCTCTCTCTATATATATATATATATATATATATATGATATTTAAATTTTTTATTTTATTCTTTCATCTGTAGAATATATATATATATATATATATATATATAGTCATCCACATACAGACTGTTTCGCAGCTCATCAGTGCGGCTAGACCAGTTAGTGCCTCAAGCCGGGATCGAAATGCAACCGTCGAGCTGACAGTCGGCGATGTTAACCCCTACGCCATCATGCGACACTGACTGAATGTAAGTTGTATCTCAATGTAAACTGAGCTCGAATTAGTGTTTACCTAATGAGCATTGCCTTTTTTACGCTAATGGCAGTTGGCGATACCCTTACAAACATAAGCTCTACCCAAGGGGGAGCTTTATATAGTCGTCCACATACAGACTGTTTCGCTGTTTCACAGCTCATCATATATATATATATATATATATATATTAGTATTTCATGTATCCACATGAAATTATATGAGGAGATATTATATTTTATGTATCAATATTTAGTATTTACTTCAACAGTGCTCGATACGTAAGTAAAGCTAGGTAGTAAGCTATGAAAATATATTTATGGCAATAAAGCTACACAGAGGCTCCCGCGTTTCATCCCCGAAGGGAATCTTCAAATTTAGACGACCCGTGTAGATCATGCCTGAATGAAAAATTTGAAATCCTAAACTTTATAGACCCCCGAGATCTATTAAACTGTAGAAATGAGATAGCAAAAAGCTGCTTACACAGAAATAAATTTACCTTAAGCTACGATAAATAAATAAACAAATAAATAAAAACTAAACTAAACTAAAACCTAACAATTTAAAAATTAAAACCTAAAATAGAAATACAAGGAACCACGTGTTAAAATAAATTAACCCATTCTATTGACACAACAAAGAAAACAGGATATAGGCCAATCTATAGAAAACAGAATAGGATATAGCAAGCAACACTTTCCACACCTTTGTTCGTGGGAAGCCCAACGATTGGCTGAGAGAACAACAAATAATCTGATTGGTTAACTAGCTAGCCGTGTATATAAACACACCCGGCAAAAATAATTTCATGCATTTTAGCCTGAAGATTACCCTCGGGGATGAAACGCGGGGGCCTCTGTGTAGCTTAATTGCCATAAATATATTTTCATAGCTTACTATATATATATATATATATATATATATATATATATATATAACACCGTTACGTAGAGACACGGTTTCCGTCCGATAGATCACCGACGTTAACCAACATGGAGTCTTGTCAGTAAATGGGTTTGATAACTGTACGTGTTTTATGTGGGATGACTTATGATTATTCGTTAATGGTTTGCATTTGTCCTGAACGTCTAGTTGCCGCTGGGTTCAACAATGTCGATTCAGCAGAGATGTGGTTCGGATTTTACACTTTTGCTTCACAACAGACACCTCGCAGAGGCACGCTAACAGGGTTATCCATCATCTCTGAAGACTGAAAGAAGGTCACTATATAATAAGAATTGAACTTTCAACAACTATGTTGGGAACGGACGCATCTTGACGTTGGCGTATCTGTTGGTTTGGTTTGCGCGATTTAGTGCGGGTGGGCCCGAACAGTCGAGTGCAGAATATGGCTGTTCTCACGGTTGGAGCTCACAGACATGACAGGCCACCATTTTGATGAGACCTTTTAGGTCGGGGGTTCAAAGGAGTCAGACTGTGACGAATGCATTTGCGCATAGAGGCTCTGTGACGTCACGGGCTTTTGCGTGAGAAGCAGAGTTTTTGCTAGTCTGGGTTTTGGAGGCGAGCCTATCGGACGTGATTCACGATGTGCTCTGCAACATGATTAGGGGAAATAATTCCCTAAGAAAATACAGGCGAAAGATCTGTTTTACCCTTCTACGAATGGCTAAGGACTTAATTGATAAGTAATTACGAAAGCAGTAATTTGCTCTCTCTCGACGTTAGTGGATATCTCTCAGCTGACGGATAACTAACGCCTGAAATAAAACAGAACTAAAGTTAAAAGATTGTTTGTCTTCTGAGTCGGTCATGAAGCCTTTTGTTGCAGCGGCGTGGTTCACGGCAGAAACAAAGAAGAAAGAATTCAACCACTGGACGACGCACCCCTTCACGCGACGAGGAAATATTGAAGGTGCGAGAAATTTAAAGGTATGCAACACATATGATTTTTGGTGTTAAAGGTGGAGTTGTTTAAACGAGAACTACCACGGCCCGTTCTGGGACGAGTGTACAAAACGAGAACTGCCACCATCCAATTTTCGGGACGGTATGCAACAACAGAACGACTGTCACTTAGAACTGATTGTTAGCCAACGTTAACGTAAACTTGTTACGACACGCATGGACATCGACTAGATACACATTAAGAAGATCGGAGTTTACATCGGCCGAAACGTTGTGAATGTTCAACGTAAAGCTGTTGTGTTTGTATATTTGCTAACGACAGATAGAGTATATGAGAATATTAAAATAGATTTGGCCGCCTTATTCACCAATTGGGCTTGGAATAGATTGTTTGTAACCAAGAAAAAGTGAGTTTGCAAACCCAGTTAAGTATAAAATCGATAATACACACTATGAAATAATTCAGTTTCCGATCGTTATGTTTACTCTCTCTCTTTCTTTCTCTCTTTTCTTTTCCAGCTTCGTGTTTAATAGCATTACTACTTGTATTTTTCGACTTAGTTTAGAATGGGCTATTCCAATCTTAATTATTTATTTTCTGTATTATCTTCAACTATTAATAAATAGAGAGAGAGAGAGAGAGAGAGAGAGAGAGAGACAGACAGACAGACAGACAGACAGACAGACAGACAGACAGACAGAACTGAGAGCGATAGATGCCGTATAAAATGAAACATACAGTGCAGGAAAATAATGGTGATAGACGAAATTTAGCAAAAGATGGGCCATTTAATGAATAAATTGCTAATTACTTCACTGCATACTCGTTAACAATATGTTAACAATCGACATTATATAGATTATAGCCTCAATTTACGGTTGTAATTCTGCAATCCGTTTCAACGACGTTAATGTTTCGCAGGGAGGTGTCGTCATTCTTCCACGTACAGCGCCTTATATGCAAAATTGCTAAGCCATCTAGTACTGATCAGGCTCAACGTCGCTTAACTTAGGTGACTTTACAAGAACAGATATTTCAATGTGATTATGCCGTATATAGTAGTAATAGTAGTAGTAGTAGTAGTAGTAGTAGTAAGAGTAGTAGTAGTAGCATAATAAGAGTAGAGTAAGTGGATAACATAAATAAATAAAGTAAATAAATAAGAAAAGGAAAATTTGAATTTTCATATTTTCTTTGCGGGCAGGTGCCGCCCTCCTCCCACATACAGCGCCTGGTAATCCCAAATGTTTACCCATCTGGTACTGACCAGGCTCATCATCGCTTAGCTTCGCTGATCTAACAAGATCCGGTGTGTCAAAATTATTATGCGGCTAAGTAGAACAATTACAATTGAATTTCTTTCAAACATAACTCAATCCCGACACTGAAGAATATTTTAGCACATATTTCTGTGATAAAATATATAGGAAAAAGCCTTAGGGAAACAAACGTTTATTAACTCCGCTGTATTATATTAACATATTTTCCTGAATACATGAAACATTTTAAATTTGAGAAAAAAAAATCATGTCGTTATGCGTATATATCGCATCATGTAATGCATCTGCATCGCTTACGGATTACTGTGCATCTAGATTTTAGCGTCCGTTGGTGAATTTGAAGGATAGGTTTTGAAGGTTTTTGCGATTTGTTACGATATTTGGTATACGTCGGTTAAGTAGAAATGTATTTAAAAGTAAAGAAACGAGAGAAAATAAAACAAAAAGAGAGATACTAGATATACTAGAGATCATAGATAGAGGAAAGGGAAGGCACGACTAAATCTTTAATAGGGGAGAATACGATGGCGAATGAAGGAGAGAAAAGCGGCGCGAGTGTAAGGAAATGGATTGGGAGAGTCAGTTTTCAGTGGTTCGACTTATAAATGTTTTGTGATATATACGTTCAATTTCGACAGAACTAGCCGAGCATGGTCAATCATAGGAGGATTGAAATGCAGTCGGTGAATCGCGCCGCGTTTCCCCTCATATATCAGATAATGTTTTATCCGTGGCTGATGGTAAATCATCACCTCTTCGTTTCTATCGACCGACAGGCGCACTGGCTCTGAATAGCACGAACACAGACATATACTCTACGCATATATATATATATATATATATATATATATATATATATATATATATATATATATATATATATATATATATATATATATATATATATATTCTGAAATATATATTTACATTTGGGAAACATAGAAACACGAATCTACGCAACGACTTAAACATACATGTGCCCATTTGCACGTGAATACTCATACCAACACATTAACACACCCGCGCATACACAACCAGTCTGTATAAACGTATACATTTCACTGTGGCTAACGACGTGGACTGAAGACCTGGCTGTGCCGAGTTCGAATCCAGTTCGTTCCACAAAAACACTTTCGTCAAAACCCACACCTGACCTTGTGTCTAATCTCCTGGCGAGAAGGTAAATAAAATAAACATATACATTTATATGTACATAATCAAAAGACATATAAACGCACGAACACCCACTAACACAATCACACACATAGTGTTAGAAATATACATATATATATATATATATATATATATATATATATATATATATATATATAATAATAATAATAATAATAATAATAATAATATTAATAATAATAATATTAATAATAATAATAATGGTAATAATCCAGGTAAAAACTATCCACATGGTGGTAATCCAGAGAATTTTAACGCGGTTTATAAAATGTGCTCAATATCAAAATAGAGCTTTATATATGATAATTTTTATTTACACAGACATGTACAAAATCTGCGACACTGGCATGTCGATGTTATCGATCAACAGTTACTATAAACTGAGATCTCATCAGATAGAGTTAGAATCATTCTCCCCTAATATGATCTGAGGTTGAAATCGGATTCTAACTCTGCCTGATGAGATCTCAGTTTATAGTAACTGTTGATCCATAACATCGACATGCCAGTGTCACAGAATTTGTACATGTCTATGTAAATAAAAATTATCATATATATATATATATATAATTATTATTTATATATATATATAATTATTTAATGTAAACACATATACCATTATAAGGAGATATAATATATAATGCATTGACTTTCAGTATCTACTCCAACAATACGTGAGTAGAGCAATGTAGTTTCATACCCCTAAAGAATAGTCAGACTATACTTATGATTCCCTACGTGGATCAAACGCGGGCGTTTCTGTGTACCTTAATTGCCATTAATATATTTTCATACCTTACTGTATATATATATATATATATATATATATATATATATATATAAATTCCTGTACAAACTAAATTGACTTACATGAGTGATTTTCCACTGACCGACTTGGGACTTAAGGGTTTTTTTAAAATTTATTTTTATTTTTTATTTTTATTTTTTTAATCTTTTAATTTTAATGGTTGAGAAACTTCCGAGACTATATATATATATATATATATATATATATATATATATATATATATATATATATATATATATATATATATATATATATTGTGTGTATTTAGGCAGCATTTTCTCATTTATGCAAACATTGTTCAAAATAACAGACTTCGTCTGGTTTATTTTATGTACCAATAACCATGTTTTTTCTTTCCTTCTTTTTTTATTCTTATTTTTTTCACATCTCCAAAAAACATAACTTTTCTGTGAGATGTATTTTTACGATGCGTTTCTTTTGCCGTGAGCGAAACAATATTTTATGTTGATTTCGTATCTGCAACACTACAAAATCATCATAAAAATTCACAAATAATAAAAGTTCTTGAATTGAAATATATTGAAAACATATAAACCACTCAGTAGGTGATTGTTGGCGAAAACAAAGAAATAAAACAAAGAAAAGAGCACACTTAGAAGATGTGGAGAAAAAATCGCTAGGTCGCCATTTTGATTTTTTTTCAGTTCAGTAATAATTAATATATATATATATATGATATAACTTATGACCAACTAAGCTATATACGTAAACCGAGTGTCTAATCCAGAAGATGTGGAGAAAAAATCGCTAGGTCGCCATTTTTATTTTTTAAAGTTCTGTCATAATTAATATATATATATATATATATATATATATATATATATATATATATATATATATATATATATATATATATATATATATATGATATAACTTATGACCAACTGAGCTATATACGTAAACCGAGTGTCTAATCCACTGATTTGTATTTATCTTAAAATAGTAATATTTGACTTCATAAGCAATTATTACAAATGAAAAAAACTGTATACAATAAGAACACATTGTTTTTGAATGTTGATAGGTAATTTCTTTTGTGTTTGTAGTTGTTTAACATCTCAATTGCTTACTTGGATCTGTAGAGAAATAATTGGTCCTTTTTCTTCTGTTATTTGGTACTGAAGAAGTATTTCTTATTAAAGATTTTTGAAATATATGTACATATACATTTTTATTTATGTATAATTTTTCGAACAATACTATTATGCATGTCATAAATGTTGTATTTTTCTGAGTTATAATGTTGCATAGTCCTTTAATTTCTCGTACCTTTTCTTCTTCGTCGTGGAAGGGTTTCGTCTCGATGTCGTCTAGTGGTTGAGTTTTTTATTCGCTTCTGTACTGCCGTGAACATCGCCGTCCGCTGTGTCTACAACAAAAACCTTCCTACCAGGAGGCAAACAATCTTTAAAATTTTTATTAGTTTTATTCAGGCGTCAGTTTTCTGTCGCTCTTGGAAATGTTTTACTACTTTATCGTAGTTAATTCCTAGCTTAAGTCCTTAGCCATTCGAGGAGGGGGGAAGAAGGAATCTCATGCCTGTATTCTCGTAGGGAAATCAATCCCCCTTTTCATGTCGGACTACATAAAGAAATACGTCTGTTCAGCTTGCTTCCAAAACCCAGACTGGCAAAACTCAGTTTCCCACACAAAAGCCCGTGACGTCACAGAACACTTATGCGCAGGTGTACCTTGACCCTTGACCTGAGGTCTCGTCAACGTGGTGGCCCTGTCAACGCTTGTGAGCTCCTACTGTGAGAACCGCCCTATATTGCACTCAGTTGTACGGGTTCACCCGCAATAAATCGCGCAAGTCAAACCAAACAATCCTCCACACATACGTCAACTCAACATGCGTACGGCCTCACATGGCCATTATCCAACAATACTATATGAGCTTAGTGGGACTTAAATTCACGTCTCAAGTATTCAGTAGTATTTTAGAGATTTGATGAGATATTTTGGTGAGATATTTTCTTGTCGCATAATGTACTACTAAAGTTAAAACATTTCACTTTATTTAACATAATATATATATATATAAATATATGTATATATATATATATATATATATATATATATATATATGTGTGTGTGTGTGTGTGTGTGTGTGTGTGTGGATGTGAGCATATTCATTTCTGTAGATTCTTGTTGCTAAAGATGTCAGTTTCACGTCTGATAATCCTACATTGTAAGTAAAAGAAATTATTACGTTTGACTGACATGCAGTTTATAGTTATTTCAGTTCTGACTTGCTCTCTACCTACATCGACATCTCTAACTGAAAGAATCGTTTCAATGACTATACACTCAATTCGGATCTTTCAATGCTATAATCTGCGCCTCAATTCATAAGTGTTGAACTTTCACAGCTTTCCTTACATCGGAATTACTATTTTAACTCAAGCCTCACCATGAAAATGAAGAGGTTTACCCCGAACTATTAATTTACTCCCTCTCCCTCATTGTTATGTCACCATCGTCATTTCTTTTGCTTCTTGTTACTAAAACGATCATTTTAACGTCTGACGATCGTATATTGTAAGTAAAAAAAATATTACGTCCGACGGACATAGTGTACTGAGTTACTTCAATTCTAGTTACGCAATAGGGCACCCCCTTTGATTGAACACTTTAGGGGTGATTACCGGTATGGGTCTGTATTAAAATCGTATTTACATGTTCAATCGCGCAACTGACCTGCTAGAAGTTCGAACCCGTTGGTAGGTAAGCAGATTGTTTAAATCTATACTGATGTGTCTTTAAAAGACGAAACAGGTCTGTCTATACATACATAATATTTAATTAATTAATAATATATGCATATATATATATATATATATATATATATACACATATCTTTATTACTATTTAATATATATATATATAATATACTTATATTGTAAAGTAATACGACTATATTTTTATTTCAGTATTTAGTTCAACACTTCTCAATAAATAAGTAGTAAGTATACATATACTTATGGCAATAAAGCTACACATAAAGGTTTGTGTTTAATTCTTGAAGTTCATAATTTGAACAACCGCTTCTGTGTTTAAAATGGTATATCCTTATTGTTCTTTTGCAGCGAACAAGTGGAATGAGGGAGATACGTTGACGAGTGCAGGATATACAGGAATTGCCTGAAGTGGAAAAGTTTAATTCGCTAGACAGACACTTTCTGTCGATCCAGATTCGAGCCGGCTAATAAAACATTTGTGTACACCCACACCCCCCACGACGGGGTTTCGCCTACGCATTCAATAGACCCACACGCTCGTCTGCACGGTGCTTCTATATATGTATTGTTTAGTTTTCTATATGGTGCGTCCGCAGATGTTCTCACCATCCGGATGTTATTCTTCCGGGTAGGTGATTTGAATAAAAGAGTTGAAAAAAGAGAATAGTTAAAAGTGCGAGTGCTCGTTTTCAATATTTGGAAAATGCTTGGGAAAGACTGCAATCTTAATTCCTTTCTCAGACTTGTTTAACAAATTTACCTCAAACAATATTGTGAAGCAGTAATTAAATTAGGTTGTAATTTTATTGGAGAAAATAATACATATATATATATATATATATATTTACGACATGGAATACAGACGTTTGGGACATTTTTTTTGCTGACTATCTTATAAATAGCGCCGAATGTGCGTCGACGTACACTAGTGACTAGTTTTCTGTCATAAGTAGATCGCATTCTTTATTCCACCTCAAAGTCCTGGAAGCCATATATATCAAGTCAGTCAAACCCTCCCTTTGTAAACAAAAGGAGTGGCTTTTAGGACTTAATGTGATCAACTTATGACCTTCCTCCCCATCATTTTTTCTCCTAAACTTGTCACTAGTTTTCATTATACTTTTTAAAGTTTTTAATCGTATCAAATGACTTCCACGTAAATACTCTGATGAGTGCGGACGAAATATATTTTAAAATTATAGATAAATGTTAAAATTATCACTGCTCATTTAGCTATCCAGCGATGGCCGTATGGTTCTAGATGTCGGGATTTAATTTGTAAAATACTTGTAACCCGGGGTTTCGAATCACGCGATTAGTAGTGAATAGTTATGGTCCATGCTGATGAGTCCCGATTAAAAAGGACGAAACGTATACGTACATATATAATAAAAACAATTTATATATATATACAAATTTTGTAGTTAAATATCATTATAGTAAGAAGCAACACATGTCCATGATTCAGTTTTTGAAAATTTAAGGACGCAAAACGCTTTTTCTAGTTGAATTAACGCCATTACTAAAAATGTATGAAAGCATTAAAATACGGTCGTACAGACTTAAATGATGCTGAACTCTCAGATCGTCAAAGTTCAGTAGTTGTCCGGTAAAAAATAAAATCTAGTCACACACTCGTTTTGTTCGATTGTAAATACACATTGCGTGATATAGCAGAGGATTTGTAGATATTAGACAATTGTGTATTCACCATTTTGTATGCACATTTGTCAATGAGAAAGCTCCGTGGGTCCGGCGTTTCCTCACAGTTGATTACAAATAACAACACGTCGAGGATTCAGAGCGTTGTTTGCAACTGTTTAAACGTAACGAATAATAATCTTTCTGTCAATATCTGATAATTGATAGAACATGTATTCACCTTTCCAGCTGAAGTTAAATCGGCAGTCAGCTGAAGGGACAGGAGCAGGTGAAAGCCGTCCAAAGCGACCAAATAAGCAAATATCAGCAGGCAAGGTTTTTGGCTTCCGTATTTTGTGATGCGCAAGCTATTTCGTTCATCGATGACATTGAAAAAAAAAAAGAAGAATCATCAATAGTGAATATTTTGTAGCGTTATTGGTGCGTTTGAAATCGCTAAAAAAACGGCCACAAATGAAGAAGATCAAAAGTGCATTTGAATCAATGCATTGTAACGTGTCACCAGTTGATCCAACGATGGCAAGACTACATGGACTGCTTCATAATTATTCTTCATATCTGGCCCCTAGCGACGAATGCGCCAGGGATGGAGATCTGGTTTAATTGAAAAAGTGACATCGGAAACTGATGCGTATTTTGAGGTCAAAAACAAATTGTTCTAAAAAAAAGCGTCAACTTGTTAGAAAAGAGTTAGATCAGTGTATCAACCGAGAAAGAGACTATGTTGATGAATAAACACGAATTATGCCTAAAAGTTGTTGTCTTTAGTAAAACTCGGGACTTACTAAGTTATGTACGAAAGTTTTAAGTAAAACGTAGTTGTTCATTTTTTAAGATTTGATGTAATTCTTTAATTTTTACATCTTGAGTGAAAGTCAATCCTAGGAGCTTATCAAAACAAAACAAGAGGCTTCCTCAATAAGAAGGCTATTCATTTCAACTGCGTTTGGTGGTGAAAAGAGAGAGGTTTGGGGAAGCACGAGACTTCCTATCCATTTGAACTATGGAAAAACAAGGAACAGAGCGTTGGTGGTGAAAAGAGAGAGGTTTAGGGAAGCAGGAGACTTCCTATCCATTTGAACTATGGCAAAACAAGGAACAGAGCGTTGGTGGTGAAATGTGAGAGGTTTGGGGAAGCACGAGACTTCCTATCCATTTCAACTATGGAAAAACAAGGAACAGAGCGTTGGTGGTGAAAAGAGAGAGGTTTGGGGAAGCACGAGACTTCTTATCTATTTGAACTATGGAAAAACAAAGAACAGAGCGTTGGTGGTGAAATGAGAGAGGTTTGGGGAAGCACGAGACTTCCTATCCATTTGAACTATGGAAAAACAAGGAACAGAGCGTTGGTGGTGAAAAGAGAGAGGTTTGGGGAAGCACGAGACTTCCTATCCATTTGAACTATGGCAAAACAAGGAACAGAGCGTTGGTGGTGAAAAGAGAGAGGTTTTGGGAAGCACGAGACTTCCTATCTATTTCAACTATGGCAAAACAAGGAACAGAGCGTTGGTGGTGAAAAGAGAGAGGTTTGGGGAAGCACGAGACTTCCTATCCATTTGAACTATGGCAAAACAAGGAACAGAGCGTTGGTGGTGAAAAGAGAGAGGTTTGGGGAAGCACGAGACTTCCTATCCTTTTCAACTATGGCAAAACAAGGAACAGAGCGTTGACGATGGAAGGAGTTTTCTCTTTATTATCTGTCACTTTTCTGATGGATCGGAGATTATCCTAGTCCTAGCCCTAACCCTAGCCTTAGCACTAGCCCTAACCCTAGCTCTAGCCTTAACCCTAACCCTAACCCTGACCCTAAAAAAGAACGCAAATACGGAAAAAGGAACGCAAAAAATGTCGGAACATTTCTTTCTAATGTTATTTTTACGTACTTTTACTTTTGAATAATAAGTTTTAAAAAAGGTTGAAGAACTTCTGACATCGATAATGTCATCGGATTTAAGTGCTGATTACAAATCTGCGGCTAGTTTGACTATGCGATCAACCGTTTAACGGTGATGCTGCGACACACATATACAAAACCTTGCTCTCTCTCTCTCTCTCTCTCTCTCTCTATATATATATACATATATATATGTATGTATGTATATATATATATATATAAAGCAAACTTGTGTGTATGAATACGCAGATTTTCCGAAAACGTTAATTGAACCCTCTCGCTGTCTAATGTATGTTGCCAGCTTTCTGAAGACACAAATAAAACTTAATTTCCCTTCTGTACGTGATAATTTCTTCTGGCCGTGAGGCTAGAGCGCTAGCTTGCGGAGTCAATACTGGGTTCGTGCCCTCCGACCGTCTGAAATTATCTATTCCTACACTGATGAGAGCAATAGCTTTAAACGTCGGCGTCTGTAGGTTAAAATAATTTAATATTTATATAATAAAATATTATATATATATATATATATATATATATATATATATATATATATATAGTCAATTATGAAAATATATTTTAGCTTGGCAATCTTCTACGAGGATGAAACACAGACGCCTCTGTGTAGCTTAATTGCCATAAATATATTTTAATAACTAACTACATAGCTCTACTCACGTATTGAGCACTGTTGAAGAGAATACTGAAAATCGATACATTAAAAATATATCTCCTTATAACATTTTATGTGGATACATGAAATAATAATAATAATATATATATATATATATATATATATATATTGTAAATACTCAATTCTCGCTTGATCCAAACGTTTCGCTTGTTTTGTATGGTGCGACGAAGTGTGGAATCTAAAATTTTGATATTGCCACGAACCGCGTTACACCAGTTTGGGGTCAGTTTCGTCATATATTAGCTATGTTAGATAATTACACGTATGCTCACATGTAACACCTACATAGTTCAATGTGAAAATCTAAGACAGTGATGTCACACGATGATTAGCCAATATAATCAATACATACGAAGTTAAGTAATGAAAAAGATTGCATTTTTAAAAAGCTGGATCCATGTTCCCGCGTTAAAAGAATAAAGAAGAAGGTCTTGACAAAGAAAACGATAACAAAGAAAAAAGGTTATATAGAAGAAGAAGAAGATAAACAGAAGAAGGAAAAGAAGATTGCCACAAAAAGAAAAAAATGAAAAAAGAAGACGATAAAGAAGAAGGGTACATTAAGATGGTAAAGAAGAATCTTCAAAAAGAAGACAGGGATGGATACAGAAACAAGAAGAGGAAGGAAAAGAATAGAAAGAAGAAAAGAAAGTAAACGATCAAGAAGAATGTTACAAAAAAGACCAAGAATAAAATAAGTACAAAAAGAAGAAGACGAAAAAAAACGATAAAAAAGAAGAGGGTATAAAAAGACGATAAAGAAGAAAGGGAACCAAGATAACTAGAAAGGAGTAGGGTACAAAGAAAATGATAAAGAAAAAGTGTACACTAAAGGCAAAAAAGGAGAAGTGTACAAAGATGACGATAAAGAAGAAGTGTACAATAAAGACAATAAAGGAGAAGTGTACAAAGAACACAAAAAGGGTACAAAGAAGACGATAAAGACGAAGGGTACAAATAAGACGATAAAGAAAAAGTGTACATAAAAGACAATAAAGAAGAAGTGTATCAAGAAGACGATAAAGTAGTGTACAATAAAAACAAAAAAGAATAAGGGTACAAAGAAGACAATAAAGAAGAAGGGTACAAAAAATACGATGAAGAAGAAGTGTACTAAAGAGAAAATAACAAAAAGGTACAAAAAAGACGATAAAGATGAAGGGTAAAAATAAGACGATAAAGAAGAAGGATACAAAGAAGACGATAAAGAAGAATTATATAGAGAAGACGATAAAGAATGATGACAATAAAAAAGAAGTGTATAAAAAAAACGATATAGAAAAAGATGACAATAAAAAGGGGAAAAAGAAGACGATAAAATAGAAGGGTACAAAGAAGATGATCAGGAAGAAGTGTACAAAGAAGATGATAAAAAGAAGGGTACAAAATACGATAAAGAAGAATTGTACAATAAATACGATAAAAAGAAGTGTACAAACAAATGATAAAAAAGGGTACAAAGAAGACGATACGGAAGACGTGTACATACCAGACGATAACATAGAAAGGTACCAAGAAGACGATAAAGAAAAAATGTACAAAGAAGGCGATAAAAAAGTGTACTAAGAAGACGATAAAGAAAAAGTGTACAAAGAAGACGATAAATAAGAATTATATAAAGGAGACGATAAAGAATACGTGTAAAAAGATGACAATAAATAAAAAGGGTACACAGAAGACGATTAGGAAGAAATGTCCAATGAAAACGATTAAGAAGAATGGTACAAAGAAGACGATAAAGAAGAATGGTGCAAAGAAATGAAAGAAGAAAGTCATGACAAAGGTGAAGGACGCCATAAGAAGAAAAAGAAGAAAAACCGTCGTGTTTTAGATTAATAAAAACACTCGTTCAGTACGGACTCATTGATGTTAAAAGAAAAAAAAAGAAAAATGGCGTCCATATATGTTTTGTCGTGCTATTTTTCAACTAAATTTCACAAGAAATGGCTGCCCGTCGAGCTGTAAGTCTAATGCCATAAAAAATTGGAAGAGACGTGATTGAGCAATATCGACGTTTTATAGCTGTTAGACGGTGTAAGTGTGGTCAGGTGGAAAGTGAGCAATCCATCTTTATTGGTAGAATTGGATATCAGAACTGATGTGTGTCCAGACGGCCTTAGGACGGGGGCAGACAGACAATTGCCAGCCTTTTGCAACGTATGTTTAATGTTAAATTACAATCAATCTTGTCACACTCCGACGATAGACTAATTCCATTCGATCGTAATGAATTATAAGAAATGCAATGTTTTCCCGATTTGAATTCTTTTGATTAATGTCTTTCTTTATACTTATATATTTTACGTTCCTGATCTTAATACGTAGAAAGTAAAAAAAAAGCTTTAATGTTGCAAAATATATAAAAAAAACTTAGACGTTGGTAATCTCTATCTCTATATTATTAAAATTGTGTGACCACTTTTCGTACATCTGTGTATATGTGTGTTTCTCACCTGTACGCGACTTATGCATTATTCTTATTTATACAGGAGGCAAATTCTCCTCAATCCGTCGGTAAATGGCTTATCAAACATGAATGAGGATAGAAGTGCATTAGTCAATGAAAATGCTTGAAATATGATTTATAATCTTTGCATCTTGGCGAAATTCTCCTAGCAAATCTCTACCCGTTGTTCATGAGGGAGGAGATCTGAGTGGTGGAGTAATCACTCCTCCCTCTTAATATGACTAATCAAATATAAGATATAAAACATGTAACTATACTACGACCAGCGATAATAACTTTTTAACAAAGATAGTTATTTCCCAATGTTCAATGATTCAATTTCGGAAATTTTTTCACAAGTAATCTAGCATTTTGTTATAAAAGTGTTCCTTAAAATATGCATACACTCATAACTAGTATTTGCAAAATAAAATATTTGTTGAAATCACTGAATATTTTCCGACCAATGGTAATAGCTTTTACAATTAAAACAACCAAAATTAACGTTTATTACTGAAAATAAGAAATAAGTAAATAAAATGAAGATTAATGGCGGTTATATTAAACAAGTAATTCATATAATTAAATATATGATAATATATCATAATATATAATAATATACTTTGAAAAGTCACACAATTTGAAGCGCTGGGTGGGTGGCAATAATAACGAAGATATTTTTTTATAAATATTTAGAAAACCTTGCACAGCGCAGATTATTTGTTTTTAAAAATAAATTATTTATTCATCTTAAAAACATTTTTTTTTATAAACTTGAGTACTTTCGGTAAATATACCATCTTCAGAAGAATATTTCTTCTTTTTCTTTTTTTTCTTTTTTCCTCTTGGTTGAGACATTCTCGTGGCCAAGTTGAAAATCCGTCTAGGTGTTTTGACGAAGAGAGAAAAGTGTTGATATGGCTGTGTGTCACGTGGTCGGCGTGGAAAGATACTTTGAAAAGTCACACAATTTGAAGCACTGGGTGGGTGGCAATAATAACGAAGATATTTTTTTAATAAATATTTAGAAAACCTTGCACAACGCAGATTATTTGTTTTTAAAAATAAATTATTTATTTATCTTAAAAACATTTTTTTTTAATAAACTTGACTACTTTCGGTAAATAGTTCGACACATATAATGGACACATACCTTATTTACCTACATCAGGGGCGGGCAAACTACGGCCCGCGGGCCACATGCGGCCCGTCAAAGGAATTTATGCGACCCTCCAAAGTATTGAATATTGAATGCCCAAAAGTTTCTCTTTTAACATATAAACATTTTTTTTAGTAAATTTATATGTGTACCTTGAAATTCTACTCAAAATTATTGATTAATAAAAAAAATAATTTTTTTTTCTATTTCTTAACCAGAGTTACGTTTCTTTTTTTTTCAAATAAATGTTGTTTTTTTTCAAATACGTTTCATGTGAATCCTCTACGGTACTTTAAAATGCTAATAAATGAAAAATTATTGCATTTTCGCTTTGAAATCCATATATTTCGGCTATTTCAGATATCAATTATATTGGAAAATATACTATGCGGCCCAGTAAAATTTGTATTTTTTAATGTGGCCCTTGCTCTGAAAAGTTTGCCGACCCCTGACCTACATAAAAACTATGGACCTTTATAACTTTAAAAAAGTCTTGTAGTGACGGAATCAATCACTTTTTATATTGGCTGGTGGCAATGCCTATACTGCAGTATTAGTGGCTTTACATTATTATGTATCTACCTCCCACAGCGGTAAGATGTGACACAAGGTCGGGAAAGTGGGATTTGATAAACCAGCACTCGAGAATTTGAGCGCTCTGGCCATTAAAAATTGCCTAGGCAGCCCGTCGGCATTCCCCGGTAGGGGCGCCTCAGGCGATTAGCAATAAACTAACCCCTTTCTCAAAGGGTGAGAGGGCAAAGCCTGGGAGGGTGGACCTCCTAGAACTGCACAGGACAGATCAGACCGATAGACCGGCGTAAATCAAGACCCGAAGGCCAAGACAATACCGGTCTATGGGGTGTAGTATCCGTTGGCTTTACATTAGTCCGTTTCAGATGAAGATTGATGTCGATTGGCATACACCTTTGATATAGATGATAGACCAACGTTTTCTAGTTGGTTTGAATCTAGAAAGCATGGAGGTCAGATCATCAACTTTGTATCTCTGATGATGAAAGATGCTACGAATACTTGAGTAGCGATAGCAGAGGTAGAACGAGCATTGTCGTTCATAAAAACGAAGTCCCTTAGTAGAGCAAGATTTATGTCATCTATCAAAGGTATCAGAGATTCTCTCAAGTGATTGTAATAGGTAGCAGATGTAATGTTCACTCCTTCCGGTACTTTTATGAAACCAACAAGGCTATCTCCAATGAAAATCCGCCATGTCAATGACTACCCTACCTTTTTGTTGTCGTCTCAGACGATAGTGACTCTCATCTTCGGAATACACCCAGTCATTAGGTCCATCAAGGGTCATTTCTGTCATATATTGTTTATGTTGTAAGAAAACAAGATTTTAGTTTGCTCGCTTCCTTCGATTTTACTAATTAACACATACCCGAATTTTTTCTCTTTGCTTACATAATTTCTAATGAAAAACGCGGTATTTTCACCCCCTGTCTCGTATCTATGATGCCTTTACTTCTCATCACCGCCTTCATAAACTCATAGGGTAAACATTTGCTTTGTACAGGTCTCACACTTAATCACTGATTGGATAACATTTTGAAATTCATTTGCTGCGGTGCAATAAAAATGGCGTCCGATTTGTTTTACAATAATAGATAAACCGTTTAAAATATTCTGTACGCGCTTAATATTCGCAGTTTTGTAGTAAACGAGAGAGAGAGAGAGAGAGAGAGAGAGAGAGAGAGAGGGAAGGAGAGAGAGTCAGAGAGAGAGAGAGAGAGAGAGGCGTACAGACAGACAGAGAATTAAAAAGAGGCACACAGACAAGTAGAAATAGAGGATAATTTTCGACTATTGCTTTCATTCGAATGAGAGATAAACGTGAGTTTCGTGGCTTAACGCTAAAATCGCTGTAAACACGGCGGTTATAAATTCGAATGTCCACCGTACTAAAAAGTACTCTGGTAATATCTAAAACATTTGTAATTAATTTAGTAAGCTATATTGGTTACTTTTACTTGTATTTATTTATATTAACTATTCCCACATACATGTACTTTAATACGAACTATACTACTACTACTACTACATATAATGCTCGTAATATTACTAACAATATTGATGATGATGATGATGATGATGATGATGATGATGATGATGATGATGACTCCCCCCTACCCTTTTGTTGTCGTCTCAAACGATAGTGACTCTCATCTTCGGAATACACCCAGCCATTAGGCCCATTAAGGGTAATTTCTGTCATATATTGGTTATGTTGTAAGAAAACAATATTTTAGTTTTCTCGCTTCCATCGATTATACTATTTAACACATACCCGAATTATTAAGCTATATTGGTTACTTTTACTTTTATTTATTTATATTAACTATTCCCCCATACATGTACTTTAATACGACTTATACTACTACTACTACATATAATGATCGTAATATTACTAACAATATTGATGATGATGATGATGATGATGATGATGATGATGATGATGATGATGATGATGATGATGATGATGATGATCTTGCCAACTTTATAAAAAGTACATTAACAGAACTCCGCCTAATAGACTCTTATTATTTATAAATTAATAACGTAAACTAAACGAATTCGAATTTACATTTGATTTTTTCATAATAATCCTCATATCAAGTTCAGGGGAAGAAGAGGAGTTTCTTGGGTTCCTCAATTATTCCGAGCAACGCCGGAACCCGCATCTCGCTAGTAATAAATAAATCAAGAGCATTCATATACACGACGCGTATAAGCAGTGCCAAGTAGAGATGTATGTACTTGTACGAAAGATAATTCACCCAGATACTTGATACAGACGGCCATGTCGAAATGTCGGATGTTCCTTATAAAACAAAACAAGTCGTTGTTGGCGATAAATGAGCCACTTCCGGTTGATGCTTTTTACGAGATAATGAAAATACTTTTGTGGGGAAAAGTAATGAGAACAAAATCGGTGTTAATTATAATAAAACGATACATGTGGAAATTATAGCAGATAAACTGTCGTTGACTCGGGTCTTGTTAATGGGGATCAATGAATAAAAACGTTAATAATGTTAAAAAAAAAATCATGTACCATGAAGGACTTGGACTAAGGAAGTCCCGCGTCCTGTGACGCATCGGTCAGTCAAAGGGTTCCATCGCGTTCGGTCTTCAGCCAGATCCACCGCGTCCCTCCAGCTTCGGCCGTTGCTTGCAAATCTCTCTCGATTGTTTGCGTCCAGTTCATTTCTTTTATGATATTTCACCCCAAACAATAGCCCGGTTTGCCTCAACTAACTTGTTAGATTATTACACAATCCGCTATTCCCTTTCGCCTATAGATCACGTAGAACACCCTGTCCTAGTACTTTTTAGGCCGACGTCGTACGGATGACGTTCTCTCAAATATTTCATCAGATAGACACCAAAAGTGCATTGTAAGTTCTTTGATTTACGATTATTTCCCAATTAATAAAGTTTAAACACTAGTCTTTTAAAAAATATATATTTCACCCCAAATAAGGCAGGTCGCCACTGTAGACGTAAGGGGCTACTGGGAATTAGGTAGTAGGTTTTGGGTGTCATCCTAAGTTGAGAGCCGTGCAGCGAGATGTCTGTTTACATTAGTTTTAAACCTCTGCATGTCGGTACAGTCGGGGGAACAGGAGGCAGTGAGGGAGTTCAAGAGGCCGGCAACACGAAGAAAATAGCTGCTGGAGTAGAAGGTTCTCCGGCATCTGGGGACCTCTACACTGAATGGATGGGACCTAGCTGATTGTCGGGTTGTTCTAGTGTATTTGCGTCGAGGGGGCACGAGAACAGCTAGTTCATCGGAGCACAATCCATTGACGTATTTGTAAAACAAGCACAAGGATGCAACATTGCGGCGATGGGACAAGGGCTAGAGCTTGGTGAATAGTGAGGGACCTATTAAGTTGGCGACTCTTTTTTGGACTTTGTCTAAGAGGGAGAGACTAGTGGATGATGCACCAGCCCAGATGTGACGAAAATACTCCATGCATAAGCGGATGGTGTCTTTGTAGAAATATACGATAATGTCAGGTGTGAGAAGTTAACTAGCACAGTAGAGGGATCCCACCTTCTTTGCAGAAACCTTAGCAATATCCTCAATGTATTTGTTCCAAATTATGTTACCTGTAAATGTCAGGCCGAGTAGTTTGAATGTCGCAAAACGTTAAAAATGGTGACCAAATAAGCCCCATGAGATTATTTAAACATTTGTCGCTAAATGTTAGCAATTTGAAACGCAAGTACGTCGCAAAGATGAAATAAAATGTTAAAAGAAATACGTCGCAACATGTTGAAAAGCAAAGACCTACCGCATAAAAATAAAGTTTGGACGTTGCAAGTGTAAGAAAAATAGTCAAATATTTAATATGCTGATAAAACTAACGAGATGAACATTTTAAAATATATAACCAGACCATAACAAAGAGTAATATATATATATATATATATATATATATATATATATATATATATATAAATAAATATATATATATATATATATATATATATATATATATATATATATATATATATATATATCTGCGAAGAGAGCTAGGAGAAGAGCGAACATACAGGCAGACCAACAAGCCGAGATGACACATTTCACAACAGCTTTCGTATGTCAAGACCGTAGTAGACCATGCAAATCAAGAATTGGTCTCCACAGTCACACAAAAAGATGCACACAAACAACACCCCAATATGGCGCTGATCCATAGTTGTTGCGACTCACGAATGCCAATGTACATATATATATAAAATAAATGCTTGCGCGAGCTTACCTGATTTTCAAAAGTTTTCAATTTGCGACGATGCTATTTTTGTGTCGCGGCAAAGATAATATGCGCCACAGAAACAAATAAGGGTATAAAAAGCAATTGTCAGGAAAGCAAATAATTGCTAGGGATCATAACTCAATGTATAGCTACAACGTCAAAAAGGTGCAGTTTTTCTTTTTAAGATACTGACGAAACCATGATGACTATTGCGCCCCATCTGTTGCAGAATAAAGAATTTAGAAATTTTGATGTTTTCTCTTTGAACATTTTTATTAACATTACATACTGATTATTTTCTAGTTTCTGTGTTAAACTTGTGTTGAAAATAACAGCTCTTGAATCAACATTTCATTTTTGATCAAACGAACATTAATAATTAAACATTTTAGTTGAAATGCAAAATCCGTTTAGCAGAGACTTTCAAATAGAGACGCCAACGCGATTTGTGCAATTCGATATATCAACTGTCCGCCATGAAAAAAACCTACTTTATAAGTATTTTTTACTTATTAAAAAAAAACTTTTCCGTTTTGGGTTGACAAAGTAGATATGCAACATACTGTGAGGTGTTCGTTGATCCCAGACCACAAAAAATCTCTGGGCGGTCTCCTGTCTGAAGTCTTGTTCCGTCGACACGTCGCAAATTGCTTTGTGGATATTTCGTCTCCCAAGTTAGTTTTTTTCTTTTTAAACTTCTGGTTGCTGTAACAATGGGAGGAAATTAAAAAAAGAAACAAATGAACCATCATTTGCTTCTGAGGTTTAGGTTTTACATTTTCTAGCAATGTACATCAAGATGTGTTGCAATTTCCCGACTCATCCATGTAAGGCTAGTTGACATAAAAAAAAATCTGGGAACTCTGACGTCGTAAACCGAAAAAGTCAGAATCGATCTGGATTTTTTGTCACGCACTTCCTCCCGTAACGTCATATCCTGAAGTGTAGTCAATAATCTGTTAACTTCGAATTGAACTTTCCACCAGACTAATCTTATACTTATCTAGCCTTATGTAGAAAACTACCGTTTTTAACACTATTTGTACACTAATCTTGCAACACGCGCACACAGATTCTTTGTTGTTTTCTCAGCCAATCGTTGGGCTTCCCACGAATAAAGGTGTGGTTAGTGTTATTTCCTATATCCTGTTCTATTCTTCTGTTTTCTATAGATTGGCCTATATCTTGTTTCCTTTGTTGTATCAATATAATGGGTGATTTTATTTTAACACGTGGTTCCTTGCATTTATATTTTAGTTTTTAATTTTTAGATTGTAAGGATTTTGTTTAGTTTTTTTTTACTTATTTGTTTGCTAATTTATTTATGTATCGTTAGCCTAAGGTAAATTCATTTCTGTGTATGCAGCTGTAAATATATATATATATATATATATATATATATATATATATATATATATATATATATATAAGAGTTGGGTCATTTTCCACCGTAGTTAGGTGGAGAAAATATGAACATGGCTAATTTACATTGTAATTTTTCAGTAACTTTTCATACTGGCTCGTATTTTCGTAGCCCATGAAATTTAATACTTTATAAACATCATCATTTTTTTGAATTTAAGGCTAACAATATTTTATCAACCGACATTTCAAAATTTTCATCAAAGTTTTGTACAGTTTTGACTTCTGAATCGAAACGTGACGATTATACCTCTGCTTGCTTAGTTCGAACATGGCGGTCTGAGAATCGACAATCGCTTTGTCTGATGTTTTGGAGGCTATTTATCTCTGATTGGCATTGAGTTTTTTTCCTTTTTTTTTTACTTGCCGTTCTTTCCACCTCTCGTGACCACCTTTCTTCCTGCTTTGTTTTAGAGTAATTTGTTTGTTTTTCCATCGTTAATTGATAGTCCCTGAAGGTAGCCGGTGGACTAAAGACTGCATTTTTCTTGCCGGTTTGCGAAACGCCTGTAAGCCAGAAAAAAATATAGGCATTCGCCGAAATAAAAAATATAAAAATAAAGAATTAAATACGATGGTGGGCTGATGTTTTTGGTCATTAGAATGCAACCAACTAGTATATATATATATATATATATATATATATATATATATATATATATATATATATATATATATATATATATATATATATATATATACCAGTAGGAATAATCATCTCTATACTGAAGATTCCCGAAAGGATGAAACGTATACATATGTAGATAAAATAAATATTTATATGATTTGTCGCCCCCGATCTAGTCCGGGCATTTTAGTGAGCAGTATTAACACAGCCATCATCATAGCTTTAATGCATGCTTCTTCAGTAGTTGAACACTCTTGACGACAGCTGCCGTTAATAGGTTTTATCTATCGCTGATTTATCAGGTTGTTTATAGTGGCCGTGTGGGTTAGAGCGTCGGAATTGGAGTTAAAAACATGACTCGTGTTCCGGGTGTTCGTGTCCTGTGACCAGTATGAATAATCATCTCTACACTGACAATTCCCGAAAGGATGAAATGTTTTCAATCTCACACGTGTTTCTTGGCAGATAGGTACGATAATTATAGTTCAATATCTTTTCTGTTAATCTTCAGAGAATATAAGAATGCGTACATAAATTGTAACAATATATATATATATATATATATATATATATATATATATATATATATATATATATATATATATATATATATATATATATATAATGTTAAGACTAGTGTAAATTCTTGGAAGTAAACTAGTATAGTAACTACAAAAAATTGACTTACATGAGTGATTTACTACTGAACGACTTTGGACTAAATTTTTTTTTCCGTATATAGTTTTAATGGTTGAGAAACTTCCGAGACTATATATATATATATATATATATATATAT
>OY744517.1:34331897-34379397 GCA_963556195.1 Sepiola atlantica | reverse complement strand
TCAGATTATCAGGTGGAGATTGTCAGAATTGACGTTCTTACGGACGCATGTGACGAGATCACATTTACTGGCGGTGAACATGGCTGATGGTGTCGAAGGTAGCGATAGGCAATGTGTGGAGTCTTTTCAAGGTGGATGCTATCATACCGATGCTTGAAGTCACACTGATGGATGACGTCCCACTAAGCCCCCCCCCCAAGAAAAAAATTCACCCTTTGCAACATATATGCTTTGAGTTGAAAGAATAGTTTACCTTGTTAGTCCGAACATAGATTCGTTTTTTTTTGTTCATATTTCTGGACCTGTGGCGCAGTGGATATAGTACTAAGTACAATTCAGTTCTAAGTGACAGTCATCTGAAGGTTGAAGGTTCAATCCTTAGTGCGGGCGATACAAAGAATTACGAATTACTGAAGACTTCTTCCCAGTCATGGCAGATGGAACGAGAGCATGCTACCCCCGTGGATTTAATAAAGGGTTCCGTTCGAAATTCCGTCCAGATTCCAGAGTTCGACAGAAAGATTCCCGAGTTCGACAAGGTACACCTGAAGAAGGTCGGAGGTTACATAGACCGAAACGTTGTGATAAAACCACACAAGATGAGAACAGTAGTCCGAATATACCAAATTCTACAGATTTCTGTTAGTTTAAGGTTTTAGTTCCCCTGTTTATCTAGATCATTACGCAGGTTGTGACTGGAACACAGTTTCCATGCCCGCTCCCTGTTAAAAATTCGATTAACTAATTAAGTTTGGTTTCTTTTACATCAAAATATGTTAGCAATGAATTGTTTGAAGTGTATTGACATATAATTGTATAAACAGTCTGACGTTGTTTTGGTTTGAGAGATTTTCCCATATTTAGTGAAGTGAATGAATACGAAGTGAGGCTGGAAGTCGTTGGTTACAGGTTAAGTATTAATATGTACGACTAAACTACAGCTTTTGTTTAGTAGAACTATCATATATAGGCTTCGTTTGATTTGTGCGTTTTGCAGCATGTCACCCCCTTTTAGATAATTTAATGTCAGTTAAGGGAGAACATTTGTCTGTTCTGTTGTGTTTGTTTGGGAGGGGAGTGGGTAAAAAACTCCCTTAACATTATAACTAACCTAATTTCGGGTGGCAACGCCCCTTACAACTATCACTATACGTATGTTCAGGTGATAAGTCCGGGTGGCATCAGCCGTCCTCACACACCCTCCTTTAACCCTACTACTAACCCTAACTACGCGTGGTAACAGAACCTCCTCCCCAAAATTAACAGGTACATGGTTATATTTAAGATTTCATTAAAATAGTCACATGTCATTAAAAACGTTATCTGATCGGAAAATTTTATGTTAAATTTATAAGCGAATATTAATCTTCTATATAAAGTTAAGACGATTTTTACCCTGAGCCTTTGTCAAGAATAGGAAAATAACCACATACATCACAGGCTACTAAACTCATTACTATATTACGCTTATTAACTCGAACGTGTTATAGTAAATTTGTGATTATTTTCTCCAGCTAACACTAAATATTACTTTTACCGACAATCTTAGACTCTCCCCAAAACACACTCCATCTAGGTGGTAGCAAAAACTTTCCCCGCTAACACTTTAGTACTAACACTCTCCCTATCGACACCGGGAACAAAAACAACTTTTACTTTTTAAAAAGATGACCCTTATCATTTACTATTCGTCTGCTATTAATTTACTACATAATACAATACATTACGCACGCACGCACACATTTAATGAACGAATTCCGCTGATTTTCAAGAATATCGGATTAGGTTATTTCAACCCATTACGTATACAGTTATACTCATTCAGTGTTTTATTATACAACATGGTGGCTACAATTTACTCAACGAATCAACTTCCGACTTAAGTTAATAAACGTCAAGTTACTCGACAGATTTTCCATAAAGTTGACATTTTCAGAATTCTACACCCTTGACATTCTATAATATCCAAAAATTGTAAAAAAAACATTTGGTCGCCTTCTGGCGAATCGTACAATAAAACGCATGGAAGCTAAAAGCTTCGTTTCAGATATCTATTTTTCAAGAGATTTTCTACTCGCTTTCGTGACCAGGTGGTTATCGGCGTACATCCAAAACCGAAAGGTTAAGTGTTCGATCCCAGTCGACTCACACAATTTCTTTTTTTTACATTGTTAAACTTTTGCCTACGAGGGAGGGGGAAGGGAGGACCATGGGCCAGGTTTTTTAAATTCAACATTATTATAGAGTCATTTAAAAAAAAAAATGTAATATATAGTACTTTAACTATTGTGAATATCATCATTTCTCTGCAGGCTCCCTGAATCATATTTGTGGGTTTCAGTAGTGGTTTTAACAGGCCTTTGTAGGCCTCTTCAATTTTAAAAGTGCCAATTATCATAGATAGAGCGTGTGTTTAATCAAAATGAAAAATTATGAGGAAATACCGGTATCATGGGATGTTCAGGAAGACTCCTACAACCGCGTCTCCTTCCTTCTTTCATTCATTTCTTCCTCCTTTCTCCCTTCCATATTCCAAACTGACAATTATTCTAAACACTAAAATTGCCCGATGTGACCTGTTTGCTTCTTGTCGGATGTCGACAAATTTTTATGCATTCTTTTATATTTCTCCCGGGCAACGCTGGGCGACGGATCCTGCTAGTTGTCAAATAATTTAATGGCGTATGGTGAACGATTACGATATACAATTAGTTGAATACAAGTGAATATTTTACCATCTACGTTTTCGTTCTTTTCTACCAACTGTTCTTTTTCTCTTTCCTTCTCACCCTCTCTCATTCTCCTCTCTCTCTTTCGTCCACTCTATTCTTTCTCTCTTGTCCATTTTCCCTTTTATTTTTTTCTTCCCGTTTTTCCCCCATTTTTAATATTTACGCCATTAAACTCCTCCTACTACGTCTCTTATCATTTACCCTTTATCTTATTAACCTTTCCTACCACCATCTAAACAGTCATGTACAGATGAAAGGTATGCCCAATGGTATGATAATAACTAACTAGCTAGTATAATAAATAAGTCCTGCCGCCATCTTTTTTTGGTATTAGAAACCATCCAGGATCCTCTTTTCCCAGATTTATTTTGGCCTCGACTCTCTCCAAATGTCAGTGATTTTGGAGGACACCACACAGCTCCAAAACTCATCCCCCCACTTTTTTCCCCACTTGCCAATACCCATCCCCACTCAAGAACTGACTCAGTTGTTTTCGGTCTTAGCCGGTGACAGCGAGCTGTTCACAATTTTAGATAGGTTTGAGAGGGCCTTACTAACTCACCCCAATTAACATTTAATTTTGTTCATTTATTTTTTAATATTTTTCTTTACTTTTGTTATTTTTTTAGGTATCCCACTTCCCATCATGCCATTATATTGTACATGTTTTGTAAAATAAAATCGGATATAACATTGATGATATTTTAAGTAAGTTAGCCTATAGCATGAATGTCGTATTTTGGTTAGTGTAACCTTTTTAGGGAATAGGCAAAAAACTGTTTTTGCCCTTGAGCCACATCTTATAACTTTTTATATCATTTTTTGAATAAAAACTTGTGAAAACGTAAAACGATAAATAAAGGCTTGATAACAACTAGATTAGAAGGTTTAGTTGTAAATTAGTAAATTAGAAACAAATTTGACCCGCTAGGCCACACATTGAGCTCTGATTGAATTGGACAGATTTGGCAAAAGTGAGTTTGCACAATCAGTTAAATTAAAATTAATAATAATAAAAAGACAAAATAAAAAAATAGTCTTCCTGTTTGTTATATCTTTCTCTCCCTTTCTCTGTCCTTCTTTTCTTCTCTCCAGCGTTAGGTTAAATAGTATTAATACTTGTGGTGATACTCCCTGATGTTCATTATGGACTATTCCCGTCTTCTTTTTCATAGTAAATTGATTACCTACGATTGTTAATAAACACACACCGAGACAGAGACAGAGACAGAGACAGAGAGAGAGAGAGAGAGACAGAGAGAGAGAGGGGAGAGGGAGAGGGGGAGAGAGTCCAGCAGAGACAGACAACGGTAAAGACAAAGGCGTGAATGGATAGAAGCTAGATAAAATGAGAGATGACAGGGGGCAAACAACATACAGCGAGAGGGGTCGAGAGTAAAAGACTGAAAATGTTTAAGAGATGGGTGCCTTCGTAATATTCCCTGTTCTTTATAATGGACTGTTCCAATCATATTATTCTTTACCTTTCTTTAATACCTTCGACTGCCAATAAACACACACGGAGAAAGAGAGAGGGAGAGAGAGAGAGGGGGGGGAAAGATATAGATAGAGATAGATAGAGATGGAGATAGAGAGAGAGAGGAAGAGAAGGAGAGAGGGAGAGAGAGAGAAAGATTTCAGATTTTAGATTTTAGATTTTTTGGACCGGGAAAATTAAGTTTGTAAAGTCAGTTAAATATTAAGGAATACAAAAGTAGTCTATTTCTGCTCGCTATACCCCCTCTCTTTCCCACTCAACTACAGGTTAAATAATAAGTTGTTGTCCTTGGTTAGAAAGCATTGTTTATATGGAAATATTAATTATTAAAAATAATAATAAGCAATTAGAACGCCAGACAATGCATTTTAGTTTTATTAACTTTTTTTTACAATTTAATTTTCGAAGATATACTTCCTCATCAGAATTACTGAATTTCAAATAAAGATATATAAAAATACCTTTCTTTTTTTTTTCTTTTAGTCCTCATCTTGTTTTTTTTTGGTGTTATCAGTTCGATGTTAATGAACGAATGAGAGTCTTTTTTTTTTTGGACGACACATGGCGGTGCAAATTGTAATAATAAGTTTTTGTCCTTGGTTAGAATGCATTGTTTATATGGAAATATTAATTATTAAAAATAATAATAAGCAATTAGAACGCCACACAATGCATTTTAGTTTTATTAACTTTTCTTTTTCAATTTTCGAAGATATACTTCCTCATCAGAATTACTGAAGTTCAAATAAAGAGTTTTACCCCTTGTGACGTGATTCCCTTTTGTTTATAATAGACTATTCTAATCTTTTTATTCTCTTTCTTTATTACCTTCGACTGGAGAGAGAGAGAGAGAGAGAGAGAGAGAAAGAGGGAGAGAGAGAAAGAGAAAGAAAAAGAGAGAGAGCAAGAGGGCAAGAGAGAGAGATAGAGAGAAAGAGAGAGAGAGACGGAAGTGAGAGTAATAGACGACGTATAGAATACGAGTGGGGGGAGCCAAAAAGTATACAGTTAGAGGGAGAGAATGAATTTGATAGAAAGTAAGGAAGAGCTGGGTCACTTGGTGAGTAAATTGCAAATTACGGTTAATTAGAACAATATTGTTTTTCTTTCTTACATTCGACTGTTAATAAACAGAGAGAGAGAGAGAGAGAGAAAGAGAGAGAAAGAGAGAGAGAAAGAGAGAGACTGAAACGAGAGTAATATATGGCGTATAGAATACGAGCGGGGGGAAGACAAACAGTATACAGTGAGAGAGAGAGAGAGAGAGAGAGAGAGAGAGAGAGAGAGAGAGGATGAATTTGACAGATAGAAAGTAAGTAAGAACAATTAAAATATGATTTCTAAAAGTATATCTCATTCTCCAAACCAAGGAATATTGTGATATGGCTTTTGTGTGATTAAAACAAAATATACAAAACGCCTTAAGGAAACAAACGTTGATTAACTCATCTTCAGTCTAATAATAGATAGAGAGATATTTTGTTTCTTTCTTTTGTTTTTTCACCTGTTCTTTTTTTCTCTGTCTGTTTTTCCATTCTTTAAAGTCACAAGGATTAGGCTCATGTCGGCTCTCATCACGTGCACATACAATCAGCATCTTCTACGCTGCAAATTCTCCAAGGCCTCCTCTTTTGTGACCGTCAAGTTAAATGCAATTTAAATGGAAACCACCAAATCTAAAGCTGTTCATTCTCTCACATCACGTTAACATTCGTGGACCGAAAGCACACAATCAGTCAATACTATTACTAGGGGTAGGACGTAATGGGTGTAAATTTCAGATTCATGCGAGTAGTATTTTTTGTGTTCATTTATACATAAATAACACTAAACAATCAAACATTTTAGAAAATTTTGCAAAATTCAGAAGGCGCAGGCCAAAAATAGCTGTTAGGGCTCCACGGGACTCAAAATCCATCATTTTTCGGTGAAAAAGTGGGTTCATGCGAAATTGCAGGTCATAAAACATCCTCAAAAGCTATGAATGGATATAGATGGTTAAATCTGATATAGTACTTTAATTTAGAACCATTTTCAGGCTGTGAAAGGGTTTTCATGAATGTAAAATAGCCAAAAACTAGTAGCCTGCACCTTCTGAATTTTGCAAAATTTTCAAAATGTTTGATTGTTTAATGTTATTTATGTATAAATGAACACAAAAAAAAATACTACTCGCATGAATCTGAAATGTTCACCCATTACGTACCACCCCTAATACTATAAATTATTTGGACGATTCGGACTACTATTCTCATCTTGTTTTTTTTTTTTCAATATTCATAACGCCTCCGATAATGGAAGCTCCGACTTAAAAAAAACAACTAAAAAACAAACATAATTCACCCCCAAACAAGGCAAGTTGCTACTGTAGATGTAAGGGCCTACTGAGAATTAGGGTAAAAATAAAATTTTGGAGGGGGTCATCCTAAATTGGGAGTTGTGCAGCGAGACTTTCTTCGGGTGTATCGTTTCGAAAGTGGGATCCTTTGAGTCAAACGCAGTAACCTGTACGCACTTTTGAACTAAACCATTCATATAATCCCCGGCGGTAGATTGTTCTATATTCCGTCAGTCGGTACCGGGTAGAATATCAATTCATGTTATGAGGATTGTAATAAGGATTGAACTTTAGACCTCCAGAAGACTGTCCCTGGGAACTGAGTGTTAATCAACGAATATATCTGATACGCCATGTATCTATGCGGACAGTTTTGATATTAATTTTGGAAACCTTAATCCTAATCTTGTCTAGATGTGTAATATTATTACTTTCTACTATAGCAATATTATTTTTCAACGTTACTCATATTGCAATTGTTTTACTTGTGTTCTAATGTACTATTTATAATTATTAGTTTCAAATAATACAAATCATCAATCCTCACATAAAAAAATTAAGTTGTCGTAGAGGTGTCGGTCTTTTCTATTTTACTTTGTGATTTTAATAATCAAAGCAATTAAACGAACAATATATTACTATTTTTTGCTCTGAGCTGCATCCTAGTTTCTCCTTAACTAATTTTTTTTTCAGCATTTTCATCTATATGATTGCATCATCCTCCTGGTCATAGACTAGGTGCGGAGGAGAAACTCCTCGGAAAAGAGTTCGCTCGCTTTTACATCGGGCAATAAAGAGATAGTATCGATTTGGTCACTTTGTCACTTCACACTTCCTGCCATGACGCAACTTCATGTACACGTCAGCTTAACTTCTAGCTTAATCTAGAATAAAAAATTTTATATTCTTACTAAATCTATAAACGTGGAAAATGTTGTTTTCAACACTCCAACGACTAAATAATGCTTTCATACTAATATACAAGAAGTTTTTTTCTGGCTATCTGTTTTCGTTTCTGTTCTGTAGAATAGCGCAGTTAAAACACATTTTGTGTTACTTTATATCTATTTTTGGGGATGAGGGGGGAGGCGAGGGACAGATTAGTATATGGTAATTCCTTATGATACCATCCTCCCAGGATAACCTCCGTTTTCTTAATGGGGCAATGTAGTATCTGTTCTTTTGACATGATAACACCCTCCCAACCATTACCTCTTCTTTTTTGGAAGGGTCAGATAGTGTAGTATATGTTCGTTTACTATGCTACCATTCCCCCACGATAGCAAAAAATATGCGACCGCTGTTAGTATATATATATATATATATATATATATATATATATATATATATATATACATCAAACGATAACATATTCTTGAAGTCCTCTAGATAAAAACTAAACATCCCACAGTCAATAATGTGAATTACGAAATTAGTCACAATATTTTCAAGTGTCTAGCATAGTAATAAACGTTATCTAAGTCTTAGCCGTTAAGCAATTACACGTTTTAATCTTGAACGCGCTTAGAATGTAATCAGATTTTTAACGGTTAATCAATTAAACCTTTGAATCTTGCACGCTTGTAGAATGTAATCATGCTCGCAAAAACAACTCAACATTATAACCGCTTTTTTAAGTTGTAAATTACTAGCCGTTATAATAAAAATAAAAACATCTCCACAGTAAAGACATATTTGTAAAGACACCAAGACTAAAACCACCTGAACATGATTTGACGAATAAAATCGAAAGTACTCGCGAAAAAAAAAGAACAGAAAATGGAACAAGAAGCCCACGGAACTTACATACACCAATTTGACCGAAATTCTAAATGCACTATTCGGAAAATTTAAAACACAAAATGTCTTACTAAGCAAAAACAATCCATGTTATTTAATTATGTTTACCTAAATGAAAATAATATGCTGCCTAAATACACACACACACACAATATATATATATATATAGTCTCGGAAGTTTCTTAACCATTAAAACTATATAAAAAAAAAACAAACAAAAAAAACAAACTTATAGTCTCAAGTCTTCCAGTGGAAAATCACTCATGTAAGTCAATTTATTTTTTACAGTTATTATATTAGTTAGTTTCTAACACTATTTTAAGGGATCATCAGTTGTTTACCATGAAAAACTGTTTCGGGAATTTAAAAACAAGACAGTATTTAATTTCATGGCTTCCCAGCAGAGTTGATCAGACCCCACTTCCCTTAAGACAAAAACATAAACGTTCCTTATACTAAATCTACGTTTTGTTCCATATAAATGTTTTGTTAACTTATATTAGTTATTTAAGACATCAAAAAAAATAAATAAAATAAAAAATAATTTTTTTTTACCTGCGCTGTTCGTCTGTATAATAAAATTTATCCGTTACTCACAAAAATGTTGTTGCATTTTAAAGTGTTTGGACGAATCCATGACACTATTATTTAAGTGATTAATGTATTATTTTTAGTTTTATATTATAAATATAAAAAAACATCAACACATCAAAAAATAAAAGATAAATAAATAAATATGTATATATATATATATATATATATATATATATATATATGCACAAGGTCATCTCCTAAACTACTGAACGGATATTTATGAATTTTAGAATATGTATTGTAAATAATACGGTAGGTAACATGGACATATTTTTTTGCATTAAGGGAATGCATATGTATAAACTTAAAAAAAATAATACTTCTTTTATGAATCGATCGTCATTAATTTTAGAATATATATTTTCGGCAACACGGTGAATGACATAGGCCAATTATGCTTTTGTAAACTTTGCCATTTAGGTATTGCACTCATCCAAATTGGCACCAGGCCTCAGAATACTTTTAAAATTAGTTTGATACAAAGAAAATAATAGAGAAATAATTGTTATACATCAAATTTTGCGTCATTTTAAGTAATACATTTTTAAAAGGATCAGTGTACGCGCGTGTGCATCAATAATATGTGCGTGTTTGGTAAAATCTTAAACTTTTGAACTTATCATGAATTATGAATTATGGAATATGTATTTTAGGCAACAGGTTGTGTAATGTAGGCACATTATTATTTTTTTTACTATACCATTTAGTGGGCGTCACCGAACCGTACTACACGCAGAAAAAACATTAAAATTGAAAACTAATGCTGTACTCATTGCTTATACCCGTACTGGGACGGGCATTCTACAGGTATATGTATGAGTTAATAAATGACGTGTTTTAAATCGGTCGATGCTACTGGTTTCACTCTTTGAGCGATCCTCAGACGACCTAAACACAATTTTGTGGTTGCTTTAAGTTTCACATTACGATTCTACATGAATTAACCGCAGGGCGCTGATATAATTTTATTCCGATATTATTGGATAGTTGCTTACCTCCGCGGGTCTATACATCGTTATACACTTATTCATCTTCTTCTGCAACCTAGGTTTCGTCGCTGCTAGATTGTGTCACTTGGCCGTTGATCGATAACCACATGGACGCCGGATTTGTTTTTTTTAAAGTGTTTTATTCAATATAGAAGAAAAAGACAGAGACTGAAACAGTGTGTCCGAGAGAGAGAGAGAGAGAGAGACAGAGAGAGAGAGACAGAGACACAGAGAGAGACAGAGAGAGTGAGAGTGAGAGAAACCTATAAATTGATAGATACCCATTGCATATACAGTAAGACCAAGTTTTGCTACACCGCGCTCCACCTCATCGGTCGCCTGCTGGGCTGGCAAAGGATCGTCCGTTTCTCGCGTTCGTCTCGTCGCTTAGTCGCAGACTCAAATAAGCGAACCGCTCTTTGGTGGAAGTGAGGTAATTTACGACTTCTGCCGCCCCTTCACTATATAACACGTAACCAAGTGTGGAATTATCTTATTTGTATCTCTTAAAAATATATCTAATTGCAACTGGCCATTTTACTTACCACGGCGCTTGCAATTTATCAACAGGTTTACTCTCTCTCTCTCTCTGTCTCGCTTACTCCATCCTATCTCTCCCTCTCGTTCTCTCTCTCTCTTTCTTTCTCTCTCTCTCTCGCTTACCCCATCCTATCTCTCCCTCTCTTTCTCACTCTCTCTCTATCTCTTCTTTTTTACCCATCTTACTATGTATATGTTACCCACTCCTTCTAACTTCCTGTATCTATACTTTTTCTACATAAAGCTCTATGTTTAGATCGTCTGACGATCTCCCACGGCGTGACACCACTAGTTATGACCGATTAAAAGCACGAAATTTATTCACTTATTATAAAGCTCTCTCCTGGAAGACATCGACCACTGTATGTAATTGTAAATCCGAAAATTTTAGCTGGTTTTAAAAGCCGATACTTGCTGTTACCAGTATATATAATGAATCGTGATTTAGTAAATACCATTAACTGATAAACAAACGAGGAAAAAAGTTCAGACTCATGCGATCGACTCGTTTAATAACGAGATCATCTAATTTTCTTAGTGTTTTCTTTATTTTCAGTTTTTTTCTTCTTTTCTTCTCATTTGAATTGATCGATTCGCGTCGTATGATTTGCGAGAAATCACCCCCCCTCCAAATAAGTCTCCCCACCTTTGCTTGGCACCAGCGACGAGCAACCACCTTGGTACCAAACATAAAGTCAGTCCAAGCATCATTTTGCGTCCACCTCTGGGACGCAAACGTGTAATCCAATTATGCCAACGTCGATCGCCGTCCACAGGAGCGTTTCGTGACCGTCTCACTCAGCGAAACCGCAGGGACTCCGACTCGGACACGGCAAAACTCCCGCCCATCTAATTGGCTCAAATGTGGCCGCCGTTTGGTCTTGAGTCGTTGCCCTCTGAACCCTGTCTGTCTTTCTTTCTCCCGATCAGAACTTTCTTTTTAGCTAGGTTCTTTATGAGATGTTTAGTTTTACCCGTTAAAATTCCAGAGAAATTGCGTATACAATTGTAAATATCATAGGTTGATAGTGGACACGTATGGCTCATTCTTATACATAATTTCATTTGCGGTATAATTTAAATACTAAAATATATCATTATTTATTAGACACACACATATTAAATGTCTACTAGACACTGTCCTCAAGTGTCTAAAATCTCTCTGTATTAGGGTTTGTCAGGACAACCTGGCATGAGGATACTCCCCTCTACAATTACACCCTGACCAAATATAAAAATTAACATAGTATTCAAAGACCAAATAAGATCCACTATGTAGAGGTACACCACACTAGCTTATACGCGAAATGGTGCACCTTCTCCAAGTGATGTTGCCTCTAGTAACAGCACTAAGCTGGATACTCCACCAGACTAGATGAATTCTTATCCTGGAATCCGATAAGACCAAGAGACTACAAGAAAGATAACGATTACATAGATAACTTGTCCATGGGGGAGAAGAACATTGATGTTTTTAACTTCTCTACTGGTTCGGCATTTGATAGGTAAAGTAGAACTTTAATGAAACACTCAAATATCTATGTATCTCATATAGAAATAAGGTGTTAGCCCCATAAAGGGGCCCCTTTATTTCTGAGAACTTCGACTGAAGTAAAATGAAACAAAACTCATATAGACATACTTCTCGAGCGTATTTGGACTCTCTGTACAGGGTTTGTCAGGACAACCTGATATGATGATACTTCACCGTACAAGTAAACCCTGACCAAATATTCAAAATCGCATAGTATTCGAAGCCCAAATAAGATCCCCTCGACATAGCTATACACAGGCTCATACGAGTAGTGGTGCACCTTCTCCAAGTAACGTTACCTGAAGTAACAGCATTTAGCTGGATACTCCACCAGACTTGATAAATATTCTACTTGGATGACGGTAAGACCAAGAGACCATAAAAATATATATACTATAACATAGTTAACTAGTCAACTGGGGAGAGAAAAATAATGCTATTAACTTCTTTACTAACTCAACGTTTGACAAGTAAAAAATAACTTCAATTGAACACTTGAATATCTATGTATCTCATATAGAAATCAAGTATTAGCCTCAGGAAGGGGTCCTATTGATTTATGAGAACTTCGACTAAAACAAAATATATGCATCTATAATAATTTAATAAATGCTCCGAATTTGTTTAAAAAACATTTTATTCATACAATTGTTTCTGCCCATTTTCAGTGTGTGTTTGAGTGTGTGTGCGTGTGTACGTGATCTCGGGCGCGTGTGCGTATGGAGATTGCTTTTTTTACTATATCTTTTCTTATATATATTTCTATGTATCATCTAATCTACAAAATAAAGTCAGTCGGATTTTTAACTAGAGGCTGAAATAGCTTCGATCCTAAAATATCAATATTTATCCTTCATAGAAAGTTCCTTTTTTAAAATGGTTGGGTCTATCTTATTAATAATAATGAACAAAAAACTGTTATTCGCTTTTATTTATTTGCAAATAAAATTATTCCTGCTCGAGATATTTTTCAGGAGGAAGCCACCACGTGACACATTATTTGTAAACGGTATCGTTATTTCTAATCATAACTCAAATAATGTAAGGGAGACAACTCATGTTTAAACTAAATAGAAATTGTCTGCCTTACATACAGAACTTTTTTTCCATCGCTATTAATCTAAAATAAAAAAAGTACTATACAAAGTAAAATCTTATTTGACTTTGTGTATAACTTTTTAAAATATGCAAACGGGGGAAAAAACTAGATTTACATTACTGCAACCGGGAGACCGTTGGGAAGGTACAGCTAGTTCAGTATGAACTAACATCTATGTGTCTATCAACCATTTATTAGAATCCGTCATTGTTATAAGTATGCTAGATGTATGTCTGCATCCGCTATTTCATACCGCATGATTATTTGATGAGTTTAGTGACGGACAAATTATAGCGGGAAACTGTATTTTTTATCGATATATAATATCCAACTTACTTTAGACGGATGTAAAGAATGTTCGAAGGAGGAAAGTGTAATAAATATGGAAATTGAACGTTGATTTGTTGGGTAAGCGAATATATGGGACAGGCCGGCGGGAAATTAACGTTCAGGTAAGCGTGGGAAAGCACAGGTGAGAGAAAAAATTCAATGGCTGACAAATTATGAGAGTATAAAGGGTGAATAAGTTAATGGAAGCTCAGAGAGCGATATATATATATATATATATATATATATATATATATATATATATCAAGGGAGGCGCGATAGCGCTCTATCCCCTAATAGACTTCAAAAACGACCTATGCTAGAAATCTCATTTCTTTGATCAGTCATAACTCAAAAACCAATAAACCAAATTATTTAAAACTTTTCACAAAAGTTTCATTTAATAGGTTCTATAAGTGTGTAGAATTTCAGCATCATTAGTCAAGGCAAACCAGAGATTCAGAAAGGTCAGGCGTGATTTTGTGTTATCCATGTGTACGTACGTACGTACGTACGTGTGTGCCACCCTGTATCTCATCAACTATTTGATGGATTCAGCTGATTTTTGGCAGAGATAGAGGTTCTAGGGTCTAGTTGATGGCATTTTAATTTCAGTTTACCATATACCTTAGTTTTCCAGAAAATTCAAAAAAACCTTAAAAATTACCATTTTCTTGAGGCATAGCCTTTACAAAAGTAGTGACATTCCATGATAAATGTCAGTACACTGAAATCATATGCTTTTAATAGAGTTAAGATGAAAATTCATATACACTAAATGTACAAAAGCAAGGAAATTCCCAAATGTTTACACTTTTATTGTCATTAAGGGTATGACTACATATCAACCAAGCCATTTCATTATCACATCACTACAGTATAAATCTCTATGCATGAATGGATGAAGTGTGTGAGGTGCGCTGAAGAAAAATTCCTACTCGTAAAATACATAGCCCTGTTGTGCTCGCATACCCTTAATGACAATAAAAGTGTAAAAATTTGGGAATTTCCTTGCTTTTGTACATTTAGTGTATATGAATTTTCATCTTAACCCTATTAAGGGCATATGATTTCAGTATACTGGCATTTATCATGGAATATATATATATATATATATATATATATATATATATATATATAAAGATAGATCGAAATCTTATCATCAGAGGAATTATATAGATAGATAAGTTGGCAGTGAAAAAGCCAAAATTCAACATTTGAAAAAATATTAAGAAATAGAGAGGTAAAAAAAAGTTCGTGTAAAAAAGATATGGGGTTTGTCCAGTTGGTAATTGTCCGTTGATAAGGTGTCAAATGAAAGAAGATTTAGATGGAGAAGAAAAGTTTTTAGTGAACGCAGCATGGAAAAGCGTTCAAAAATTAAGTAACTCCAATTGTGAGATGTTGAGTTCAAATCGTAGGTGGAGCGCACTCAATCGGAATTAATATGAGAAATCGGGCCATTTTAAAAATACTGCCTGGGCCGGAGCAGAATTGTATACAAATCCTTTAGTTAAAAACGAGGCCAAATGAGGGAGGGGGGCTGGAGAAATGGAAAGTGAAGCAAAAAGGGAAGATGGTGGGAGGGGTAGTTGAATGAGCCATGGCTGTTGCTGGAAAGGGAAAGGGAGGGGGAGGAAGGGTTCTAGTGATAAGGTTATTGTTGGTAGGTACTAAATCCGATGCGAGTGGGGATTGGCCATAGATTAAAATTTAGGTCATTGAGTGTAAATATTATTTTAAAAAAAGAGGGTGGGGGTCCGTAATTAAAACGGATTTTGAACGGAAGACAAAAATAATTTCGAAAGTTTGAAAGGGTTTCCGTTGGGAAAATTAGGGTTCCAAGGAATGGGAATCTGTAGTTTAAATGTTGAATATGTAATAAATCGGGCAAAGACTAGTGTTTCATAGTTAAATGTTCTAAATATATATATTTATATATATGTATGTATAGAGATTGGATCATATGAGAAGACCCTTAGCTATAGTCCAATCGGATCATCTTTTCCTTCTCCCATGTGTGTGCCTTCAAAATAAAATAAAATTGTTTCCAAATCTTCACATTTTCTAGAGACGTTCGATGATACGAACGAAACCGGTCAAATCTCTTGTTTTTTGTTTTTCTCCTGCATTCTAACCTGTTTTCCGTTTGTCTTTTTTCAAACATTTTGTCTACCACGGCATTTAATTTTCATGACTTATCGTGTACCTTACCCCATATATATATATATATATATATATATATATATATATATATATATATATACTCATTACGTTTTAATGAAAATCGCATTAAACAATGCATAGAGCCACTTGATGTAAGGAGCTAAATATACTACTTCAAGCTCAAACACTAGGTAACGATAAGTGTTAGATGAATAGATTTTGACTCAGAAAACAGTAATTCTTCCATCTTTGTAAGAAACACTGCTCATGGAATGTGAGAACCAAAGGGCAAAATAATTTAAACGAGAGTTTTGAGGTTGCCAAAAGTAAACCGAAAGTTTACTTTCTACTCTTCTATATATATATATATATATATATATATATATATATATATATATATATATATATATATATATATATATATGAGAGAGTGAGAGAAAGAACAAGATATAAAGTGTGGGGAAGGGAGATGGAGAGTGAAGGTGTGAGATTTGAAGGCAAACTTATTGAATGTGATAGAAATATAAGAACGTCAAGAAAAAAAACCACCTGACAATTTGACAATGTCGAAGTGGATTCAAGATCGACTCAGAGTAGCGTGAAATATTCCCGCCAAGATATAAGAGAAGAATCATCCGAAAATAAATTGGACATTCAGAGAAGTAGACACAAACACAGAGGAAAAATGGAAAACAACAAAAATTCGTATGTAGTCATATGAGGAGAAATAATCATGAAGGCCGAAAACAAAGACGGGTCTTCCGAAGATGCGTCCATTCGATCTGCGCGTTCAGTGATGAAAATGTTTATTCAAACTGAATTTCAGTTTGTTATTTCAAACGGAAGCGTGACAGACCGATGGAGCCATCGACGAGCCGGAAATATCACTATATAGATGTTCATAAATGCATCTGAACATGCTATTTGAATCTTAAACGTTACACACTGATGAAAATGATATTTCAAAAAATAGGCATTTTAGAAAAACCGACCGACTGAGCGTCTTATATCGATGCTTGGACACATATGAAATTAGTAACTTCTATTCGATTTGCACGATGAAAATATAGTTAAAAAATCAAGCGTCACAAACGGGTGGAAATACTATTTCAAATTTAAGTGTTACAGAAAGACGAAACTATTATTTGTAATTTAAACGTGACAGATGGAAAATACTATTTAAAAAACAAGCTTTACAGACAGACGAAGATACTATTTTGAATTTAACGGTGACAGTCCGAAAAAAATACTATTAGAAATTTACGCGTGACAGACCGACAAAAATGCTATTTCAAGCTTAAGTGAGATAAACCGACGAAATGATATTTAAGAATTGAGTGTGACAGAAAGACGAAAATACTATTTCAAATTTACGAGTAATAGACGGATTAAAATACTATTTCAAACCTATGCGAAACAAGCGGATGGAAATGCTATTTCAAAATTAAGCATGACAGACAGAAGAAAATGCTATTTCAAAATTAAGCATGACAGACAGACGAAAATGCTATTACAAAATTAAGCATGACAGACAGACGAAAATGCTATTTCAAACTTAAGTATGACAGACAGACGAAAATGCTATTTCAAAATTAAGCATGACAGACAAACGAAAATGCTATTACAAAATTAAGCATGACAGACAGACGAAAATGCTATTTCAAACTTAAGTATGACAGACAGACGAAAATGCTATTTCAAAATTAAGCATGACAGACAGACGAAAATGCTATTACAAAATTAAGCATGACAGACAGACGAAAATGCTATTTTAAAATTAAGCATGACAGACAGACGAAAATGCTATTACAAAATTAAGCATGACAGACAGACGAAAATGCTATTTCAAAATTAAGCATGACAGACAGACGAAAATGCTATTACAAAATTAAGCATGACAGACAGACGAAAATGCTATTTCAAAATTAAGCATGACAGACAAACGAAAATGCTATTACAAAATTAAGCATGACAGGTAGACGAAAATACTATTCCAAACTTAAGTTTGACGAGAGACCAAAATACTATTTCAAATTTAAGCGACCCTAACCGAAGAAAATGCTATTTTAAATTGAAGCGCGACAGACGGACGAATAGACTATTTCAAATCAAAGCCTCACAGAGACGAAACTACTATTCGAAATTTAAGAGTGACAGACCAACGAAAATACTTTTTGAAACTTAGCATCACAGACCGATAGATCATTTGACGAGACGGACTTATTACCTCATAGGCAATCTGAGTCTGCTTTTTGAGTTGAACCTTTAATATGACAGACTGACGAAAATGCTATTTAATAAAATAAACGTGACATACTGACTGACAGATTGATCATCTTATATAGAGGCTTGGATACCTAAAAAAAAAGTAACTTTTATTCGATCTGGGCATTGTGCGACAAAATAACATATATATATATATATATATAAATATATATAGATTTAGATTTTTCACTTATAAAATAGATCATTCAGTGAAGACCGGGGTTGTTCCAATAAAAAACAAGCTCGATGATACTCGATTACAGAGTACAGAGCATTTATATGTGATTTTATGAAGGCTTACCAAAGCATTCCTTTCAAGACACCAATGATCACCATTAAAGATATTTTTTCTTACAAATACTATTTATTCAAATTAAATGTTTTTTCCTACACGTGTTTCACTACCAAGCAGTTACTTGCTTGGCAGATCATCAGGGAAATTAAATGTCTGGAATACTGGTTTCAACTGCCGACAAAACACAATGTGGCGTTGTAATAGTTGAGGTCACTTAAGAAAAGAAGAAGAAAAATAAAAATAAAAATAAAAATAAAAATAAAAGTCAAACTTAAAAAGCAAGGAAGAACAACGGTAAGAAAAGAAAGTCCTAGAAAAGTCTTAGAAAAGTAGCTTGTGCATTATTTCTTCCACCAAGCCAACAAGCAAGTAGTCGGTCCCAAATACATTCAATAAAACCACAAAACCGGAACAATGTGCGATAATACACTTTCACGTTAGCTGAATAAATCCCCCCCCCCACACAATAAAACAAAAGAACTAAATCATTCAAGGTACCGCTCACAAGTTACCATTCCAATCCAATGATAGTATGGGAATTCTAAATCCAACTTCTCACAAAGAAAAGTCAACACAAATGTTCGTCCGAGTTCAAAGAGTCTTATTTCAATTGTTGATTTATTACCCTTCGAAATAAACACACGACGAGTTGAATGTCAATCCCGTAGAAACCTCCCTTCCATCAAGAAAAAATCTTAATATAGAAACTATTTATTCAAAATACTGTTTCTAAAAATATTTATTATTAAACCTATTCCTTATAGAAATTAATCATCTAGTGTCTGGGACGTCATTTTACATTTTGGGAAAATATCCTTCATTTAATTAACTGCCGAATTGTTATCGTTTTGTTGTTTAACGAAGCGAAAAAAGCCTATCCCGCAGATTTTGTTTTTAAAAAAATTTATTCATATATCAAAAATAAACTGTTATTATAAAAAGGCCTTCTACAAAAATCTAGTTATTATTTTAAATCATTTAAAATATTTCCTTAACGGCTGTGTCTGTTTGTAACTCTCTGTGGAGAATATTATTCTATATTCCATAAATAAATGTTACAACGGAATATCGTTATCAGAAATCTATTTTCTATTTTGAAAAAAAACAAACAAACTTTTTTTTTTTTTTTTTTTTTTTTTAATGGACCGGTTTATTTTTTTGTCAACTTTACGGGAAAATATCACTCTTACTCATTAAATGACAGGAGACTTTATTATTACTAATTTAAAATCCCGTACAAAATACTTTTTTTATAAAATTCAATTGTTTCTATTTTTAGAAATTAAGTCCGTGTCGGCATGCATGTTTTTAAAATTATTTTTTCCTTAATTACTTTTCTCCATTCCTGCCACCAAATTGTTTTATTTATTTTAATCTAATTAAAAACTAATTTAATTTAACCTAATTTAATTAAATAGTGATAGCATCCAGGTTGCTATTTCTTATTTTTCACTTAAAATTACTTGAAATCCCCAATGCATTTCGTATAATATATCTATTTCTGAGAATAAATTGTGATTTATTATTTATTATTCCACTATCTTTTTATATGTAACACAATTTCCCCCCTCTATTCCGCTGAATAAGTATTTACTATAGTTGACTATCACTGGGCCTTATTCCGATAGAATATTCCTACCTTATCACCCCCAACCTAAGTCTCGAGTATCCGCTAATAATTGAATTAAGACATATCTTAGCATAAGTACGTGTTACTAATTCTCATCCTCCCTATTATACACTAATTATTGCCCCTGATTGCCTCAGGAAGTGTCCATCTTGCCTATCTCTGCTGTAAGTTTATACTTCCCCCAATTCCCCTCCTATCCAGGTTTTAGGCTTGATAACAGGTAACGGTTTCTATGCAGACAGCATTGTAGTATTTCCTGCCTAGCGTTCAGTAAATTATCTCTAGATGTCATGATGTGGTACGACTCCAATGCACATAGGTTGCATCTCTTCTTTTTGTTCGGTTTATATTTGTTAGCCCTCCCCAAAATTGACCATTTCAGTTCGAAAGGGTCTTGCCTAGCAATGAGGTTTCTCACAAAACGGCCAACAGAAGTGTTAGGCCTATCTATGTCTTCCCTTTGGCCTCCCCTGAAGGAACTCATTTTTTTCAAAATAGAAAATAGATTTCTGATAACGATATTCCGTTGTAACATTTATTTATGGAATATAGAATAATATTCTCCACAGAGAGTTACAAACAGACACAGCCGTTAAGGAAATATTTTAAATGATTTAAAATAATAACTAGATTTTTGTAGAAGGCCTTTTTATAATAACAGTTTATTTTTGATATATGAATAAATTTTTTTAAAAACAAAATCTGCGGGATAGGCTTTTTTCGCTTCGTTAAACAACAAAACGATAACAATTCGGCAGTTAATTAAATGAAGGATATTTTCCCAAAATGTAAAATGACGTCCCAGACACTAGATGATTAATTTCTATAAGGAATAGGTTTAATAATAAATATTTTTAGAAACAGTATTTTGAATAAATAGTTTCTATATTAAGATTTTTTCTTGATGGAAGGGAGGTTTCTACGGGATTGACATTCAACTCGTCGTGTGTTTATTTCGAAGGGTAATAAATCAACAATTGAAATAAGACTCTTTGAACTCGGACGAACATTTGTGTTGACTTTTCTTTGTGAGAAGTTGGATTTAGAATTCCCATACTATCATTGGATTGGAATGGTAACTTGTGAGCGGTACCTTGAATGATTTAGTTCTTTTGTTTTATTGTGTGGGGGGGGGGGATTTATTCAGCTAACGTGAAAGTGTATTATCGCACATTGTTCCGGTTTTGTGGTTTTATTGAATGTATTTGGGACCGACTACTTGCTTGTTGGCTTGGTGGAAGAAATAATGCACAAGCTACTTTTCTAAGACTTTTCTAGGACTTTCTTTTCTTACCGTTGTTCTTCCTTGCTTTTTAAGTTTGACTTTTATTTTTATTTTTATTTTTATTTTTATTTTTCTTCTTCTTTTCTTAAGTGACCTCAACTATTACAACGCCACATTGTGTTTTGTCGGCAGTTGAAACCAGTATTCCAGACATTTAATTTCCCTGATGATCTGCCAAGCAAGTAACTGCTTGGTAGTGAAACACGTGTAGGAAAAAACATTTAATTTGAATAAATAGTATTTGTAAGAAAAAATATCTTTAATGGTGATCATTGGTGTCTTGAAAGGAATGCTTTGGTAAGCCTTCATAAAATCACATATAAATATATATATATATATATATATATATATATATATATATATATATATATATATATATATATATATATATATATATATATATATTAACATTTCCCTTTTCCGGTAGAATTGTTTTCTGATTGTATTTTTTTGTTCATTTGTTGTCATCCGTGCGTCCGGCACTTTCAATTGGATAGGCGATGCACAAACATATCTTATTTGTTCAGTGTTTTATAACATGCAAAACTGACACAGACGTGTGGACTGAACGCGTCGTTTATGATATCCACAAACGTCAATTCCGTGTTCAGCGGATGTTAAAACTTGCTACAATATTAAATATCCTTGCGGCAGACTAAACAATTCTAAATAGTTGATCCTTTTAACGCCGAGTCAAAATTAAACCCCTGATATTTGGATGTGCATTTAGTTGCGTCTCCATCTCTATCATCCTCTCAGACCACTAGTAATTCATCGTACATGGAGTGACAATCACTCATCAAAAATTCGTACCACAATGGGACAGGAGACGTAATTTTGTCATAAGTTTACTGACAAAGGAAAAAAAGACTTAAAACAATATAATCAAATAAATAAAATACTTTTTGTGAAAGTTATTTAAATGTAATTGTGTTAGGAATTTCTATGACGTCAGTCTCGGGTGATACAAATACTAGTTATAAGGATTTGGTAAACAAAGACATTCCAGAGTGTATCTGTAAAATTCCTACCAGATGATATACTAGGTTGGAAACAAGGAGAAGAGCGATGTTTATTTACCGCAATCGTTATGTAAGCAAGAGGAATCGATATAGATAAATACACAAATTCACATAGAAACAAGTAGATCAGAGACGAGTGAAAACAGAGCGAGAGACAAAAAGAAGGATGGGGAAATAATATACATTAGCAAACACACAGGCATAAAAGTATATATAAGTTAAACTGTAGTTGGCTTATAGACGCACGCACAGGCATGTCAACAGATAATATCTATTTATTAGAGCAAATATGAACTGATCCTTATACTATTGTTACTGTGTTACTTGAATTAATAAAACAGAAACCCTGTATAATAAAAAAGTAATACTTTTATGTGTTTTCTTTTTTGTCTTATGTGAACTAACCAGAAAACTGCAACAGGTCATAAACAACATACAGTCTCTTGGACTTTGAACCTCTTTAAGACAACAAATAAGCTTATTAATAGTGTTGTGTTATATCACGAAATCATAATACCAACGTTTCAACCTATTTGTTTTGTCAGGGCCAAATATCCGAACTTATAATGTACACCAAGCATACCTTTCCTAGGAAAAAATAAACATTCCAATTTTCTTTGTTCATTCGTTTCTATTTACTTTCATTTTCTTCCCACTTCTACGCACTCAATATACATGCTAAATTTAGACTTGACAATCAGAAACCATCGTTATATTTATTTACCGGATGTCTACCATGCGAACAGCATTAAACAACTAAGATGACATATATATTTCTATTGTCATGAAATTAGATAATGGTTCTCTCCTTGAAGAAGCTTTAGTAAGCTTCTAGGATTAACTTTCACCCTTAGTCTGAAATGAAAGGATTATATAAGATCTGTTGCTAAGGTTGATGGAAAAACGGTTGGATACTTCAACCGCCCCTGACGCAATCCTCTACCTGTATAAGAGCCAGATACGTCCGAAGATAGAGTACAGCTGTAATATCTGGGGAGGTGCCGCTCGAACCATCTCTACTGTCTTGACAGAGTATAAAATCGACTACGCAATCTAGTAGATGTGATCTCTTCTCGTCCTTACAGTCTCTTTCACAGAGAAGAGAGATTGTGCGCCTCTCTCTACTGTATCGTTATGTTTATGGTAGATGCTCAGCTGGGTTCGAATCCCTGGCACATCCTATAAAACATTCACAGCAGGAACCCGTCTATCTACAATTACAGTAAAAAGATTTTCCTTTCTCTCTCTCCTTACCAAAAATCAAACGAAACTTCCATGAACAAAGTTTCTTTCCTAGAACATTCCATTTGCGGGACAAGGTATCACGAGTCTGCTTCCCAAACGACTACAACATGGTCGTCTTCAAGTCTAATGTGAACAAATATTTGTTTAGTCGTCTACTTCGATAGTCAGTTCCTCTTAAGTAATCTTCTGCCCATGCCACCTATTTGTTTTCGATCTCTCGTTGAGGCGAGTAGAAACGATTATAGTCAGACCGACGATTTCTTTAACCCTTATAATCGAGTGGCTCAGTGGCTTAATAACTCGTGACACATCAGTAAAAAAACAAAAAAAACAAACAAGAAAAAGCTCTAAACTCTAAAGAAGAAATAAATAAATAAAACGTTTTGGTCTACCAAAATGTCCGGCGTACCTCAGATTATCTTAGTTGGGTAATATTAGCATAACATTTGCTAACCAAATTTCTGTAGCTGTGCGTCGGTGTTACCAGACATCTAATCCTAGAATTGTTTATTCTGCTCGACCATTGCTCAAATCTATTCATAAGGATGTTCTCCCACCCCAACATATCAGTAATATTATTTATCAATTTAAATGTCGATGCGATGCCGTATACGTGGAAAGTACAGTGCAAAGGTTTGAATCTAGAATAAAACAACACATCCCCCCTGCAATACGCCGGGGCCGACTAAATAATTTAAATAATTTAGTCAACATATCCGAGTCAGCTATTGCTGACCATCTTATAAATTGCGTCGACTTACACTAGTGACTGGTTTTCTGTCATAAGTAGATCACATTCTTTATTCCACCTCAAAGTTCTGGAAGCTATATATATATTAAGTCAGTCAACCCCCCCCCCCTTTGTAAACAAAAGGAGTGGCTTCTAAGACCCAATGTGATCAACTTGTGACCCTCCCCATCATTTTTTCCCTAAACTTGTCACTGGTTTTCATTCTACTTTTTTAGTTTTTAGTCGTACTTTCTTGAATTATTTCCACATTGATACTCTGATGAGTGTGGACGAAAGCCGGCTCAGTATATTCATGATTTTTTAAAAATTATTTCCTCTCGGGTTTATACTTTTTCAATTTCATTCCACCTCCCAAAATGTCACATACGTCTGTATTCCTTGCTGTAATTAAATAAATAAAACTAGGTATGAGAATAAACCTAAAAGTGACGTACAGTTATAACAATTGAAATCGAGTTATGGTGCGGTGAAAGTGAAACCCATTCAGGATCGGTGTGATCCTGAATGGGTTTCACTTTCCCACTGATGAGACGATCACCAAAGTATCTCTGCAGTCATTCAAACTATTCATTTGAAATGTCGGGAAACCAGTATTATTCCTCCAAAATGCACTCTTGTTTTCCATTAAGCTGCGCAAAACCTCTTTAATGGCAATGGTTGGATTGTTTATCAACATATTCATTAATTTATTCATTTTCTCATACATATTTATTATAGTATATGTTAAAATGAATTCGTATTAATTGATGAAGAGAAGTAAAAAAAAAATATCCGCACTTTCGCCATGAATTTCTTCATGTCGGCTGAGCTGTATTCAATACTCGCGTGCTCAAGATTAACATCACATCTAGATGAACAATCCCTTCAGAAATATAGGAATTCTTTTGCCGGATATGCCAGAGAGACAACAATGTGATATACGAGGTCTTCAAAACCGATCCCACACTTCTTCAAACCCGAAAAAAAATCTGAAGCCTTCGAAAAATATTCAACAAACCAGATGCTCCTATTAATCTTTCCCTAACTGGTCATTTTTGAAGAAGGCTGTGGCTTCGAGGAGATGTTGCTGAATCCAGACATTTTATAAATGAATACATACGAGTGACTTATCCTCGAGTGGCTCTTGGTCTTAAGAAGCGGTGATCCATTAGTGAAAGTGAAAATGATACGCCTACATCATCGGATTTAGTATGACCCCGAGCAGGTTATGGCAAAACAATAAACTGTAATATTCATTATATAGATTTATGGCTATGTAACAAAGATTTAGATTTAAGTACGAGTTTTCTTTCTTGTCTTGTTGTCTTGACTTATGTGCATACTTCAGAGAGCTTCACCACATACTTGTGAACAAAGTTCAATCACTTGTTACGGCTTTTGGGCCAGTCTTTCAGCCATCAGAGTGGAATACCAGTATCAATCCTTATCTAGTCGGTCCATCTCTTTGGTGGTAATGTTCTTGGTCTTTATTCAATGGAGTCTTCTTTATATGATTCCTTTGATATAGCGGGAGTCTGTTAGCCGGAAACCTGTCCAAATCGCATTAATCTACTTCTTGGAACAATGTCATTGATTGACTGGTACGCTTCTTTTTAATATTTGTATTTCTTCGTCTATCGCTGAGAATCAGCTCAGAAATACTTCTTAAACATTTTATTTCAAAGACTTTAATTTCCTTTTCCTGCCCTGACAGTTTCACATGCATATATAGTAATCTTGTTTTTTTTTTAATTTAAAAACAACAACCTTTTATTCACCTCATACAAGGCATATAGCCACTAAAACGCATGGGACTGTGCGCCAGATTTATAGGAGGCTCCCTAAGTGGGGAGTTGTGCAGAAAAATGTTTGTTCACATTACATTTGCATTTCTGCATGTTGGTACAGTCGAAGAGAGGGAAAAGGAATTCCGAAGGCAAGCAGTCATGGAGAAAAATATTAGAGTAGAAAGTTAGACTTCTACGGTGAAGGGGTGCGATTTTGCTGCTAGTCAGGTTTGTCGTAGGGTATTTACGTACAAGTGCAGTCAGTTCATCGGAGCACATTCCTTTGAAGTACTTATAAAACAAGCACAGCAATGCAACAATGCAGCGATAGGACAGAGTCTGGATCTAAGTAGACAGTTCAGGAGAAATAGCTACTCTGCTGTGCCTAGTCCTTCAAAACTTTCGTTACACTAATCTAAAACACAAGAGTTCCAGCAAGCAGAGGTGGCAGAAATATGAGATAATAAATGAGCTTATACTAAACTCTGCGGTGCTTCACAATCCAATATTGAACGTAATGTCTAGAAAATAAAAATATCGAGCAACGTAGAGATGTAAAAAAAATGTAAATTGTAATATACTTATGAACCAATAAAGATGGCGTTGCATACTGTTTATCTTCTTTAGAAAGTCACCGCTCCAGAAGCTTCTCGTAAACACAGCGAACGAATTCTCGCCACGTAAAAAAAAAACTATGGCTCTCACGTGCCCACTAGTGTTGTAATAGTCAACAATTTGTTAGCATTTACATAAATAGATAAAATACGGGTTTTCATTTTTTGGGGGGATTTATTGAATTATTTCTTCCTTTGAAGAATCCTTCGCAGAGAGTTATTGCAAACGATACATTACAAGTCTTCCCTCAATACAATCAATCTAATCCGATCTCACTAGACGACTATAAAGGTAATATCTTTCTAATATATATATATATATATAGAAAAATTATCTCTGCAGAACCCAAAACAATTACAAACGCAGGCTGCTCATGCCAAGACAAAAACAACTGCCCCCTGGAGGGAAATTGCAAAATCAATTCAATCATATATGAAGCAACCGTCACAGACCAGAATACCAGTAATGCAGAAAAATATATTGGGATGGCGAAGGGAAACTTCAAACAAAGGCTATACGCACACAGAAACTCCTTCAGATACAAAAACAAGGCTAATACGGCACTCGCGACCCGAATATGGCAGCTTAAAGAAGAAAATACACCCTTCACCATCAAATGGAAAATAATTGAGAGAAAACCATCCTTCTCTCCAGCCATAAACAGATGTCCTCTATGTGACGCTGAAAAATACCACATTTCAAAGGCCATCATCGATCCGAATACAGCCTGTTTAAATATCCGCGATGAAATATTTAGGGGGTGTATCCACAAGAGACAAGCATTGCTTATAAACTGGTCTGACCGATTCACATAATGTCTAACTACCTCCCCTCTACTAATATAAACACAATAAAAACGAACAAATACCTCATCAACCTATATCCACTTAAACTTCAAGAGCAAAAACTCCGACCTTCACAAAAATACAAAAATATTTAATTTATTTATCAGTCACTAGATTACTCTACAAATCCATTTAAACAAACTATATCCACATAAATTCCAAGAGCAAAAACTTCGACTTTCACCAAAATACAAAAATGCAAAAATATTTAATTTATTTATCAGCCACTAGATTAATCTACAAACCCATTTTAACAAACTCAAATATTTCATATTTCCAACTAAGTTACCTCCCTTAGATCCGAATTTCTTCATTAAAATCACTCCAATCTGGGAAAAAGATTTTTACACATTAACGGTTTTTTAGAACGCATACCTTCAAAAATATAACGGCTAATGATACAAATTCATAATTTGGCTCACGGGAATTTCAGAGAAACCCTTTCTTTATTTTTGTTTTTAATCTTTAAATTTTTAATTTTTAATTTTTAATTTTTAATTTTTAATTTTTAATTTTATTTTTTATTATTATTATTTTTTAATCTTTAAATTTATTTTTAATTTATTTTTATTTTTATTCATTATATTTTTATTCTTTCTATTTTTATTCTTTCTTTCTTTCTCACTCTTTTTTATTCTCTATATTTTTTATTCTCTATATTTTTTTAATTATTTTTTTAATTCCTTTTTTATTCTTTTTTATATTTTTTTATACTCTTTCTCTTTTTTTATTCTTTTATTCTTAGTATTGAAATGTTTTTTTATATATATATGTTTTTTTATATTTATTTATATATATATTTTTTCATATATATTTTTTTATTTTTTATCCCCCTTTTTTATTCCCTTTAATCTTGAATTCCCTCGTGTTTTAAATCTCAACGGTCTTATTACACTAAATTTAAATTTAAACAAACACACACAACACACTGAGCAAATAACGCGTCCCAACAAGAGTGTCATGTGACCTCACATTTCCAAAACAGATGACAACAGAAGCTGAAGAGAGCCGGATGGGTAAGACCTTCCGTGCTTGAAACCGACGGTACGAATGTTGTACTAATTTTTCTGTACCAGAATAAATAAATATATATATATATATATATACATTTCTAAGGGTCCTATCTTTAAATTTGAATAACTTGAATTTGAATAACTTCCACAAAATAAAAGTTAAACTCACCAAACTTTATGTGTGTGTAGACTGACCCTTCCGAGATTTTTTGAAATAAACAAAACAAATTTTAGCCGAAAAACACTTCTTAAAACTTACAAAAACTAAAGTATTGTTTTTTACACTGTTTTGAGTTTTTTAAGCAAAAATAATGTTTTCTAAATGAGGGTACGTTCCTTAGGGCTAATACGGCTCATGCTTGCTTCGGAAGGGGTCCTTTACTTATTCTAAAAAAAAAAAAAAAAAATCAATAAATAAAAAAGTTATGAATTTTTAAAAATAGGACCCTTATTTTTGCCTACCCTGTATATATATATATATATATATATATATATATATATATATATATATATATATATATAGAGAGAGAGAGAGAGAGAATGAAAAGTCACACTTGGAAGCGTTGATGAAATGAAAATTTTTTTTGAAAACCTGGACAACGCATTTATTTATGTTTTTTAAAATAAATTATTTATTTATTTTAAAACCTTGAGTACTTTCGGGGATATACACCCTTGTTAAAAGTATAAGCATATTCTTTTCTTCATTTTTCGTTTAATCGTTCTTGATTGAGACATACTAATCGCAGTCAAGTTGAAATTCGTCTTGATGTTATCGACGATGAATGTTATATATATATATATATATATATATATATATATATATATATATATATATATATATATATATATATATATATATATAATCAAATATAAACCAAAAGTAAACTTTTAGTAAATAGGACCTATAGTGAAAAGGTTAAGCTCAATATACGAGATAGAGAAATTATAAAGATAGAAGAAATAAGAGTGATAAACATGTTCGAATGTCCAAATTTATTTAAAATTTCGATGGTTCAATGCAAGGTGTATTCTGTAATAAACCAGTGTTTATTGTTCTTTCATTAAGCCAAGGCTTTTCAAAGATCGAAATCTTATCATCAGAGGAGAAATACAGATAGATAAGTTGGCTGTAGAAAAAGTAATAGTTCAAATATTTTAAAAATATTAAAATGTTATTAAAAATGGGGTGAAAAAAGGTCGTGTAAAAAGGGTATGTGGTTTGTCCAGATGGTAATTGTCCGTTGAACGAGTGTCCGTTGAGGAGATTTTTGAGAAGACAAAAAAAAAAGAAAATATTCCGTAGGAGCAGTATGGAGAAGGTGTTCAAAAAGAAATAAATCCAAGAGATGTTGAAATCTAAAACGAAGATGGAGCACACTTAACTGGAATTGAAGTAGGAAATCCGGCCATTTTTTGTAACTTTATATATATATATATATATATATATATATATATATATATATATATATATAGAGAGAGAGAGAGAGAGAGAGAGAAAGAGAGAGGGAGAGCGTGTGTGAGAGCGAGAAAGAAGGATGAATAAAGTTTGAAAAATTCAATATCTATTACATTCCAGTTGTTCAAAACAAGGTGTTTGAAAAAAAAAATAGATTTATGTTCAATTCTTTAAGGCATGGCTTTTCAAAGAATCAAATTTTATCATCAGAAAAATACCGAGTGATAAGTTGGGAGGGAAATAACCAAAAGTCGTAATAAGAAAATATATAAATATAATATAAGATAAATACAAATATAGAAAGTATAGAACCTAGCCAATACAAAGAGAGAGGTTTAAAAATATGAAAAAGTTCACCGTTGATATATATATATATATATATATATATATATATATATATATATATAGAGAGAGAGAGAGAGAGAGAGAGAGATTATGATTTTCACTTAGAAAAAAGATTATTCCGTGAAGCTCGATGATATTCGATTAGAGGGTATAGAACATTTATATGTGAGCCTTAAAAAAATCATATATATATATATATAAATATATATATATATATATATATATATATATATATGTATATATATATATATATATATATGCATTATGGAGACGATATTAACATAAAAATGGTGTCTGGTCCAGGGCAAAAGAAACGGACCGTAAAAATACATCTCGCAAGAACGTTATGTTTTTTGGAAATGTGAACCCCCCCCCCCCAAAAAAAATGATTATTGGAATATAAAATTAACCTGACTTATATATATATATATATATATATATATATATATATATATATATATATATATATATATATATATATATATATATATATACTGGATTTTTACGCCCACCAAAGGATGCATATTGTTACTAGTCGTAATAATGAAACGGTGTATCATACTGTCCAAGAGCAAAAAAATCGCAACGATAACATAATAACACGTATTTATACATGTTTTTACTGTAATATTCAGCTGCATGCACTAATTCAATTGCATGCGTTCATGAAATGCATGCATATTCATAATAGAGAAGAAACGATTCCATTTTTGCCGGCGTAATGAAATACGAGCTCATAAATTCATAACTCGAAATAAGTATATACTAAATTGTTTCTTTGAATCTTCATGTAAAAAAAAAACGGATTGCGAAAAAAATATCCAAGTGCAAAAACATTAATTGAAACAAAAGAAGGCGGCGTTCATTCGGTTATGAATGCGCATGCGTGTAAATTTGTCAGGCTTCGCGTTTCTCGAAAGACAAAAAAAAAAATACAAAATGGTGGTCGAGAAAGGAAAATATATTTACAAGGCTGTTTTGTGTTTATTCTTGTATTGCGTAATCAGTAAAAAAAATGTGCATGCATTGTACCGTTTGATAGTGCGGAAATACATCGTTTTTTTTTTATTTGGGGAGGAATGTTCCGACAGATGAGTATAGAGTTCGTCAACCATAAATATCGTGTGATTTGCTTTCTTCGTATATTTTGATAGAAATAAAAAACGATAAAATAAATAACATCTAAGAAAAGGACATATAAGAAAAAAGAAAAGAAAAAACTAGAACAGAAAGAAGAAATAGATTCTTCTATGATAGCTAAAGTTTTCTGTGGCATTTGTTTTTGCATAAAACTATTTAGTACCGTTCAATATTGAACCGCCATATTTGCTGACCCTTTACAAAGTTTCTCCTCAAAAAAATTGAAAAACGCTTAAATTTTCGCATCGAACAGAAATTCTTTATAGTGGAATTTGTACTGGAAAATACATGTGCCGTCGAAGTATATAAAATAAATCGCCTGAAGTGAACTGATACAAGTATTCTTCTTTATTAAAAAAAATACTAATGTGTCACCACTTATAAAGACTAAAAGCCACTAGAGTATAAAAGTTAATGAGATAGATAGATTGCCGGTTGAATGATGATCAATATTACGAGAAGATTGAAGACCATCTTCTTCTTTCGTGTGAATCAGATGATTCTGGTGTTGGCATTAGTTTCCCCGATGTTTTTCTAGATAAACATCTTTCTGGAAAGACATCGTGTACTTACAAGAAGGACCACGAGAAGGTTGTCAACATCCCTAAGTGAACATGATACTGTGGAACCGACTGGATTCGAACTTGGAACAGCCAGGTCTTCAGTCCGTGTCGATATTCACTTAACCACCATTGAAGATGATGATAGCAATTAACAAAATCTTAAAAAGTTTATGATAATAAATTGTTGCCATTTAATTTGAAGACAACCATGTTGTAGACCATATGGAAGCAATCCTGTGCTAACGTTTTCACAGATTAGACGTTCTTAGAAATAACTTCTGTTCATGGTAATTCAGTTTTAATTTAGTACATTATGTTACATGTTGGGTGCAATCTTACTAAAAAGACTTTCCATTAAAACGGCAACCAGCAACAACAGCAGACGCCCATCTATAAATCGGTATGATGGTTAACTTAAAACCTTGTATCCTTTAAAACTGTGGTTCCCAACCTTTCTTAGCTCGTGAATCCTTTCATCATGTATCAGAAATATATCTCCCCCTTTCAAAAATGCTTGACTCAAACTGTGAATTCATAATAACAATAATAACTAATACTAACATAATGCCATTTAATACAAACGCTATCGGGAATTAAGAACGGACATCGTTCGCATTTGTGGTAGCATGGTGAGTCCGTGCTGTGAAGGTTTTACAAGAAACAATTAGAGATTGGAGCTCAGTTGAACACTTTCCATGGAAATAACAACAGAGTAGAGAAGACGGGTAACTCTCTTCTGTGAGAAAGAGGCTGAAGAAAATCATCCGTCACTCGATTGTGAAGTCGATTTCGTACTTTATCAAGGCAAGATATGTTCGTTAGGAGGAATCGTATCACATGTACCAGGAGTACTCCATCCGATGACATATCTGATTCTTATATAGGTAGTAACATGCATCAGGATACATATACTTTTTGGAGCGGTAGAAAGAATCCAACCATTTTTCTATCAACTTCATCAACAGATTGGATATGTTTTTTGTTTAGATCTGGAGTGAAAGTCAATCCGAGGAGCTTATCAAACGAGGAGGCTTCTTATTAGCTAAGAACTATTAATTTCAACGGAACAAAACAAGGATCTGCGCGTTGGTGGTTAAATGATAGAAGCTTGGTTGAAACAGTGTTCAAGGTAATAAAGCACTTTTCATTATTAAACCACTCGAGTTCAGAACAGAGAGAGAAAAAGCAATATCTTGATCAACAATGCTCTTCGATGTGCTTCCATAGACAGTTTGGATTGATCTTAATAAACGATCTACGAATATGATTTTAAAGATCATTAATGAAAATTAAAACCGGGATCTATAGTGAAGTATAAAGGTTTCACGATCGCCAAAATCACTTCTGCTGACCGGTATTAGTGAGAAGTTCAGGGAGACAGGATAATGTGCTGGCGTAAGCAGAGAAAAACCGATGTTTTGTGTGAGTTTTCCTCCTCTCTACCAGTTGTACTACCAAAGCTTGAAAGTCTAGTTTACTGTAACTTTAATCCATAGATAGAAAGAAGGTATACTTATTCATACCTTTCCTAAATGTATTAGTGAAATTCATTTTGTAACCCTGATATAACCCTAACCCTAACCCTAACCATAACCCACAATCCGACTAGAACGTTTTTTTTACATTAATGTCTCTCTGAATAGTTTTATTGTTTTCCATCACATAATTTTTCAAATTTCCTAACAATACTTTTGGAGGTTGCTTTGCAAATACTTGAAAATTTGGTCTATCGTACGATTTAGCTTATATTTGGATGGAAGGGTTCATTACTTCCCCAAGGGTATTTACGGATGTGATGCAATATAATCGATAGAACTCGAACACAATATGAATGGTTCGCACTTCGCCCCCATTAACATCTGCACCACCGTTAAACAATCACTTTTTTATGTCTCCGCTAGTCATACAATAAGTATACTAATTGTTGTTCTTCAAATTAATTTTCAAATTAATTTTCAAACTTTATATAAAAAAATGGAACAAGAATATAAACAATATAAACAGAAGAAATATTTAACACAGATCAATACTGGATTCAATATATATTTCATTTAAATATATATATATGAGGAATAAACGGAACAATGTTTCAGACAAAATGTAAAAATAAAAATGGAATAAAGGATAAGCAAATCAACAACTAGCAAAAATAAACTCAAAAACACATATTGAACAGTTCTACCGAAATATTTCAATTGTTAAAATACAATCATCACTAATTGGTAGAAGAACTTTAATTAAAAACAGAAAAATTTTCAAATTCATACAAGGAACGCAATTTGGATAAAAAAATAGTCACGTGTAATAAACAGTAGGAAGGGAGAAAGAAAGAAATGTTAAAAAAGACAAAGAGAAAGAAGATAGAAGAAGAAGAAGAAAAAGAATAAAGAAAAAAAAGAAAGCTATCCAAATACATCTAAAAAATATAAAAAATACGAAAACAACTCCTAATACTACACAACCCATACTAAGAAATGTTTTCCCCTCATCTAATTTTCGCAATAAACATCTCTTCTCTTCTCTTTCCTAAGATGGTTTCAGAATTATCCAAGCTACCTCACTCACTATTAAAAACATGTTTAAAAAACATAAAAACAAAAATAAAGTCCTTACATCTCCCACTTCAGCTGGAATTTATACTATACCATGCGCCGATTGCGGAAAATATATTTTGGCGAGACACAACGTCCATTAAAGAAACGAATCGTGCAATAAAAAACTGCGACACCTCAAACGCGTTATGCACCCACATGATTTCTTTTGGTCATCACTTCAATACACAGAGGGCGATTTCAATAAAACATATACACAACACTAAACTCCGTCGTCTCATAGAATCTTGTTTAATCCTACGTCATAATAATACAATTATTCAAAGACCGGGATTTTATAATATTGCTACATCTTCTGTCAGATCGATTCTAATCGAAATGAACTTAAATCAATATGATAATGGATAATTTTTACAACTTTTAGTCCCTTTTCCTCCTCCTCCTTCTCCTCCTGCTTTTTGTGTAATTCCTTGTTCTCATTTATTTTAAAATTACTACTAATCTTTCTTTCCGATTGTATTAACTTACAGCGTTTCCAATCGGCGTTTATAAGCTAACTGCCGATTTATTTTCTTCTTCTTCTTCTTCTTCTTCTTCTTCTTCTTCTTCTTCTTCTTCTTCTTCTTCTTCTTCTTCTTCGCACAATCCGTCGCATGCGCAGTCGAAATCCAAACTGTTATTATCTCTCTCGCTATGATAAAGCGAGAGAGAGAGAGAGAGAGAGAAAGAGAGAGAGAGAGAGAGAAAGAGGAGGAGATAGAGTAATAGAGAAAGAGAAAAAAACACAACATACATGAAAAAGAAAGAGACAGAAAATACAGTCACCAGTGAATCTCAGTTTCAACATGTCCAATGTGACAGCCGATTTGACCTTTATACTCTTCTTATTGTGAAGTCACTGGATTGCTTTGACACAGGCCTATGATTTCCCAAACAACTTGTCTTTTTGAAGCGGTTGTCATCTGAGTTGCAGCGCTGTCAGTATTACGTGTCTCCCTTAGAAGGCAATATCTGTCTGGCGCAAGGCTTTTAAATGTGAGGAACACCAGCTCCCACAATCCTTGTCACAAGGTCAGTCAGCAAATTACTTTAAATAAAATCCTCTATCAGAAGAATTCTTGGTTAAGATCTTTTGAGTTGGCCAATTGGTGAGAAAAACTCACATGGAAACAATAGTCAAAATTATAATTATACAAAATAACTATAATAACAAAATATAATTACAACCGTGATTCGATGTCCAATGTATAATTAGTCAAAATGTTATGTTTGTAGTCCGAAAACAATAAAATAAAGGGAGAGTATCCGGTAACGTTTCGATCACCGGATGTTGATATTATATTTTAAAGAGATATAATAAAGGGGATAATAAATATCAGAAAAGCTATCAAATTCAACTAAATAGTAACATTAAAGTTTTTTTTAGTTCAAGGAAAATAACCTTTGATTATCTGTTTTTAATTATGGAATAATTGTGTATTTTATGCTCAGATTAGTTTGCTATAAAGTAAAGAATAATCATGTAATTATGTATTTAATTATTTCAATGACTTGCTATGAATAGTATGTGATGTATAACGTTAATTAAAAAGGCTTAATGGGGTTTTATTTTTATGTAATTGTATTGATTTAGTGTTGAATTTAACAACATATATTTTTGATTAAAATATATTATGAATCTTTGAAAAATTATACGACAAATATATTTAAATTTTGGGATAATGTATACATAAATATATACATATGTTGTACATTTTGGTAAAAGTATATAAAACTATATTAACATACTATATGATTTAAATAATAGCCTTAATATAGTCTAATCGTAACGGCAAAATATACAAACAGTAGTATAAGTACACAACATCCACCCAATAAAAAACAGACACATATGCACAAAACATCAAACATATACAGATATATTGTCGAATTTTTAATATCGGATACTTTGTTAATTACTAGTCAATTTTAATTGTTTTATCGTTGTACAGTGTTATTGCCAATATAATTACATACTTAGCTACAATTTCTCTCTCTCTCTCTCTCTCTATATATATATATATAAGGATACAGGCTACTGCTGATAACGCTTAAACTAAAACTATGTTTTTGATTCTCTGCTTGTTCGAGTCAACAGCCAAGTCTGGACACTTTCTGAAAAATCAAAATAAATATTCTGTATGATTTTTCTACATTGCTTTCTTCGTCCTGAGAAAGTCTTTTAATAAAGACGAAACGTTGATGAATCACGTAGATTTTGGCTTTCTTTTTTACATTTTACATTACGTCTGATCATTGTATTCGCACTTTTCTTTATATATATATATATATATATATATATATATATATATATATATATATATATATATATATATATATGTGTATATATATATATATATATATATACTTGGTTCCTATATGATTCTATTGCTAGCTACCATATTGCAGAATGGTTCTTGGGTGTAGTGTTTAGATGGTATTATTGTTTTTTCTTTTATTACTGTTATAATTAATGTTATTTGATATGCAAATTACCATATCATACGGTAGTCTTAAGGGTATTATATTATTATTATTATAATTTTATTATTATTATTATGATTATTATTATTATTATTATTATTATTATTTATTTATGTATATATTAGTGAAATTTTAAGCTGAATTATTTCGACACTTGATTATTGGGGAAATGGTAGTTTAATAAGTACCATTGGAGAGCCATGAATATTATAACTGTCCTGTTTTGAAATCTCCGAAACAGTTACATGGTAAACAGCTGATGATCCCCGTGTTAATATTAGACGCGTAAGGTCTCCTGTTTTTGTTTTACTGTTAGATACTATACCCCCTTCATTTATTTATTTATTTATTTTTTATTTATTTTTTATTTTATTTACTTATTTTTATATATTTTTTTATTTATGAATTTCCCAACGAATGTTAAGTCTGCAATATCTTGGATTTAGTTAGTTTCTCTGGGAATTGAAACTGCATTTTACTTCTTTTTTGTTGTTGTTAAAATGACTCAAAGCTTCTTTAGACTATATATATATATATATATATATATATATATATATATATATATATATACAATTATTTAAACAATTAGTTTTTTTTATCAAATTGACCAATATACATATGTGTTTTATGCCAAACTTGCAATCATTAGTATGGAAGGAGACACTCTGTTCCGGTCGCACGATTCGAACCCCAATACGAAAGTAATTTTTGACTCAGTAGTCAGAGCGCTAACTGTTGCCGCTAACACGCATTGGCGTGTGAATGGGAGAATAAATGAACGTTTTAATACCAAATTCAGCGGGCATATTAGCAAGCTGTCAAACAGAACTCAATAGAGTATTGCAGTATATATATACATTCACTTTTTGCTGGGGCTAACACTTTCTTTCTATATGATATTCATGGATATCCGAGTGTTCAATCAAGATTCTCCTTTACCTTTCAAACGTTGATTTAGTAAAGCAGTGAGGAACACTAAGTTTACTCTCCCCAATTGGCTTCTTTAATTATGTTATAGGTTATCTTTATTGTGGTCGATTCTGAATTTTGCTAAAATACAGCGCAGTAATTCATCTGGTTTGGTCAAGTATCCAGCTAAGTGCTTTTACGTGAGGTAACATCACTAGGAGAAGGGGCACCATTCCTCGTATGGGCCAGTGTATATCTGTGTCGGGTCGATCTAATTTCGGCTTCACATTTATGTCATTTTTAATATTTGGTCAGGGTTTACTTGTAGAGTGAAGTATCTTAATGTCAAGTTGTTCTGACATACCCTTGTACAAAGAGTCCGAACACACTCAAGGATAGTGGCTAGTAGGTAATTAACACTCTCTTACCAATCTTATAAATATGTGTGTGCATGAGTGTATGCACATACATTGGGTATTTTCTACTGAAATGTGTTAAACATAATTAAAGCATTACTATATTCAAACTATAAAAGTAGCAAGCATAAAGGCATAACACATAGATTATTCTATGCATTCAAATGTGCTGAGTCATTGTTTGATTTTGTTGAAAATATACTAATCCTAGAATATATAAATATATATATATATATATATATATATATATATATATATATATATATATGTGTGTGTGTGTGTGTGTGTGTGTGTGAATATCTGCATTAGTCAAAAGTGTATTTGAATAGGATTCCCAACATGTGTGCGAGTATGCACAATTCTTCAATATGTGCTTATGCATGTGTGTGATTTGCACCAGCTTATTATGCAAATTAGATCTGACCTAATTTCCGCGTTGTCGAGAGAAACCATCCATCAACCGTCGATTAAGAAATCTGTTCTTTCGCAACGACATTCCTTTGGACGCCATCTTGTCACTTCCAAATGGGGGCGGGAAAGTGTCGTCTTCTTTATTACACTTTTGCGATGGTTTTCACACTTCAGACTACGCCTTTAGTACTACTACATTTCTAGCGAACATTCTTTTTCTTTCAAATTTTACTATCGCTTATCGCTTTCTTCTCAGTTCTTTTTTTATAACGTGGTTTCGTGTCCATCTGTACCCGTTAATATTCGTTTGCATTTTTCCTCTTGCTTTTCGAATATAAAAACCTCCTTCATTTTGTACCGCTGCAAATGGAGGTGGGATAGGTGTTGTTTTCTTATGTGGTTATTTGTTGGTATGTAAATATATTTGTTAGTTTATTTATTGAAAGTGCCTGGAATTTTTAACCTCTAACCCCTCATTAAAATGTGAATGAAATCAATTATGAGCTGGGACTGTCGAAATATCAACCCAGTTCAATCTCAGTCTAAAGGACCTACATGTCTATCCACATAGAAAAGCTGTGATACCTCAAATCAGTCGATCTCTCCGTGAACATATACAAGCCCACACCCTTTGATGTGTTAACCCTTAAATGCTTTTTGTTTCAAATAGGACACATTCAAAGAAAATGCCTATTTAATATAATATTAAACGAAAAGGTGTCAAACAGCAACTTGTTTCATATCGGCAACGTATGGGTAGGTATCGTATGGTGTTGAATCAGCACACCCCGTAACACACTGTGGCTGTTATCCGATCCCCACGTTTTGTTTGTAGTCCACTTCGTCGTCAAAACCACAGATTCGTCTCCCAGTAACCGCAGTGATGATTTACCAGCTCAGATTTCTACCTCTCCTCGCTCGCTTGGTAGATGAAGTTATTTATCTACCTCCCACAGCGGTAAGATGTGACACAAGGTCGGGAAAGTGGGATTTGAAAAGCCAGCGCCCGAGAATTTGTCTTAACCCTTCGGCCATAGACAATTAGGTAATAATTAGGAAGGAATTTAATTTTGTAAATAGCGAATCGGCGGCTTAATTTACACAACCAGTTAGAGTGATCAACGAACCTATTCGGATCGTGCATGCAGCTATTAGTACTGCTTGTTATTAAAGTCTCAGAGTGCCCGGCCTTATATATATTTCGGATGTCTTGATGTAATTACAATGTAAATATAACTTAATTTTTCACGTAATAATGATGCCATAAGTTTAAAAACTGGTGCGAACCCAGAACGAAAACTAATGTTTTATTAGGGGTTATTGGGTTTGTTTATAATAATAAACAAGTCGTACCAGCTTCTTCAGCCCTATTTGATTCTGAAGATAGTCAGAACGACTTTTTTATTTTAAAAAACAAACTTAATAAAACATTAGCCTTTGTTCTGGGGCCGCTCCGGGCTTTAAACTTATGGTACCATGTTGATTTGATCTGATCTTCTGTAACGTTATTAATAAATTAATGTTTTGCTTTTTTTATTAAATTAATATATACTAGCTTGAACACGGCGTTGCCCGGGTTCGAATGTGTATTACGTGTACTTCTGCTCTCAACCCTAACCCTACCCTTAACCCTACACCCCATATTATCATTTGTATTTTATGTTTAAATATCTAAAATAAAATATGATATCTTATTTACTTTTTATGGATATCCAGCGTGAATTCTGCCCCCACAATCGTCTAAAACACCTTATTGCAAAATTATTACCACCATTGTATTTTTCGTTAAATTTTACTCCAGAAAAGTTCTGGTTGAACTTGGTACACGTCTTTGTTTTAAATTGCATCTCTGATAAACAACAACAAAAATCGATAATTGAACATTTGTAACTTCAGATCGAATCGGAGGGCAATTTGAATTATGTCCTGAAATTCCTTGAAAAATTGAATCATTATGAAAAATTTAATAGTTATTAAAACTAATTTGAATTTTCTAACTAATGATATATACATTTCTATAACAAACAACAAACACATAAACAAACACATTTTTTTTAAATATATAGGTTGAAGAGCGTTTAGATCAACCCAAAGGCACGTGAGAACGACGACTTTCATTAGACAAATTGTATATATGCATATATAATTTTCTTATAGCTAAGCGATAGCCCCATTATTTGTCGATCCATCATAGTATACTTTAACATATATTTAGGTTTAGAAACAGCCACACACTTTCAGGCATACACATATATAATCAATGAAATGCTTTTTGATTTTTTGTATCAGGAATGCGAAAAGGGTCAAATACGAATGATCAGGTCTACCCCCTACATGGGGATCTTCCATATAAAAGAATTGCCAACGTCAAAGCGTATCAAAGGCGGGTCGCAGAGTTGGCATTTTGATTCTTCAGTGAATAGGATGCGCAAAAAGAAACTGTATTGTAAAGTGCGGTTTCACTTTCTTGACCGGCGTAGGAATGGAGTTAATGCAACGGTCGGTGGCAGGTCGGGTGGCCGGTCGGGTGACGGGTCGCGCGCTCGGACTAGGTTGCGTAAGTCGATTTATTGGGATGAGGGTGGCTCGCTGGAGACGCGCTTCCGGTGATTAATGACGGAGGAAGCGTAAAGACAAGAGTTCACGGATTGGCGCCGAGATCATTTCTGGTTTAATTACTGGACTGCACCGGTTCGCGAGCATGCATCATTACACAGTGTCGGCAGCGGAAGGCGTTAAAAAGATATCCGGCTTTGTGTCGGGCTTCGGGGTAAGGACAGGAGTATACTTAAGACTAACTGACAGAGGTGAATAGAGCGGGGGTGCATTTGTCAGCAATAAAACTGTTACAGGCATGCGCCAAATAAATGCAACATCGCTAGGCATACGTACATGATTTTAATTTATTTGGAGATTTCTGTTTCTTTTTACAAATGTATGCAGGGCTCGTAGTGTCTTCTCTAAGTATAAGTAAAATCCGTCAGGTCAGAGGTCGTCTATTAGAGGAAACATCTAGACCAATAGGGATCACGTGTACTACTACATTTCTGGCTCGCTTGATTGCTTGTCATTGCGCAGACCTTATTTATCTACTTCCCACGGAGTAAAATGTGACACAAAGTCGGAAAGTGGGAGTTGAGAAGTCAGCACTCTAGAGGAAGAGTACTTAGGGACCTTAAAATATTGCCTGGGCAGCCCCATCGGCATTCCCCGGTAGGGGCGTCTCAGGCAGTAAGTAATAAACTTACTCCTCCCCAAAGAGGGGAGGCAAAGCCTGGAAGGGTGGACCTCCTAGAACTGCACAGGCCGTCCCATAGACCGGTGTAAATCAAGCCCCGAAGGCCAAGACGATACCAGTCTATGGAGTGCAGTATCCATCGGAACAGATACTACACTTTATCTTGGCCAAAGACTGGGTGACGTTACAAAAAGCGGACGTAAATCAATGTGGAAAGAAAAGAGAAGTAGTCACTGTGCACACTGGATGACGTCACAAATAGTGAATAACCTAAAAATAAAGGCGAACGATTACAGAATAAATTTAATTAGGCGACTGACGTAAATAATTGAAAGAGAGATAGAGAAAAGAGAGGGTAAATGTTTGAGAAAGATGGACAGAAACAGCGGGAAATAGAGAGCGGTGGAAAGGAGAGACGGAAGAAAAGAGGAAGAGAAGGGAAGAAAGAGAGGGGAAGAACGGCCGTCCCACAACAGATAAAAGTAATAACCCGAACGGAACAGTTTGTAAAACTTTCTGAATTTTAATGAAGGCCTTACATCACCTTTTTACCATCTTTGCATAGCACTAAATTAAAATCGATATAGCCCACATTAGGACCCCTTACGCCTAGCATCCGTGTTTCAAAATTCATAGTAATTATTTAGCAGTGAACTATGTGCATATATATATATATATATATATATATATATATATATATATATATATATATATATAAATAAAACAGATAAGGTCTATTTTTAAAAACTTAGTCCGTCAGAAACAAGCAAGTTGCAACTGTAGACGTAAAGGGCTACTGAGAATTAGGGTGAAAGTTTTGGGTGCCATCCTAAATTGGGAGCTGTGCAGCGAGATGTTTGTTAACATTAGTTTTTAATTTCTACATGGAGAAGGGAGGGAGTACCAAAGGTCGGCAGCATGAAGACAGACGCTATTGGAGTCTCCAGCATCTGGTGACCTCCACAGTGTATGGAAGGGATTTAGTTTATTGTCGGCTCGGTCGAGTGTATTTACGTCGAGAGTGCACCAGAGCAGCAAGTTCATAGAGCATATTCCATTGAAGTACTTGTAAAACAAGCACAAGGATGCAACATTGCGGCGATAGGACAGAGTCTAGAGCTTGGTGGATAGTGAGGAATCTATTAGATTAGCGACTCTTTTTTGGACCTTGTCTAAGAGGGAGAGCTTAATGGAGGGTGCACCAGCCCAGATGTGACAACAATGCTCCATGCATGGGCGGATGGTGGCTTTGTAAGGATATAAGACACTGTATTATGACATCAGAAACATTCTGACTTTTTAAAATCATTTGACTTTGTAATTAAATGATGTAAATAATAAAGAGAGCGAAAGGGTGGTTAGGGTGTAGAAATTCAAACGATTGCCATTTGGCGTCAACGTTGCACCAGCCATTTTTCAACAAGAAACGTGAAGACTGGAAGTTGCCAAAGCTTACCTACATGACATTCTAGTGGTCAGTAAAATCAATGAGCCACACAAATCACATCTACACGAAGTATTTAAAAGAATACACGACGAAGAATTTGGAAAGTTGGGGAGAAGTGAGACAAAGGTAAAAAGAGAAAATAAAATAAAAAGGGATAAAGAAGCTATATCAAGACATAACCATGTATTTTGACTTTGTGAAATCCTTTGGTGTGTAATCTTTGTAAAACATCATAACTAACCAATCTAGGATTAGAAATTCTCTATATATACATCTGTATAACAAATACTGACTCAACTGTTCAAAGCGGCACAGAAACGTATATATATATATATATATATATATATATATATATATATATATATATAAGAAAAACCTGAACAACGCATAAATAATGCGTTGTTCAGGTATTTCAAAATATTTACGCGGTTATGTGTTGTTGGGTAACAAAACGTTAAAACGTTAACGGAATGGCATAAGAAAACTATTTTGAAAAACCTTAACAACTTTTTTTTTAAATGCTTTGTTAAGGTTTTTCAAAATATTTTTTTATTGCCATTCCGTCAACGTTTCAAGTTTGGAATTTATTGTTTTTCATTTTACCAAACAACACATAACCGTGTGGTACACACACCAGCATTCAGCATCAGTCGTTATAACATCAAGACACATTTCAAATATGTCTAAATCAAGAACGATTAAACGAAATAAAATAAGAAAAAAATGTCTATACTTTTTAAAATGGCGTATTACGCTGAAAGTGCTCAAATTTTTAGAATAAATAAATAATTTATTTTAAAAAAATCGTTGTTCAGGTTTTAAAAAATATTTTTCTTATTGCCATTCCGTCAACGTTTCAAGTGTGTTTTTTTTTTCAGTTTATATAAATAGATATTCAACTTTCAATAACTTTAACTCTAGCTATGTCTCTAAGAGATTACATAACCCATGAGTATTTATGAACAGAACTCGTTTATCAGCAGAATACAAAATTTATGACATAATTCATATTTTGAAGCTAGTTGTACCACCTTAAAAATTGGATCTCATCCATAAAATATATATTTTTTGACCTTTTATTAATCTCACTAATGTAATATGTGACTATGCAAAAAAATGTTTCCTCACTTCCATCTTTCTGTATTTTGTTGTGTTTCTTGTTTGTAATTATTGCCAACATTTCTCATTAGATATTGAGAGCATCGGATATGATTAACTCATATATTGCACTCTAGTATTAAGACTAGTCTGTTTTTATGTGTACATAAATATAAATATGTCCCGTCACACAGCGCGTAAAATAACGGGCCCTTTTTCTAGCTACTCTTACGAAACCATTTTAAGTGGTGAGGGGAAGCGAGAAAGCAAATAGCAAACCAGGCAAAACTCCGTCGCCTGAATTCAATTCGAAAATAAATCTACCACGCTCAATTAGTAATAATAATAATAATAATAATAATAATAATAATAATAATAATAATGATAATAATGATAATAATAACAATAATAATAATAATAATAATAATAATAATAATAATAATAATAATAATAATAATATATGAAAAATTAAATTACTAACGTAATCCTATGATTCTATATAAACATTAATGCGAACACTGGCGAAGCATACTTTTTTCTGTAAAATTTGACTGAAGATGTACAGTAGTCACTATTTATATAAAGTCACGTATGATTATACGTTTATATATTTGTATGTACAGGATTCACTCCTAAACTAATTACCAGATGATTATGAATTGTAGAATATATCTGCTAAGCGTAAGGGGTTGTAGTGTAAGCTATACTTAATTTAATTCTGATTTATGCAAAAGGGGGGAAATGAGGGGGTGGGAACCCATCGTGAAAATTCAGATACCTCCGATTTTTGGAAACTTTTAACTTTTTAAAGCATTAGACATCAATTAATAAATACTTCTTAAATTGCAGGTGTGTTGGAGCATTTTAAAGGGGTTCGGGGAATATAATATAGGCACAATCTGTTATTAAAAATTGAAATATTCTTTATATGTATTAAATTTGATCAATAATAATAAGACGCCAAGTAAGCAAGATTCCCTAAATTTCGATTTCGTCTTAAAACCTCTTCGGCTTAAGCCTTAACTTTAAGACAATTTCATAGAATCAAAATCATGTAATGGATTTTAATAAAAATAAAAATAAGGATTCTACACAATGTTGACTTTAATCTTTGTAAGGGGACATAAAAGTGGTGCAAAACTGTTCTGTTCGAGGGGAATTAATTTTACTTGTCCTAGGAAGAGGTATTCTTCTACTTTATTGTAATAATAGGTATGTCTACTCGTTGTGCATTAATCTTTTGGTTAAGATCAAAGTGTAGTATCTGTTCCGATGGATACTGCACCCCATAGACTGATATTGTCTTGGTCTTCAGGGCTTGATTTACGCCGGTCTATGGGTCTGTCCTTTGCAGTTCTAGGAGGTCCACCCTCCCAGGCTTCGCCTCCCCTCTTTGGGGAGGAGTAAGTTTATTGCTTACTGCCTGAGGCGCCCCTACCGTGGAATGCCGACAGGACTGCCCAGGCAATTTTTAATGGCCAGAGTGCTCACCTCTCGGGCGCTGACTTTTCAAACACCCACTTTCCCGTGCCGACCTGTGGTCACATCTTACTTGTGGGAGTAAGATAAAACTGGCCTTGTGCCTAACTCCTGGAGAGGAGTAAATAAATACTCGTTGTACATTAATCAGATAAATAATTCAAAGGATTCTACACATCATGTTTAGTAGCATTATATGTTGACTTTAATCTTTGTAAGGGCACATAAAAGTGGTGCAAAACTGTTCTGGTCGAGGGGAATTAATTTTACTTGTCCTGGGACGGGTATTCTTCTACTTTATTGTAATAATCAGTATGTCTACTCGTTGTGCATTAATCAGATAAATAATTCAAAGTAAACAAATTCCTTTTATTTATTGCATTCATTTATCTCTTTTTTATATCTTGTTCTGGAATCGTATCGCGTTTCAGTGCCTTAAAATGCTAGACTTGCTACCACAGTGAGGTATAGTGGCGTCGTCACACCTCACACACCTGGACGTGCAGCAGGAGCTCTATCGCCCACACCTTCAAACGCACTCTATTATCTTGGTACGAGCTAACGTGGGTCCACATTGGGCGCCTCTTTCACGCTAATTCCGAAACCCGTCAGAGGAACACATGCACAAAGAGAGACGAGCGGTGAAAGTAAACAGACAAACAAACAAACAAACAAAAAAAGAAAACAAACAAACAAACAAATGTATACAAGTAAGTATAACAATAAAAGATACGCAGTAGACAAGAATCGGTCACGCTGGAATGACGATGGAAGGGAAGCCAAGTCGTAAACTCTGGTGGAACAGACACGCTGATAAAACAAACATCCATAAAGAGGGGGGAATAAAACACAGTGAGATTTAATTGCATTATTCAATCTACTGAATTCATTGCAAAGTGGCGGGACCGCGTGGAAATTCCACGGTGCTTTCTACATCAATCTGTATAATAATAATACTCTAAGGCAATTTTGTGTTCGTATTCACGCTATCACCGCCATCATTTGTATTTTAATGGAATCACTCGATCATCGAAGATGCAATGCAAAATACTAATTTAGAATTTTTTTTTTCGTTGGGTCAAACGTGAAACCCGAACTAAAATATACGTTATTGGCCTTTGGAAGACAATCAAAGTGCAGTTGTTATATTATGGGTGGCCCCCATATTTTTGGAAACGCTTAAGTTAGCTAGTATGAGTTATGGCTGGGGTCAATTGAGACAATAAGTGCGGGTTAAGCTGACATGCACTGGAGGGGATTGCTGTGAGTGAATCATTTTTGTCAAACCATAACAAAGTGACAAATTCGGCACCGACACAGGGAATCTCGGGTCAGAGAAGGTCAGATGTGGAACTATTGTTGAATGTCGTATCTGATTGACCGACGCGAGGCAAGTGTTTGTTACGTATTTTGTTTTTCTCAAAAACGAAAGTGTTTAAAGAGAGAACGCTTTGGAAGTGAGAGCGATCAGACCGCAATGTAGCCGTTCGTCCTGAAAGCAAGCGGACCCATGAGAAAATGGGCTAACGAGTTAAGGTTTGGATCTCGAATGAGATCCGACAAATATCCCC
>OY744517.1:34314397-34319397 GCA_963556195.1 Sepiola atlantica | reverse complement strand
AAAGATGATTATTAAAAATTGTAAATATGCAATATTTATTAGAACATCAAAAGTTCAGAGCAAGGAGCTTCATTTTTTTCTTTGAAAATCCATGGATTAAGGATATGAAGCTCCTTGCTCTGAATTTTTCATGTTCTAATAAATATTGTATTTTTACAATTTTTTATTCTCATCTTTCACCTCTAAAATGGATTGCTCTATTCAATATATTGAGCTTTATATTATCAGGGTAGGTTATTATTATTAAACGATAATTCAATTATCGTCATTTTATTTCAACATTTAAATATTTATATATATATATATATATATATATCTATATATATAATATTTTCTTTCGTTAGTCATTAAGATAAATAAAGGTTATCTAAGGAAATGCTATATGAACGATTCATAAAGTTGAAAATGTCCAGTTTTTAATTTAAAACGTTATATTACCTGCTATAATGAATAGGCTTTTATGCTTTTTTATAAACATATGCTTTTTCATATATTAAGCCAGGAAACACACACCTTCACACAAATCTCACTCTCTTTTTCTCTCTCTTACTCTCTCTCTCTCTCTCTCTCTTTATATACAAAGAGAGAGAGAGAGAGAGAGTAGGAGAGAGAGAGAGAGTGAGTGAGACAGAGAGAGAAGAGCAAGATACACGAGAGTGCTGTGGTATAATTGCTATAGTGTGAACTGATGCCTCGCCGTATCAGGATTACGAGATCAACTTACATGAATGGAAAAAGGTCTTAATGAAATAGTTGGGTAAATTAGATCATCAAGTCTTGGTTGGGAAACTAGTCTAGGAGAAAGAACACTCCGAAATAAAACTCGTCTTTCTCTGTTCATCCCGTCATTGTTTCCAATCTGTCTAGAAATCTTCCTGCCGCTAAACTTAGGATTGGCGCCGCCGTTGGATTTGTGCAATTCTTGTTTCACTATACACTTACCGCATGCACACTTACAGGGGATTTCCATTGACTCTCAACACTGTAGATACAATCGTAATCAAACATTAACCAAGGCGATAACACACACCCACACGAACACACATACACACACACACACACACACACACACACACACACACACTCACACACATATATATATATATATTGGGTATTGTCAGTTGTTGGTGTTCTTATTCCAGGTATATAATTCCCCAAGCAAGAAACTGCTTGAGTAGAGAAACACGCGTAGGGAAAAAATTCTTTAAGTTTGAAAAATCTGAAAAATAAATAAACTATGAAAGGAAAAAGTCTTTTGTTGTGATGAATGATTTCATGAACAAAATGTTTTGGTAAACCTTCAAAAAAACTCATATAAATGCTCTATACCCTGTAATCGAGTATCATCGAGCTTATTTTTATTGGGCTAATCCCAGTCTTTACAAAATATACTATATTCTAAGTGAAATCTCTCTCTCTCTCTCTCTCTCTCTCTCTCTCTCTCTCTCTCTATATATATATATATATATATATATATATATACATTATACACACATTACACACGGATATATTATAATTTATATATATTATAATTTATATATATATTATATAATTGTATAATTAAATATTGTATATCCAGACAAAGAATAGCAGAGACATTTAAAGACACATCACTGTGGCTATACAGCTGATCCGCCGACTGTATGTTCCAAACCATATATTTTGAGACTGATAGCCGACCATATGCGTGAATGAGAGGTGTAAATACTGACTTTATCAGTACTATTCGTCCCTAAGAAAATTCAACCCAGGCAGGGAACCTTTGAATTACTGCTTTAAACGAAACAATCAATTATTCCCAAACAGGGTGCCCCCCTACCTTTTTACGATTCGATAATTATAATGTAATAATTAAATATTTTATATCCACAAAAAAAAGATACATCAGTATGACTATATAACTAATCTGGCGCACGTATAGATTAGACATTGGGCCTGATATCCGAACATTTATCTATCTATTCATCCACACACACACACACACACACACACACACACACACACACACACACACACACATATATATATATATATATATATATATATATATATATATATATATATATATATATATATATTTCTTTTTAATTTTTTTTTTTTGATTTTGATTTTGAGATTTTTGATTCGTAACGGTCCCAACAACGTGACTTTCCAAATTTTAAATTTTAAATTTCTTTTCTTTATTCTCCATTTCATTTTTTCCAAATATGAGATCTCAGTTTATAATAGCTGTTGATCGATAACATCGACATGCCAGGGTCGCAGATTTTGTACATGTCTGTATAAATAAAAATAATCAGATATAAAAGCTCTATTTGATATTGAGCACTTTTTATAAACCCGGTTGAAACTCTTTGGTTTTACCTGGATTATATATACATATATATATATATATATATATATATATATATATATATATATATATATATATATATATATATATATAGTAAACTGACGCAGTGCGGACTCAACTATTTGACCGATACAGTGATTCAACTGCAAATATTGACCGCCAGATGGCAAAAAGTTTTACTTACCAAAATGGAAACGAATCTCATTGACACTGAAGAGACACTATTCATACAGCAACTCGTCTGTCACTGCCATTTTCGCGAATTCCGTTTCTTAATTGTAGAATATGCATTTTTTTCTTTGTTTTGTTTTCAAAGATATTTTTAACAACCAGTTCGATGTGTTGTCTTTAAGCTTCCTCTCATGTAATTGCATCAGCTTGTCAGACTTTTTCATAAATGACGTAAAAATAATATCATATTGATATTCTCAAGCTTGGTACAAGGCCGGCATTTTACTGTGCTTGCGTAATGACGCGGATTCTGTATAGTAAAATAGTTCGAAATGGATAACAAACATATTGGTTTCAGTTTAGCACTAAGCGACAGAAAATAATGGCCGAATATATTTCAAAGCTGTGAAGTTGTAACTTCCAATCGTGATACGACAAAAATAATTTTTAATGCATCAAACAATGGAAACAACGTCACTCCTTGTTCACACGTGCGTACCAGCGTACACATCACTGAAACCGAATCGGTTTCAGTGATGTGTACGTCAACATTTATTATCATTCCTCGCAACTGACTTCACCAGGTCCGGACGTCGGTCCCTACAGTTTTCCAGTAGTGCCCACTATTTCCTCCCTTCAACCCACCATGTCAACCCTGTATGTCCACGTACTTGCATGACATTTTTCTTTATATTATAATCCTGAAGAAGTCTTACAAATAAAGACGAAACGTTGATAAACACATAAAAACTTCCTTTTTGGTTTTTCCGTTTTTCATTTCCCATTACGTCGGATTACCTTCATCCTTCTTTTCCCATATATATATATATATATATATATATATATATATATATATATATATATATATATATATATATATATGTGTGTACATATATATATATATATATATATATATATATATATATATATATAAATATGTATATATATACACACACACATATATGTATACATACACCCCCCCACACACATATATATATATATATATATAGTGTTACCTCGTGTCAATAAAGAAACAAACCAAATTGCTCGAGTGCAAAATAAGAGCAGTATATGTGTTAATTTACGTAATATAGTTACGATTTGATAAAAACGTACTCGTGTTTCGCGCCATTACTAGTTTAAAAAATCATGCAGGTTAATGGACTAGCACGTTTTCCGGCTATCAACATAGAGAACAAGAATCGGAAAACCTGTTTCAAAATGGTGGGTCTGTTTTGACGTCGAAATAACAATGATTCGGCGTGAATATCAAATATTTCAACCGTGAACGCTATCTTAGGCAGTAAAAGGGTTAGTAAAAAGAAACTTAACGTAAAACACACACACATTATTTTGTGCATTAAACCAATATATGGTTCTATTTATCTTCCTTCCTACAAGGTAAGATGTGACACAAGGTCGGGAAAGTGGGAAAGAACCAGCGCCCGTGCATTTGAGCATTCTGGCTGTATAAAAATTGCGTGGGCAGCTCCGTCGGCATTCCCCGGTAGGGGCGCCTCAGACAGTAAGCAATAAACTTACTCCTCCCCAAAGAGGGGAGGCAAAGCCTGGGAGGGTGCACCTCCTAGAACTGCACAGGATCAACAACCCCCAATAGACCGGCGTAAATCCAGACCCAAAAGCCCCGACGATACCGGTTTATTAGGCGGGATATGGTGTTACAGGGGATAGCCTGTTATTCTTACGACGAAGAAAAACTCACGCCGGCAGCAGGATGCCTTCAGGCTTATTGGTTTCTATGTTATTCTAGCTATACGCCTACATATTTTTAAACAAGCAGAGGGTTAGTTTCGATGGCATCTTAATTGTATAGTATGTAAAAAACACACACACAGGCACACAAAGACACAGACACAGACATATATAATTTACCATTCCATGTATATACACATATACTATTACACGGCGATGTAATGTATTTTGTATAAATAGTTAGCATATACTTTAACAGTGCGTTGAGCTTTACGTGCATTAAGCTTAGTAGTAATAGTATGAAATATATTTATCACGAATAAGCTACAATTATATATATATATATATATATATATATATATATATATATATATATATATATATAGTAGAGAATGGTAGTTTGCTATATATAGTCTGGGAAGTTTCTCAACCATTAAAACTAAAACAAAAACAAAAATAACCTTAAGTCCCAGGTCGTTCTATGGAAAATCACTCATGTAAGTCAATTTAGTTTTTACAGTTATTATATTAGTTTGCTTCTAACATTATTTAAGGGATCATCAGTTATTTACCATGAAAAACTGTTTCGGGAATTTAAAAACAAGACAGTATTTAATTTCATGGCTTCCTAGCAGAGTTGATCAGACCCCACTTCCCTTAAAAGGCAAAAACATAAACGTTCCGTATACTAAATCTAAGTTTTGTTCCGTATAAATATTTTGCAAACTTATATTAGTTATTTAAAAAAAAAAAAAAATAAAAT
>OY744517.1:34301897-34311897 GCA_963556195.1 Sepiola atlantica | reverse complement strand
TCAAAGATTATCATCTTATCATCAGAGGAATTACATAGATAGATAAGTTGGCAGTGGAAAAGCCAACATTCAAAATTTGAAAAAATATTAAGTAATATATATATATACATACTAGTTTAGGCCTTCCGAAATAATTGACAGAAAAATTATGCTTCGCCAGTGTTCGCACTAATAATCATATAAAACCATAGAATTACATCAGTAATTTATTTTTTCATGTTTAAATTATTATCATAATTTCTGATGGCCTAAATACTAAACGCCCACCGTTGACCTTGGTAGTTCAGAAGTTTTATGCAGCCTTGGGCAGAAGGGAGCATGTTATAAGGGATGACCAGTGGTTTCAGCATGGTGAGACATCTTACTACATTAAAACTGACCGTGGGAATGGCTTCAATTGAACTTGGTACGTGTCTTATCAGTGGAAAGTGTTATCCTGACTGGGCTTCACATTCACTAAATCAGAACCCCCTCTAGGTATAAATTTGAGCGCTTTTCTCAAAGACAATTTTCATCAAAACAGTTCCAAGACTCTTCTGGTGTTTCAAGTGATATTTTTCCTGGGGGAGGGTGCGTTACCCCTTTTTAAATTTCATTAGTAATATATCTGATAATAATTATAAAAATGATAGAAATAGATATTGGAAGCTGTATTGAAAAAATGTCCAGTGGTCAAACGGTGACAGACCTTAATATTTCACACGATGATTATGACAAATGATTCTTTGTAGACATAGTTTAGAATGATTAATGAATACGTGATGAGGTTGTTTTTTTTAAGATTTGGTTGTCAGCCGTATTTCTACAATATTGAACCGCTTATATTTCCAGTAGTTTGAGTGTAATCAACTTTTGATACATTATCAATCATATGTAATACTATTATAAACCATTGTGAAATCTCAACAATGATATATATTATAAGAGCGATGGACATTTAAATGATGTTGCGAATATCCCGGACGCCATATTGGAAAAAAAAAACAGAACGTTGAATCTTAGAGAGTTTCTGAGAAAAAAAACTCAGCTTGTAGGCATTTATTCCCGGCGTTGATCTATTTTTGTTAACCCTGTGCTGTTGAGCTACATTATTAATTTATTTCTAGTAATCTGGTATTTCTCGGGATCAATAACTCAAAACTTTAAATTTTGAGTGGATTTCATATCAGTTATTTTACATACAGCGTTACTCCTAAAATATATAGATCGGTTTTGTCTGACGTATGAAATTCAGTTTTGTGAGTGATTCAAAAGAAAGGGGAAATGTACAACCGTCGCCCCCAAATATATAAACACGTCTATAAAATCCTTACTAATTAATGTATTGCTTGAATATTTCAGGTTGGATAATTATTTTTGTACTTATGCATCATCGCTTATCAAGGCATAAAGGACACTCGAGGATAGGGTTTAATGAGTTTGTTAGGTGGACGGTGAGACAAGCCAAGTCATGGCTTGTCTCACCGTCCACGTTAATAACGCCTGTTCGATCGAAAATGACGTGATACACTTTGGTTGGGTAGACGAGACATGCAAAAAATTCAGTGATTAAAAACTTTTTAAAAATGTTTAAAAATGTTTAAAAAATGAATTCAAATGACTAAAAAAGGAACACAATCCAATTTATCCTGAAACTTAACTTTATTCTATGTAAATTTATAAAACCAACAACACGAACAATAAAAATTGGTGCTTATTTAGAACAGGGTCCCTGGAAAAAATTATTTTCATGTAAAATCAGTATGTTGTACTTACTCAGGCATAGTTTCTCACTCACGGTACGCAAAAGAATTTAAAAATATCAAGTAGAACTTTAAATAGAACGATTTTTCCATTTCCATGAGGGCGATGTACAACGTCTATTCGCCGACATTTTGGGTGTGAGCGATCGATAGAATAGCCAAGGGCAATAAGCACCTACATTTTATTAATCTATAAAATTATATCGTGGAAAGTAACCCGGTGAAGAAATCAAAAATAATTATTTAATTTTCATTTTTTTTATTTAATAAATATATATTTTATTATTAATGCATATGTGTTTCTTTCTTTCTTAAATTATAACAATAACAACGGAGTTATTGCCCTTGGCTATTCCATCGATCGCTCACACCCAAAATGTCGGCGAATAGACGTTGTACATCGCCCTTATGGAAATGGAAAAATCGTTCTAATTAAAGTTCTACTTGATATTTTTTAATTCTTTTGCGTACCGTGAGTGAGAAACTATGCCTGAGTAAGTACAAAATACTGATTTTACATGAAAATATTTTTTTCCAGGGACCCTGTTCTAAATAAGCACCTAAAAATTAATTAAAAAAGAATCGTTAAGTTGGGTGTTGTTTCTACGTTAAAGTAAATAAACACACCGTCGTTTCATGAATTTTAAAGAGTAAAATTCATTTATTTTGATTGTGAGCAATCTGAAATAAAATGTCTTCAAATGCAAATATGCAAAGGTAAGCAATTAAGATTATAATTTTTTAAGTTACAATATAAACCTATCTGTTGTATAGAAAATATTGTTGGTTACGATGTGTTTTTAACTTTTTAAGCAGAATACAATCAAATACTGCAATTATGAATTTAGGGAACAGACAACATTTAAATAAACAAACAGATTCAAAACAAACGATGATAATTTTAAAATTCCAACAAACGATTAATTAACAACAAATGAAAACTAACGATAAGTTTGTTTAAAAGTTTATATTGAATAGGTTAGCTCCAAAACTGGCTACCAAATTTATCTGACTAGTTTTTTTCCTGATTTACCAAGCAGCGACAGGGAAAATCAATCCACCGTATTAATTTGCTGTCTGATTTTTGCGGATTTTTATTTTTTTAATTTTGGAAAGTATTATGTTGTTTTCTAGTTTTTACGAATTAAATTGTATTGTTAAGACAATTTTTCCGGCAATATTCTATATTGGATACGTTATTATTATAATGTTTAATTTGAAATATATTTTAATTTCAGTTTTAATAAACATTGTTTGATTTTTTTTTGTTTCTTAAAAAAAACATACTCTCACTTACCCCTTCCAATAACCCTAAGCCCGAGTGGCAACATTTTTAATAAAAAGTTTGATTTTAATATTGGGATATTAATATTTGCCAAAATAAAAAATTCAAGAAAAAAAATCCGGAAAAATAAAACGAATTAAAACGGTGGATTAATTTGCTCTGTTACTGTTGGCAAATCAGATAAAACTAGTCTATAAAATTTGGGAGCTATTTAGAAAGCAAACCTTTTTAATATAAACGTTTAAAATGGGAAAGAAATTATAAATAAGTCATTTTAAAATGAAAAAAAACGTTAATTTACTTAAAAATGTGAAACAGACGAAATATTAAAAAAAACAGAGCAAATAAAACTCAAACAAATAATTTAAATATAAACAAATAATTTAAATATAACCAAATAATTTAAATATAAACAAATAATTTAAAAATAAACAAATAATTTAAATATAAACAAATAATTTAAATATAAACAAATAAGTTAAATATAAACAAATAATTTAAATATAAACAAATAATTTAAATATAAACAAATAATTTAAATATAAACAAATAATTTAAAAATAAACAAATAATTTAAATATAAACAAATAATTTAAATATAAACAAATAATTTAAATATAAACAAATAATTTAAATATAAACAAGTAATTTTAATATAAACAAATAATTTAAATATAAACAAATAATTTAAATATAAACAAGTAATTTAAATATAAACAAATAATTTAAATATAAACAAATAATTTAAATATAAACAAATAATTTAAATATAAACAAATAAATGAAACTCAAACAAATAAGTTTAATATAAACAAATAATTTAAATATAAACAAATAATTTAAATATAAACAAATAATTTAAAAATAAACAAATAATTTAAATATAAACAAATAATTTAAATATAAACAAATAATTTAAATATAAACAAGTAATTTAAATATAAACAAATACTTTAAATATAAACAAATAATTTAAAAATAAACAAATAATTTAAAAATAAACAAATAATTTAAATATAAACAAATAATTTAAAAATAAACAAATAATTTAAATATAAACAAATAATTTAAATATGAACAAATAATTTAAATATAAACAAGTAATGTAAATATAAACAAATAATTTAAATATAAACAAATAATTTAAATATAAACAAGTAATTTAAATATAAACAAATAATTTAGATATAAACAAATTATTTAAATATAAACAAATAATTTAAATATAAACAAATAATTTAAATATAAACAAATAAATGAAGCTCAAACAAATAATTTAAATATAAACAAATAATTTAAATATAAACAAATAATTTAAATATTAACAAATAATTTAAATAGAAACAAATAATTTAAATATAAATAAATAATTTAAATATAAACAAATAATTTAAATAGAAACAAATAATTTAAATATAAATAAATAATTTAAATATAAACAAATAATTTAAATATAAGTGAATAATTTAGATATAAACAAATAATTTTAATATAAACAAATAATTTAAATATAAACAAATAATTTAAATATAAACAAATAATTTAGACATAAACAAATAATTTAAATATAAACAAATAAATGACACTCAAACAAATAAGTTAAATATAAACAAATAATTTAAATATAAACAAATAATTTAAATATAAACAAATAATTTAAATATTAACAAATAATTTAAATATGAACAAATAATTTAAATATAAACAAATAATTTAAATATAAACAAATAATTTAAATATAAACAAATAATTTAAATATAAACAAATAATTTAAATATAAGCAAATAATTTAGATATAAACAAATAATTTAAATATAAACAAATAATTTAAATATAAACAAATAATTTAAATATAAACAAATAATTTAAATATAAACAAATAATTTAAATATAAACAAATAATTTAGACATAAACAAATAATTTAAATATAAACAAATAAATGACACTCAAACAAATAAGTTAAATATAAACAAATAATTTAAATATAAACAAATAATTTAGATATTAACAGATTATTTAAATATAAACAAATAATTTAAATATAAACAAATAATTTAAATATAAACAAATAAATGAAGCTCAAACAAATAATTTAAATATAAACAAATAATTTAAATATAAACAAATAATTTAAATATAAACAAATAATTTAAATATAAAAAAATAATTTAAATATAAATAAATAATAAAGTTACTTGTGCAGAAATAAACTTAAAACACTTAAACTCATAAAAAAATCTGTTAAAATTTATTTTTGAAGGTTAGAAATTTTCTTTTACTACTTAATTTATAATTATTACTATTATCATTTTTCTTACCACAAAAATGATTTAACAGATAATTTAAAAGGATCCAGACGAGCATTATTTCCAGTTTTTTTTCAATACTGTGATTCTGATCACGAGTCAACATTAAAATAACATTAGAGAACCCCTGTTTATCCTTTTAAAGTAGGAGTTTATTTCATGTATATCGAAATCTCGTTAAGCGACGACTAGCACCAACTATTGTTACGTCAGCAGAAAAACGAGACTCAATTGAAAGGCCTTCTCTTTCCGAAGGTCACGGACAAGCACTTTGAGGATTGCAGACGATGGTTTGAACTAGACAGAATCTTATCATCTCAGAAGATGACTCAACAAGGATTTGAAGAGTTCGAATGCAAAACGCGATAAATCCAATTTCTTTAAATTGAGACCTTAATCAAGAAAAGAACGAATATATTAAATATAGACTTCGAATATAAGCTTATTTTAATTGAAATCAAACATTAATTAATTCGGTATCATATTATGTAAAACATAATTTGTTTGTGTGGTCGAGTGTTGAAATGTCACACTTTTTATAGTGCTAGCTTGGCAATTTTTTAAATGGCGTTTATCGCGTTTTGCATTCAGACTATTCATTTGTTAACATTGGACGTGAAAGCGACAACGTTGTAGTCAGTTGGGAAGCAGCACCGTGGTATTGTGTTCCACAGACGAATAGTTCTTGGAAATAAACTTTGCTCATGGATGTTCCGTTTAGCTTTAGGTACACAGAGGAATAAAATTAGTTACATTAGAGTATTTTTTGCTGTGAATGTTTTACAGGGGAACCAGAGATTGGAGCTCAGTCGAGAATTTACCATGAAAATAACGATAGAGTAGAGAAAGACTAGTAATATCTCTTCCTGGCAAAGTAATTTAAAAAATTACTGGGACAATAAAAGACAAAATCAATGATGACTGTGCTCCAAGAGAAACTTTTGATGTCGTCAATATTCAGACAAAATAACATGTTTACAAGTAGGTCCACAAAGTGCCCGTGAAACAATCTTAAACCTGAACAGGGTAACAGAACCACTCGCATAGTGTCAACAGAAAGAGTATGTCAGAGCTATTAAAAATTTAGCACGTCGTATCTAGGTGTGATCATTGAATGGCGATAAAACTAATACTGTTAAACATTTATGACTGAAACTTGATGGGCAATTGAGGTATAGATTTGGAGTTTATTTGTACTAGATTCGGTTGAATTGCAAAATGGAGTGTGAGTTTTAGCAAATCCATGATTGTCATTTTTGATAACCGCTTTTTGGGGGTCACCCTATACCTCTTACCCTATTTGTTAAAAATTGGGGGAGTAGAACCGCTAGTACATAATTTTGTAAGTTGAAAGTAACAGGAAATAAAGTTTAGTCGGGGTCAACTTGGTGACATCAAGGCTAGCATCGATTCGACTGTGGGAATTGATAGAAACAAATGTGACGTCACATGGCTCAAAGAAAGAGTGAATGAGATAAGTCATCAGTTCGATTAGAAGCCTATAATTTTTTTTATTAAATGTCCTGATAAAATTAAACAGTAATTATTGACCTATTTCTGTCCCCGAAATTTTAGGTCAATAATTTGAAACAAGAACAAGGCGAATAAACCTTTTCTGTCTTCAACAGTTTTGTTTTGACTTGTTTTTTTCTCGAGCTATAAACGAACTCAATTGCAGGCGGCGTTTCCTCGGGTTGGCAAGATCACTCTGAAGGCCAGTACAGGAGCAAGCTGTACAAGGTTATATTCTTAAATTCCATGTATGACACAAGGTTAAAACGCAACAATTTTATATTTTGAAACTAATCAATATATTTTCATCATATTATATTATTATATCATATTATATTATTATATAATCATGTTATTAAATTATATTAAATTATTATATTATTATATTATTATATATTATATTATTATTTATTATTGTTTATTATTTATTATTATTAATTATTTATTTATTATTATTATTATTATTATTATTTATTATTATACATATTATAAACAAATATTATTATATATTATATATATTATAAACAATTATATATTATATTATATATATATATAAATATATATACATACATATCTACATATATACATATATATATACATGTACATACATATACATACATACATATACGTACATATATATACATATATATACATATATTATAAACAATTATTTTTATTATTATTATTTATTATTATACATTATTATTATTATTTATTACTTATTATTTATTATTATTTATATATTATTATTTATTATATAATTATTATATTATTATCAAACATAATTTTAATGAATAGCGTTTATTTCCAATAACTTAACGTGTGTAGAACACATTACTACGGTGCTGCTTCCCGGCAGACGAGAACATAGTCGTCTTCAAATCCGCTATCGACAAATATTTGTCATAAACCGTCCTCGTAAGTAATCTAATTTGTTCATTCCATTCATCAGTTTCAATCCTCTCATAATATTCTTCGTTATTTCGACTTACAGTACACTGATCTATTTAACCTTTATGTTCGAGTGGTTTTAGTCGTGATGAGTGCTGACTCATTAGTAAAAAACGCTATAAAACTAGTTAACTCATCCACCTAGATATATTACAGAAAAAAGAGCGAGAAAAAAGAATGAACAGAAACAGCAACTGATTGTAGGAATTAAGTGTTTTTTTTTACTAAGGCCCGAATACTATTCGAGGATAAGGGTTATTATAATGTCAGGTGGAGGGTGAGACAACACCGTGATGATTGGTAATGATGGTTGAAATTGGGCAGAATAGTATTATCACTTTGGTATATATCCGTTCTGATAGGGCGCGATCGAAATCAATTTTTAGTAGAGTTTATTTTTACTAAAGCGTCGCTACTCATACAGGCCCCAAAACCACTCGAGGACAAGGGTTAATGAGTGTCAGGTGGACGGTGAGTCAACACCGTGATGATTGGTAATGACGGTTTAAATTGGGCAGAATTTGATAATTTAAAAAGACGGCTCAACAAGAATTTGTTTACATTAAACTTGTTGTAGTCAGCTAGCAAACAGCCTCGCGGTATTGCGTTCCACAGACGAGTAGTTTAGGAAATAAACTTTGCTCGTGGAAGTTTCGTTCAGTTTTAGGCAGAGAGAGAGAGAGAGAGAGAGAGACAGAGAGAGAGAGAAAGAAAGAAAGAAAGAGAGAGAGAGAGAAAGAAAGGAAAATTATTGATATTGGTTGTAGCTAGACGAGTTTTGGTTGTGAATGCCTAATAGGAAGGGACCATAGATTAAAGCTAAGTCGAGTACCTGCCATGAAAATAACGGGCAACCTTTTCAGAGTGAGGGCCAGATGAGGGTCGGAGTGAAAAACGAAATCTCAGAATTACTATATTTTGTTTACATGAATACATTGTAGAAAAATTGCATTGAACACTCTACAAATCTGATATTTTTTTCAAGAGACTTCTGTATGTTATGTTATAAAAAGCCGCCGACGAAGAGCCATTTTGGAATCATAAAAAATAATGACGGGGGAAGTAGCAAGTTGATCCAGCATTCGTTTTGACACACCTCACATAGGTTCTATGCTTCATGACCTTTCCTCGTCTCTCGTTTTCTCTTTGCCTCTCTCTTTCTCTTTTTCTATTTTCATCTCTTAATAGTTAAAGAAAAATGAAATATACATGCATCATCGCTCGCTGATATTCACACATTTTTAACCCACTGTAAATCTTAATTGAAACCTACTTTTACGTCTATGTCACAAAATGATATGAGTTTTACTGGGAGGTCCGCGAGCCGGATTGCAATAATAAAGCCTAGTAGGGTGGCGGGCCGGATGTGGTCACCTGGCCGGAGGTTGCCCGCCCTTGGAATAGAGACACGTCTCTTATGTGAGAAATAGGTAGTAGGGAGGAGAAGAGGACATCGCCCACTAGATTTCGAAGCCGGTTTTGTACTCTGTCAAAGCATGACAAGCAATAGAAATTACATGGTGATAATTAAAGAAGCAAAGATAAATGCTACAAAGATAAATGACCAGAAAAATAAAAGAAAGGGAAAGGAGCGTAGGAGAGCGTATTGGTGAATGATAAGAAGTATGGAGCGAACCGGATGTAGACAAAGAAGAAAAGATGAGGATGATAAAAAGAATAACAGATTGATGCTAAACGATAGAAAACGCTGGATGATATTTCAAACGTTAAGAAAGCAAATATCCGAAAAGAAAAAGAGTAATACGAAAATGAAAAACCAAAAGTTAGGAAGACACATGAAAAAAGAAATATCGAAAAATATCGAAAGAAGAAGAAAATACATAAGTAAATAATAAAAATAACTTGATAAATACAAAAATAAAAACAGAAAGAAAACACGCATTACAGAGAGAGGGGGGATAAAGGGGGATAGAGAGAAAGAGAAAGAAATAAGAGGACGTAAAGGGGAAAAAAGGAACAGAGAGTCGACGATAGATAGAGAGAGAGGAGAGAGAGAGGGAGAGAGATAGGGGGAGAGCGAGTGAGAGAGGGAGAGAGAAATCTGGCAGTGTAAGGTCTAAATGAACTATCAGAACTTAACATTTTTAAAAATTCTTATGAAAAAATAATAAAAACAGAAAACATATAACAGCACGATGCAGAGAGAGAGAGAAAGAGAGAGAGAGAGAGAAAGAAAGAGAGA
>OY744517.1:34249397-34299397 GCA_963556195.1 Sepiola atlantica | reverse complement strand
CTTGTTTCTCCAATAAATCTTTTAAACTTAGACCACGTGAAGTTAGCTCTGAATTGGTCATCTTTCTGGCCTTTTTAACTTTTAGTTATTGTTGTAACAATAACAAATAAGTTAAAAAAACTGTTATATATATATATATATATATATATATATATATATATATATATATATATATATATATGAATAGATTCGGGATCAACAAAATGCGAACATTGTTCTAAGTGTTCAAATCCAACGATTATAAGGCGTGCGATCGTGTCCAAGACGATTTAGAAATACTTTATATTATTTTTCACAATGGTTCATAAGACTTCAAACCGTTTGTTCTTCAGTTCCTTTCACAAAGTCACATAGAGAAGCCATTCAAGAAAATATTTGTTTTCCGTATTACTCGATAGAAACATGTCTTTAAACAATATCAGAGCCACAAGGTCCAATAAATGATAAGAGAAAACAGAATAATTAGAAAAAATAATTAATAAAAGAAATAGTAATTATAATAAATAACAATTAGAAAAATAATACTCATTTTATTCAGAAAAGAATAAGGATGGAAATAAATAAAAGTAAAAATGAAAAAAGAAGAAATACAAAATAAAAATAAAACGAAAAACACACAATATCTACATACACGTGCACAGATATACACACATATATAATATACACCAACATTAAAAGCGATTTGCAATAGAAGACAAACAATTATTTATATATATGTTTTCATGTACAAATAACTTATATTCATATATATAGAAGAGAAAATGACAAAAATTAAGAAAAAAAGACCATAAAGAAAACCAAAGATTTCTAATCACCATCCAGACATCACACCCAGCTAATACCATACTTGCTTTTTATGTGAGATTGAAAAAAAATAGATAGTTGTAAGCACTCTTCTTTCGCTTGTTTATTTTTGTTCTTTCCAGCTTCTCGTCAATCTGCTCTATGCATTGCCTTCAGCCTTCTTTGTATATATATATATATATATATATATATATATATATATATATATATATATATATATATATATATATATATATATATATATATATATATATATATATATGTAAGCTATGAAAATATATTTAGGGAAATTAAGCTACACAGAGGCTTCCGCGTTTCATCACCAGGGGAATCTTCATCTGTGTAGCTTAATTGCCACAAATATATTTTCATAGCTTACTACCTAGCTCTATTTACGTATCGAGCACTGTTGAAATAAATACTGAAACTTGATACATAAACCATTATATCTCCTTATAAAATTGTATGTGGATACATGAAATAGTAATATATATATAACCACAGACATCTGTTTCATCCTCATCAGCATTCATCATGTGGCTGGGAAACAGCCTACATATCAACGCCACAATTCGAAATCATATTGTAGTCCGGTATCTTTATACTGTGCCACGTTTTTCGGTTACGTCATCAATTGCACACCCTGATGATGGCGCCTGCTGTAACCGAAAGTACTTGGATCTTTTATTCTACCCTGACATTGTGTCAATTTATTAGTCTAGTTAGACCAACGTTGGGCACAATGATGAGATCCCTAGAGCAATTCTATGAATGGTGTAACCGGAAGACAACATCTTTTCTGATGATGGCACGTATATTTTTAAACTCTTTCGACAATCCAATACATATCAGATTTTAATGAAGCTTTCGGCCATTATCAATTGGAAATTATTTATTTTAAAGATGTAGTTTTTCGTAATACTTCATTTTGTCACATTTATTTATATCATTTTGGGTTATATAGTCAACATTGTCTATCAAAAGAAACATATTTTAAGGGTTTGAGATAAGGGGGTAATTCACAATAATGCCTCCCATGGAACCCTTTTCTGTTTGAAAACATTCACTCCATATCCAACCAGAAGAAACCCGATTGTAAGCCGCATGTCGGTTCATCTTGGCATTAATGAAATTTGCAGAATTAACCCTAACCCTAACCCCTAACCCTAACCCTACCCCCTAATTCTAACCCTAACCCTTACCCTAACCCTAACCCTAAACCCTAACCCTAACCCCAACCCTAACTCTAGCCCTAAGCCTAACCATAAGCCTAACTCTAACCCTAACCCCTAAACCCTAACCCTAACCCTAACTCCTAACCCTAACCCTAACCCTAAACCCTAACCCTAACCCTAACCCCAACCCTAACTCTAGCCCTAAGCCTAACCATAAGCCTAACTCTAACCCTAACCCCTAAACCCTAACCCTAACCCTAACTCCTAACCCTAACCCTAACCCTAACCTAACCCTAACCCTAAACCCTAAACCCTAACCCTAACCCTAAACCCTAAACCCTAACCCTAACGCTAAACCCTAAACCCTAAGCCTAACCCCTAACCCCTAACCCTAACCCTAACCCTAACCCTAACCCCTAATCCTAACCCCTAATCCTAACCCCTAACCGTAACCCTAACCCTAACCTTAACCTTAACCTTAACCCCCTAACCCTAACCCTAACCCGAACCCTAACCCTAACCCTAACCCTAACCTAACCCTTACCTTTATCACTCCTACAGAGTTTACATTCATGTTTCGTGTAACCTCTTTCCCTTACAGAAGAACGATCAAAGAAAAATAATTTGACAAAAGCAATTTTAAAATATGAGCATTTAAATGCAATAGGTTTGACAAAAATAATTATAAAATATGAGATTAAGAAAAAAAATCCAGATTTGACCAATATATAAATACAAGATATAAGTAACAGGTTTGACAAACGCTATTATGAGATATGAATTATAAAATATGGAAAAAATAACATTTCATTATAAAGACGTAATAATAAACGAAGAGGCTATTTTGCCGGTCCCGGCAGAATAACGAGCCCTTGTTATTCAGCCAGCTTATGTTTTTTTTAACCTAACTGTTATGGGTAATGAAATAGATAAAGACATAAAGACAAATAGTTAATAACAATTTCAGCATATGAACTGAATGTATCTCCAACACTAAGTTCCATTATAAGCTTTTTCGAACATAAGATTTTGAATTAGAATTAATAACTGAATAATAGATGCTGCTTAAAAAAAAGGCAAAAGTAAAGTTGTTTTTTTAATCAAATTTCCCAACACTAGTTTTGGGTTCAGTTTTTGTCAAATAATGAAGTTATTAAGTTGTTTAATTGAATTAAAAAAAGAATTATTTACAAGGAAAAACTTTGATGTAAAATTCTGATTTTCTTAAAGAAGAAAAACTTCGATAATGTTAAAATATCAAGAAAAAACACTGGATTTAAACAATTTCTATTTTAAAATGTGAGGTGAAGATTAAGAAAGAAGAGAACTTACAATTGGAAATCGTAAAAAATATACACCAAAATTCGAATAAAACTTATACAAAAAAATCAATGCTGACTGTTTGTTTGATAAAAAAATTGAACAAACTGTTCGTTTTTATAAATTTTAAATTATTAAAAAAATCACTGTTAGCTATTCATCTTATAAAATGTTACATTATTAAATAATTATTTATCCAATTAAAAAAAAAAAATTTTTTATTGGAAAAATGTTGAAATAAAAATTATCTTTTTTACGTCGAGTAGATAGAAACAAACACATAAGTATTGAAGATTTGTTTATTTTTTTTCAGTTTATTTATCTTCGTTTAATTAGTTCCCTTTTATTGGAAAAATGGTCGAATGAAACTTATCTTTTTCGTAAGTCGTGGCGAAAATCGCCACATTAATTATTTATTTAATTTAAATAAAATAGTCAGAAGTTTTAATTATTTCATTTTTATTGGAAAAATGTTGAAATTAAAATAAACCGGCAGTTAAGTTGACTCGTGAAATCTTGACTGTAAGTGTAACAGTTAGGTTAAATAAACATGAACCGGCAAAATAACAGCCCCATCGTTATTCTGCCAGGACCGGCAAAATAACGAGGGGTCGTTATGTTGTCGGTCTCGGCAAAATAGCCTATTCGAATAATAAAATGTAGTCTTCATCAATAAAATAGGCTTGAAAAAAGTAATACGGTTTGACAAAAGTACATATAATATATTCACTCAGGAAAAAAACTTCTTTTTTTTACAAAAGCTATTAAAGGTTAAGAAGTTTGGAAATAAAATTGGTTTTAAAAACGCAATGTAAACGTATAGGTGTAATTAAATAACATTTATTTATTTAAAATTATTAATGAATTATCTCCCTTAAACCATTTGGATAATTTAGGAATGTTATTTTTTAAAGTATTTATTTTAATTTATTCATTTATTTAAAAAATTCTCTTCGATATAAGAGAACGTTTTCACACAACAAAGACGTAAGACGCTCAGCCGTTAAAAACAAAAACAAAAAACAGACGAAACGCTGAATCATCAAACGACACGTGAGACGCTAAGCCGTTGAAAAGTCAGTGGTTTTAATTTCATTGAACAGTTTGATTGAAATGCGATTCAGATAATGGGGCCTCACATCAGTGAGGGGGGCGATAGGCAAAAAAGCCGTCGAGATAAAGGCTCTGAAACGGTGTGTATTCTCTCCTAATGACCCGACATTGTCTGGAGGCTGAAATGAAGTATTCTACCAGTAAAACAGCCAAGGAAATATATAAATATACTACCCACAAGGTAATCTGTTTCTTTCAAACAACAATAACTTCTGTTATCAGCTCGCTTCATAGCGAGTTTCTGCTACTGTTCCGGTAGCTAGTTTCATTCTATAAGCTATGGTTAAATAGAATTCACCATTCTTTCTACAATCAAACCATATTTAGTAACAATATACTTCATCCTGTGCCTGACTTGTCCACCAAGTTTCAGTTAGTACAGACTGTTTCCGTCAACAGTATTTGTTTTATCGTTGTTTAATAATCAGCAGGCCTGCATATGAGGTGCAAAATTGTCAGTAAGTCTCACACATTCCGATCTTGGCAATGCCCTAATTTTAACCGTGATGCACCTCATCAGTTCAGGAATAGTTTTGAGATTGTTTCGATGTTTATCATTTTTCAGATATCCTCACACACAAATATCTGGAGAATTGAGAAGTCTATTCAGCATAACACCTTTTACTCATGAGATGATCACCAAAGTGCCCCAGCATATAATTGAACAATGATTAACTGAATACTGTTGGCTACTAATTTCTGAAACTTGTTGGGCGAGTCAAGCATCGACCGACAGTTATTTGTACCAAATCTGGTTCAATTGCAGTAACAAAAACTGAAATTTATTTTAAAATCCCATAGGTAGTATTTAGTGTATGTTTATGGTGGGTTTGGGACACCTTGTATGGAAAGAACTTAAAGTATAAAGGTTAGGGTTAAGGTTAGGTTTGGTAAAATTTAGTGTGTGTGTCTGGTGGGTTGGGGGCACCTTGTATGGAAAGAACTTAAAGTGTGAGTAATTTATTGTGTGTGTCCGGTGGGTTGGAAGCACCTCGTATAGAAAGAACTTGCAGTGCAAGGGTAAGGGTTAGGTTGGGTAGAATTTAGTGTGTGTATGTAGGGTCGGTTGGGGGCACATTGTATGGAGAGAACTTAAAGTGTAAAGTTTAGTGTTAGGATTAGGATTAGGGTTAGGGTTAAGGTAAGGTTAGATAGAATTTAGTGTGTGTGTCTGGTGGGTTGGGGAGAACCTTGTCTGAAAAAACTTAAAGTGTGACATTTGAAATTGGAGAAAATCTTCCAAGAATTTTAACACGTTCCAAAAATAAAATATTTAAAAAAAAATGTAAAACATTTAATTATTTTGCAAATAAAATACAACGACTGTTGTGCCCTAAAACATTTTCGGTTGAAAAATGTATTTTTAATAGATTTTTAATTTCCGCATTTTATTTCACATTAACTTATTAATATTTAAAATTTTAATTAAGAATTGCATACTCGTTATTTCCACATGAAATTAACTAGGGCTAGTTATCATAGTGAAAGTAACAAATCGTTAACCACATACACTAAATACTAATGTCTTTAGAGTATATATATATATATATATATATATATATATATATATATATATATATATATAGGCAACATCTTCTCTTGCAAGCAAGTATTGTTGAATATAAGAGACAACTTATGTCTAGATATCCTTTGGTAGATCCTTTCAATAGTCCGAATCAGGATCTTAGTTTCGGAGGGGAATTGGCTGATGAATTTGCCATAGTTTTGAGTTGTATCCCAAGTACTTTCAGACCCATCCGGGTCCATCTTCAGGCGAATGTGGATAATCAGGTACATAATTGAGAAACTCCTAGAAGAAAATACAAAAATCTTAGGATATAGTACTAACAAACAAAAACGCTATATATTAGAAGCCCTATATATAAAAAACAACAAAAACTTATTAACAGAATTAACTTTAATGCCAGTAATAATATACTAAAATGTCTATAATTCTAACTATATTACATAATTTCCGCCAAAACCATCTATAATACTAACACATGGTCTGTACCTGATTATCCTCATTCACCTGAAGATGAACCCGGATGTGTCTGAAAGTACTTGGGAGACAAATCAAAACTATATAAAATTCATCAGCCATTTTGATTCAGACAATTGAAAGGATCTACCAAAAGATTTCCAGACATAAGTTGTCTCATATATATATATATATATATATATATATATATATATATATATATATATATATATATATATATATATATATATGCCAATTTCCCTATTTTTATTATTTTTATTATTTTTATTATTTATTATTTTTTATCGGTCAATCCATAATTCTCCTTGCGAGCCTAAGACTAATTTTATTATCTCTTTTTCATCTTTTATTTTCTTATTTCTACTTTTAATTCTATTTTTATTTTTACTTTTTTAATTTTTCAATTTTTAATTTTTATTCTTACTATTCATTTTTCTAGCTCTACCCTTCAAATATATTTTGCCTCATTGTTTATATTTAAGGTCATCTGATTTAACAACTAACCCCTGAACTCTGTTCATAGACTCATTCTGGTATTTTAACTCTCCCTCCTAACATTCGTTGACACCCCCACTCCATTCTTCCCCTTTTTTAGTTGAACCCTAATTCGCGCTAACATCCAATTTCAACTTTATGCGACTCACACTCTTAGTTTTAACCGCAGTCTTTCACCGCACCCGTTCCCTTTCTCCTCCTTCGTACCCGTTCCTTTCTCCTCCTCCACACCCCTTACTCGTTACTTCCCTGCCCACTGGCCGCATATGAGTTTCTGCTTTTCTTCATTTCAAGCCGGCTTTCTCAACGGGCTAGCTTTAAAATATTTTCGCTGACTTTTTCCCATTTTAAATCACTTTTCCTTGATATCTCAGCCCAGGAAGTATTTTTAATGGCGAATATTTTCCACCTCACTCTTCTCTGAGCCTGCCTGCATCCACGAGCGTACCTATATTTGGACTTTTTACCCTTTGGATTTTCTATTTTCGCTGCACCTGAAGTTGTGGCTTCTTGGAATTTAACTTTGAATCCTCTCTCATAACATCTCGTGCCTTTAACGACCTACCTATCTACATCTTATTCTCTCCGCTGGACTTTTCGACACCGGACTTTTTAGCAATCGGACATTTGCTTGCATTCAGGCAGAGTTTTGCCCTGTGTTTCTTTCCCTACAACTTTTATTTTATTTTTTCAAATTTTAAATCTTGGCCTTTGCCAACTTATCTATCTCAGCGACTTCCTCTGATGATAAGATTTTGATCTTTGAAAAGCCTGGCTTAAGGAAAATTTAACTTGAATAAATTGCCTTTTTGCGGAATATACCTTGCTCTGAGCAATTGAATTGAATTTTTATTTGGCTTTTGCTTCTCTAATTCTATTCCATTCTTCTTCATATCTACCTGCTCTATCCTGGATATTGAGCTGTATACTCTTCACAATAGGTTTTACTTTTCCTAAAAGTTCGCTTTTAGTACACCACTTCACATATATATATATATATATATATATATATATATATATATATATATATATATATATATATATATATAGATATTGACCTTTCTCTTTCTTTTTCTCTCTCTCTCTATATATAAATAGAGATGGATAGATAGATATATAGATGGATAGATAGATAGATAGATAGATAGATAGATAGATAGATGGAGATGGATATATATTTATGACAGTTAAGGTACACAGAAGCATTCCGCTTTTCATCCCCGCAGTTAGCCGGGCGATACCATGCGGGGATAAAACGCGGCTTCATCAGTGTAGTTTAATTGCCAAAAATAGATTTTACTACTTAGATCTAATCACGTATTGAGCACTTTTTAAATAAATACTGAAAATCTATACACAATATATCATACCACCTTAAAATATACGTGTATACATAGAAATAATAAAAATCATATATATATATATATATATATATATATATATATATATATATATATATATATAAGGATTATTAATGTTCTTTTTTCTTTATAGCAGTTTCGTCATCAATTCAGACAAACAAGGTATACAAAAGATATCTTGAAAATTCGGAGGAAAATACATCATCAGGAGAAAAGGACAAAATAGCATCTAATGAAACGGCTGTAAAGAAAATAGACATCTTCACGCCTGACAGATATGGTCACTGACATCTGAATTCTATTCTTTGTTCATAAATGCTCTGGAATTAAAAAATAATATCTACTGAAAATTATACTAAAGCTTATAATTAAATTAAAATATATATATATATATCATTTATTTAGACTGTATATTACATATTTCAGCAATGTACCGCGGTTTCATCCAAAAGAGCAGATTTAGACATCTTTAGTAAATTTCCGTGCCCAGTGAAATCACGGCAAGCCGAAATGATTGTAGTCACGCCCGACAGGTAATGGCGTCAACAATGACAGAAAAACGGTGCATCTCTGAGAGCGTCCCCGAAAAAATCCGGTGTGGGATAGTGATTAACTAAGGCGCAAGGAAGGCCTTCATTTTATTCCCCAGCAGGTTTTATTTATTATTTATTTATCTGTTAGCAAGTTTTATTTATTTATTTATTTATCTGTTTTTTTTTTGTAATGTTATTATTATACCTGAAAAAATACGAAAAGGGTTGCTATATAGTTTACCGTTTGAGCCTGTGAAACTAGTGTGCTTATTTGTTGTCGTTTTTGGGAATAAAGTTATGTGTCGGATTAATTGTTCGATATAGAGCTGAAAGAGATTATTCAAATATGTTTTTATCGACTTAACGTGTTTGTTTATTTAACGTGTTTGTTTATTTTTGTTTATTGAATTGGTGTTTTCGTATTTTCTGTTCTTTTTGTAATGTTATTGTTATATCTGGTCTGAAAAAATACGAAAGGAGCGGCCATATAGTATTCCGTTTGGTCTGTGGAATTAGGGTGCCCTTTTGTTTTCGTTTTTGGGAATAAAATTATGTATCGGATTAATTGTTCGGTATAGTGTTGGAAAGCAGGATGCAATAATGTTTTTATGGACTTAACGTGTTTGTTTATTTTTGTTTATTAAATTGGTGTTTTCGTATTTTCTAGATCTTAATGGGAAGCGGTGTTTCGTTGATATGTCCCGTTTATAACCAGTAGTGTTGAAAACAAAAACAAAAAACAAAAAAAAACAACAACAAAAAAATTGTTATAAACGGAATGATGAATACTATCTGTTATTTTCGTTTGAAGGGTATAAGTTTAGCCTCTTTATTAATGGTGTGTTTATAATATTAATATTTGTATTTATATTTATATTTATATTTATATTTAGTGTAATTCATTAAATTCTTTATCTTGTTATTTTACTCGGAAATAAACCTATATACACACACACGAGCATGGAACCACAAGCATGCCTATACACAACATCTGCACATGCGTGCATGTACACACATCTTCGCTCACATGTACGGGGGTTATTAATTTACTATTTTTTATTTTTTGTGTTTTTAATTTAATCTTTTATTTATTATATCAATATTATTTTATATTTTCTATTTATTAATAATCTTCTCCTATACATACACACGCGCACTCGCACACACATCTGGACGTATACGTACGCCTGTACATTCATCCTTATTTATACAGGGGTGGGCGGGTGATTTGAGAATCTATTATATGGATTGTATGAAGCAGGGGTGGGTGGGGGGTTTAGGGGTTAAGACAACTTTGTGGTGTATCTGTATTCCCGTGATAGGAGGGTCACGTGGACGTGGGGTATCTGCTGATAAATGTATATATCTCTGTGGATGGGGTTAGTTTTAGTATGGATGATGTGATTATCTGTGGTGAAAGGGTGCGACAGCGCAGATATATGCGACCTGATTGGGCTTTTCATCCTACACTCTTTACAAAATAAGTTCCCTTACCAAGAGTTCGGCCTCTACCGAGACGACGGCCTATGCCTATCCCGCAACAACAACGCACAAGAACTCGACAGATTCAGGAAACAGTTAACCGCATTCCAAGAAATCGGATTTAACGTCACTTTAGACACCAACTTGACTAGCGTAGATTTTTTAGATGTATCCCTTGACCTGACCAACAATTCAACTAGGCCATCCCACAAACCCACCGACCAACTCCGGTACATCCACACCAAATCCTGCCACCCCCACTCATATTTAAGAACCTTATACCCAATATTAGTAAAAGAATTTCAAGCCTTTCATCCACACCTGAGATTTTCCAACAAGCCGCCCCGTATTACAATAATGCCTTCATTGAGAGCGGTTATAACGAAAAAATATCCTACATACCCAACCAATCCACCAGCCATCACAGACGACAAAAGACATAGAAATATTATCTGGTTCGCCCCCCCCCCTTTTCCCTCAGCGTCAAATATAGCGTAGGTTAGCAATTTCTCAAACTAATAGACAAGCACGTCCCGCCATCAAATAATCTCCATAAACTTTTAAACAGAAATACAGTAAAAACTAGCTATTCATGTTTTCAGTCCGTGGGATCCATTCTGACCTCCAAACCACCAACTAATTCACCCAACCCCCGTTGCTCTTGCAAAAGAGGTGAGACCTGCCCCTTGGGCGGAGGATGAACAGTCAGCTCCGTTGTTTACGAAGCCAAGGTTATATCCGGGGTGGATACCAAAAGGGAGGATATATACATCGGAATGACCCAAGGATCTTTTAGACAAAGACTCTACGCCCATAACAACACTTTTAAATACCCCCAAAAAGACCACATAACCACACTGGCAACCCACGTATGGGATCTCAAGAGGTCCAACACCCCCTACAAAATAGAATAGAGAATTACGGACAAACCTAAATCCCACAGCCACACCTCCAGGACCTGCCCTTTGTGCACTACTGAGAAATTCAGAATTATACAAGCTATCAACAACCCTTCCATAAACTGCATGAACATAAAAACCGAGGTCTTCAGAAAATGCCCCCCACAGAAGAAAATTCCTTCTAGCCCAATGGTCTGATAACAATATTACATAACCCACCAATTATCCCTTAAACCAAATACCCCTGTATAAAGATAGTAAAGTATTTCTTAAAAACATATAAAATAACTAATCTCCCCAAGACCTCCGTAAACCCATAACAAAATTCCTATCTTTCTATTTACGTACAAAATAACCCCCCCAGATATATGTTAAACACACCCCGGGCGCGACTACATAAACCCTGCCTACCCTGATACAACCTAGTCCTAACCCAGATAAAACATTCATCAATGAACACCCCACCCTTTCACCACAGATAATCACAAAGTTGTCTTAACCCATAAACCCACCACCCACCACCCACCCCCGCTTCATACAATCCATATAATAGATTCTCAAATCACCCGCCCACCCATGTATAAATAAAGATGAATGTACAGGCGTACGTATACGTCCAGATGTGTGTACAAGCATGTGTGCGAGTGCGCGTGTGTATGTATAGGAGAAGATTATTAATAAATAGAAAATATAAAGTAATATTGATAAAATAAATAAAAGATTAAATTAAAAACACAAAAACTAAAAAAAATATTAAATTAATAACCCCCCGTACATGTGAGCGAAGATGTGTGTACATGCACGCATGTGCAGATGTTGTGTATAGGCATGCTTGTGGTTCCATGCTCGTGTGTGTATATAGGTTTATTTGCCGAGTGAAATAACAAGATAAAGAATTTAATGAATTACACTAAATATAAATATAAATACAAATATTAATATTATAAACACACCATTAATAAAGAGACTAAACTTATATCCCTCAAACGGAAATAACAGATAGTATTCATCATTCTGTTTATAACAATTTTTTGTTCTTTTTTGTTTTTTTTGTTTTTGTTTTCAACACTACTGGTTATAAACGGGACATATCAACGAAACACCGCTTCCCATTAAGATCTAGAAAATACGAAAACACCAATTTAATAAACAAAAATAAACAAACACGTTAAGTCCATAAAAACATTATTGCATCCTGCTTTCCAACACTATACCGAACAATTAATCCGATACATAATTTTATTCCCAAAAACGAAAACAAAAGGGCACCCTAATTCCACAGACCAAACGGAATACTATATGGCCGCTCCTTTCGTATTTTTTCAGACCAGATATAACAATAACATTACAAAAAGAACAGAAAATACGAAAACACCAATTCAATAAACAAAAATAAACAAACACGTTAAATAAACAAACACGTTAAGTCGATAAAAACATATTTGAATAATCTCTTTCAGCTCTATATCGAACAATTAATCCGACACATAACTTTATTCCCAAAAACGATAACAAATAAGCACACTAGTTTCACAGGCTCAAACGGTAAACTATATAGCAACCCTTTTCGTATTTTTTCAGGTATAATAATAACATTACAAAAAAAAAACAGATAAATAAATAAATAAAACTTGCTAACAGATAAATAAATAATAAATAAAACATGCTAGGGAAAAAAATGAAGGTCTCCCTTGAGACTTAGTTACTCACTATCCTACACCCGATTTTTTTCGGGGACGCTCTCAGAGATGCACCGTTTTTCTGTCATTGTTGACGCCATTACCTGTCAGGCGTGACTACAATCATTTCGGCTTGCCGATGATTCCACTGGGCACGGAAATTTACTAAAGATGTCTAAATCTGCTCTTTTGGATGAAACCGCGGTACATTGCTGAAATATGTAATATACAGTATCTAAATAAATTATATTATCTCTCTTATATGATCGAGCACTTTATTTGATTTCTTTTCATATACAACCTGACACACACTCTCTCTCTCTCTCTCTCTCTCTCTCTCTCTCTATATATATATATATATATATATATATATACGTATATTATGCTTCGGAATCTTTTAGATGAGGGTTGATAATTAGTAGAATTTTGTATATTCGGACTACTGTTCTCATCTTGGTTTTTTTAAACACAACGTTTCGGCCGATGTAACCTCCGACCTTCTTGAGGTGTACTTTGTCGAACTCGTGAATCGAAATTCCGTCCAGATTCCCGAGTTCGAAAGAAAGATTCCCGAGTTCGAAAAAGTACACCTGAAAGAGGTCGGAGGTTACATGGGCCGAAACCTTGTGATAAAAACACCCAAGATGAGAACAGTAGTCCGAATATACCAACTTCTACGAATATATATATATATATATAGATTATAAAAATAATATATATATATATATTGCCATAGATATATTTTCATAGCTTACTATTATATATATATATATATATATATATATATATATATATATATAGTTTTGGAAGTTTTTACAACCTTTAAAACTATATGAGAAAAAAAGAAAATTTTAGTCCCGAGTCTTTCGTTGGAAAGTTCTTTTATATATATAGATATTAAAATATCATATATATAAGTATTAGAAGAATACCCTTCTCCCAGGACGAGTAAAATGAATTCCTTGTATTGACAGTTTTGCAACATTTTTACATCTCTTTACGTAGAGTATAAACTCTTACGCTTAGCAGATGTGTCCGAAATTGCATAATGATCGGCTAATTTGCTTATGAGTGAATCCAGTAAATAAGAATATGTAAAAATATACATATACCTAACTTTATATAAAACGAGATATGTGTACATTTATCATCACTTGAATATAAACTTTTCAAAATCGGAACCAAGTCGAATTAAAAGAGCAGACACCGCACATAGAAACGGCTCAGTATCAATTTAGATACATCTTCAACCATAAAAATGTGGTTTATGTTGAGACTTTACTTCGGTTAGATCGAAGGAACCTGAGTGACAGGCTAAGTTTAAACTCGTATTTGTACGCGAAGAGCAATTATCGATTTTACTAATGCATTTCTTATAATTGGATCGCCCATGCAACTGCAGTCAAATATTAAGATAAGCTACTGTTTTTTAAATTTATTATTGTTATACATATATAGTACTAGAAGAATATACGTTTCAGTACGGTAAAAAAAAACTAATTCCCCGTAGAAGAACACATTGATGTCTCCTTACGAAGGTTAAAATCAATATATTATCCTTCTAAACCTTGTGTCTAAGAATAATATTCCAATTTTAATCAAAATCTATTGAATTATTCTCATTCTAAAAATGTCTAAAAGTTAAGGGTCAGGGTTAAGAGATCTTAAGAAAAATGGAAATTCAAAGTATCTTGCGTAATTGGTGTATACTTTTTTATTTATTAAATCGCTTCAGACAAGGCATGAAAATACAACTCCAAAGTCAAAACCTAGCGAACGATAAGTGTTAGATGGGTAGATTTCCGACCCAGAAAACAGCAATTATTTCCCCTTTGTCAGTAACATACAGATTATACATAAAATTTAATGGAAATCTGAAATATTTTAATGTTAAAATAAGAGGTTGTGCTTATATTATGCCTCCTAAAAATAAACCAAAGAAACTAGAATTTTTCGAACGTTTATTAATTGATGTCAATTAAGTATTGTAAAAGTTTCATAAAAATCAGAGGTATCTTAATTTTCACGAACGGCTTGCACCCCCACTTTGCCTTATTTTTAATCAAACTACACTAAAGGAAATATGTTGGATAATGGCCCTATGGGAATGCACCTATCTGTTGGAAATCGTTGGTTTGACTTGCGCGAATTAACGCGGGGGGCAGTCGAGTGCAGAATAGGGCCTGTTCTCACAGCCGGAAATAACAGACGTGACAAGGTCACCGTGTGACGAGATCCCAGATCAAGGGTCAGTGTGCACCTGCAAGAGGCTCTGTGACGTCATGGGCCCTTGCGTGGGAAACAGAGGGATCCGTGACGTCACTCGTTCTTCGGGAGAAGCGAGTTTCGTGAGTCTGAGTTTTGGAGGCAAACCGATGAGACGTAATTGTTACCATGTAAACTACAACAGATAAGGGAAATATTTCCCTAAGAAAATACAAGCGAGAGATATCCTTACTCCCCTCCAGGAATGGTTTAGGAAATAATTGTTAAGTAACTACGATAAAGTAGTGATTGCTCTCTCTCTCTCTCTCTCTCTCGACGTAATGAATGCCCTCAAGCCTATAAATAACTGACGCTTGTAATAAACACTGAAGTTGAAAGTTAAAAAGAATTGTTTGTCTTCAGAGTCCGTCTTGAAGTTTTCTTGTAGCGGCGATGTTCGGCAGAAGAAAGAAGAAATAATTCAACCACTAGACGACACGACCCTCTACACGGCGAGGGAGAAATCTAAAGGTATGCAAACAATATATGAACTATGTGATTTATGATGTTTAAAAAAATGACGAGTATTAAATGTGAACTGCAACGACCCTTTCCGGGACTAAATAGTAAACGTGAACCGCCGCGGCCCCAAGCAAAGAGCTATGTAACAAATGTAGCCAACATTAACCATCCGTAAGTGTGTTCTAAAATTCATAATGATCGTTTAATAAGTTTAGGATGTAATCCTGTAAATACAAACATATAAACATATACACATACATAACTTTATATAAATATAGATGTGTATATATATATATATATATATATATATATATATATATATATATAACGTAAAATATAATAACACGAAATTACATGATTGTCGATGCAATAATTTATTTCAACCTTGCGGTTTTATTCAAGCATCCAACTTAACAATTACATTTTTGAGCAGTCTCAAAAATGTAATTGTTAAGTTGGATGCTTGAATAAAACCGCAAGGTTGAAATAAATTATTGCATCGACAATCATGTAATTTCGTGTTATTATATTTTACGTTATTATTGCTCTGTTTACCACATTGAGCTCTCTTACCCGGATTTCTTCCTGGAATTATTCCATTATAACACTATATATATATATATATATATATTTATATATATACTATTAATGTACTATGTTATATTATATTTTCATGCGTATATCTTTACGCTATCTATGTATTGTATGTGTGCGTTGTTTCATGCGTGTGTTATATCCGATTATTTATATGTGTGTGTATATATATGAATTGATAGAGATGTACACGTCCTTAAGAAAATGTTTTTGAAATGTATTGTAAAATTAAAAAAAAACAAGAAACGTTATTATAATTTTTTAATATATATTTATCAAATGAATAAAATCATTTTTCATAAATATATGTCTCTGAGACTTTCGCCGTAAAACAGCCTTAACGAAGAGTTATTTACTTTCTTTTTTCCTCCCTCATATAACCCCACAAAATGAAGAAGAAAAAATTAACAGACACATGATTCGGACATACCAAAATTCGAACATTCAAATGTAAGACTATGGGTAAATAGATATTTATCTTGAATAATATGGTCAGCAAATAAAAATTATATTACAACAAAAATATATAAAATATAATAAATAATAAATAAATGAATATTGAATTCACTTCATCTTTAACAGCCTCCTCAGGAACTTGTTGATATTTTGTATATCACAAAAACGTATGTGACTGAGACAGGCAAAAACAATTGTATGCTAATGAAAACTTTTTTTTATGGATTTATGGAAAACGTTTCTCTGCATTTTGTGACATTAAATTGAATTAAAAGTTCTAGATCTTATAGTATTGAGCTATAACTTTAACTTTTATATATATATATATATATATATATATATATATATATATATATATATATATATATATATATCTGTATGGCTAGGTTCCCTTCCTCTTATCTACTTACCTTTCTGGTACCTAAGGTACTTAAGCTTTATTTTTTTATTTATTTATTTTTTAATGCAACGTTAATTCCTATATAATTCTATTGCTAGCTACCATATTGCAGAATGGTTCTTGAGTGTAGTGTTTAGATAGTATTATTTTTATTTTTTAAAATTATTATTATTGTTATAATTAATGTTATTTGATATGCAAATTATCATATCATACGGTAGCATTAAGGGTAATATATTATAATTATTAATTTATTATTATTGGTCCCGCGATTTATAAAATCGGGAGACCTATGTTTTGAGGCATTTCCGTCCGTCCGTCCGTCTGTCCATCCGTCCGTCCGTCCGTCCGGATTATTCTCCGCAACCATCCATTGAATTTCTCTGAAATTTTGCATGAAGTTGTAACTTTTATCAGGTTAGAAAGTGACATTCTCCGATTTTTGAAAAAAATCTGGTTAGCCCCCCCAGGGCGTCAAAAGGCCCCAAAATGGCAAAAAATGACAGTTTTTGCCCCATAACTTTTCATCCATCCATTCAATTTCTCTGAAACTTGGCCAAAATATGCAGGAAATTGTTCCTAGTAGAAAATAAGTATCGCTGACCTTGGAAAAAATCTGGTTCGCTCCCCCAGGGGGTACAATCGGGGGTCAAAAATGCCCCAAATTGCCCAAATTTATTGCATTTTACACTCGCCACATCGAGTCACATACAGGGGGGGGGGGACCACGCATGCGCGGCTTGTTATTATTTATTTATGTATATATTAGTGAAATTTTAAGCTGAATTATTTCGACACTTGATTATTGGGGAAATCGTAGTTTAATCAGTACCATTGGAGAGCCATGAATATTATAACTGTCATGTTTTTAAATCTCCGAAACAGTTACATGGTAAACAGCTGTGTTAATATTAGACGCTTAAGGTGTCCTGTTTTTGTTTCACTCTTCGATACTTAACCCCCCCCCCCTTTTTATTTTTTTTATTTACTTATTTTTTTATTTATTAATTTTCCAACGAATGTTAAGTCTGCAATATCTTGGATTTAGTTAGTTTCTCTGGGAATTTAAACTGCATTTTACTTTTTTTTGTTTAAAATGACTCAAAGCTTCTTTAGCCTATATATATATATATATATATATATATATATATATATATATATATATATATATATATATATATATATATATATATATATATATATATATGAGTTCATCCCCCTGTGAAAAGGCGCAGTATCAGAGCTGGCCGCCTTCCAAAAGTTTTCGCATGAAAAAGTGCACAATTGGTGGGTCCCATTAATTTTAACATTTTCCGTTTGATCAGCACCAGCTCTTTGATGAGAGTTCTCCGCCAAACAATACCAGGTAAAGAATAGGCGCGAATGGCATCGAACATTTTGGGACGTTTATGAATTCGTTCGATTCCTGTTCCGTTGCCAACGTGAAAGCAACCATGTCTGGCCGCCACCGCTGTCGTCACAATGCCCAATGCGCGCATGCGTCTTGCCTTTGTCTGAAATTAACAACAACAAAAAAAAAACAACAAAAAAACCCCGCAAAAGAAACAAAAACAAAACGACTGCATAATGTTAAATTGCTAATGTTATAAATGTATTTGTATTCATTGAATATGTAAACCGATCGCAATTGTAAAGAAGGTGACGATAGCATAGAACTCATAGTCACGTAATAGTTTTGAATGCACACACACACATATATATATAATATTTATAAATAAATATTAATTATTTATTACCTACAGACATCGATGTTTATATATATCGCAGATATATATCTGTGATATATATATACTGCGATATATATACTGAATATAACCAGAATATATATATTATATAATCATATATTTGACACTTATATTTATATTTGATCATATATTTATGTTTGTTTATTTATGTTATTTATTTACATATTTATGTAAATTTATTTATTTACATATTTATGTTATTTATTTTGTTTATTTATATTTGATCATAGCGACATATTTGACATATAACTATATATATTATATAACAAGAATATATATACTGCGATATATATATATATATATATATATATATAATATATATATGATATATATTAATTCTATAAATACATATTTATTAAATATTTATGCTATATATATATATATATATATATATATATATATATAAAAATATTAATTATTTATTACCTACAGACATCGATGTTTCATGCTAACGCAATCTTCAGTGCAGGAAGTTAATTCTCTACGGTCAGCGGGCTCGAACACCGATCACAAATAACCACTGATTTGTAGTCAAGAGCGTTCCTCCGTCGGCCAATCGAATTAGCTAATAAGTAAGGAGGAATTTAACTTTGTAAATACCGAGTCAGCGGGTATTTTACACGAGCAGTTGAAAGTGATCAACAAACTGTGTTTGGATCTTGCATATATATATACTAGAAGAATATCCATCCTAGGACAGATATTAAGTAATATGTACAGGATTTTGAGCTAGACATTTTAAAACTTAAGAGATACATTTATGGTCTATCCATCCCATTCGTAGCGAAACGTAATCTCTATCTCTCTCTTCAAAAACAAACTATAAAAATATACTATTGTGAATAGAAGCGTTTATTTTCCTTTTTACTTTGGTTCATGGAAACGCACGACATGCAACCCATCTCATTCTCTTTTCAGCTGGTAAGTCTTCGTTTCTATTGTCACACATGAATTTTACACTAGCGGGACCCTGTGGAAATTCCACAGTGTTTTCTACATCAATCTGTATAATTTACTATTAATAATATCATCCGGTGGCTAGAAATATGCACGTATTTTACTATATATATATACGCTTGCCCGGGCAGAATGAGTTCCAACGAGTATACACTCCTGTAAACGTAGGTTTACGATATATTGATGTATGGTAACAGGATGGAGTTTTCGTCACCAATACATCCAGGAAAGCTAGGGAGGAATTGCACTCACCTTCATATGTATACTTTAAAACTGTTTCAAACAATCTATCCTTATCCCTTATACTGTTCCCCTCTCCTAAATTTCAATATATCTGAGTAGGATAGACCTGATCTTTAATTTAACTAACTCTTTTCCCATTAATTTATTTACCCCTCTTTTCTCCTTGGTCATTTAATGTCCCTTCTAATTATTCATATAACCCTTAATTTGGTTTAAAAAAAAAAAAATTTTTTTTAAATTCTTTTAAATTAACTATTCCCTAGCTCCTTTTAAATTTAAAATTTTAATTTTTAATTTTTTGAATTTTTTAAATTTTAATCATTCACTCTCTCTCTCATACCTCTATTTATTTTACCATGCTTTTAACTAATTCTATTTTAACCCTGTTTAAACCCCCAGAAACCCTTACCGGTAACTACAATTTAATTCGTTTTAGCTGCTTCACTTGTCACCTCTGAAATGTTAGAAGCTCACTCATTTGAATTCTATTTTTAGAATACAATCTCCACACTCCTATCCCGCTTCAGATTAATCCTACCCTCCAAAACATATATCCTACCGCCCGCCCACACCCTCAACCACCCTGTCACTTTAACTTCATCCCCATACCAGCCTTCCTCCTGTTCCTTTGCCTTCTTTTTTATTTCCTCCCAACTCTCAAACCGGCTATTTAAACAATCCCGTACCTCATAAATCCTCCCCCTAACCCCAAATCTTTAACCAATATGCCTTTTTGTTTCATTTGGATTTAAACCTGGAACGAGATATCATCTGCCTTATTTGGTCCTGGAAGTATATAAAAAAATGGCCAATTTCTCCCTTTTCAATCCCCTTTAAGTGCGTCTGGACTCACCTATATTTTTAGCACTTTCTCCACACTGCTCCCACGCAAAGAGTTTTCTTCACATTCTACAATTCATTTGACTTCTTTTCAACGAAAATTTACCACCCGGACAATCTGCATATATTTTTCACGGAATTTTTCTTTCCATTCACTGCGTATTTTTAACAAAAATTCCTTAATAATAATTTTCATATTTTTCAAATATTTGAACTTGGTTTTTTTCGAAAGCCAACTTATCCATCTGTATTTCTCCTCTGATGATAAGATTTCGATCTTTGAAAAGCCTTGGCTTAAGGAAAGAATAATAAACACTAGTTTATTACTGAATACACTTTGCATTGAACAATTGAAATTTGAAATAAATTTGGACAATCGTCGCATATTAATCACTCTTTTTTCTTCTCTCTCTCTCTCTCTCTCTCTCTCTCTCTCTCTCTATATATATATATATATATATATATATATATATATATATATATATATTTCTATTATTTTTTTTTGGGGGGGGGTACAAAACTTTATTAATGAAAGGGAAGACGTGTTGTCATCTTTTTCGGAAATGTGAACTCACGTGTCACTCTCGTTTGGACGCGTTATTTTCTTGTGTATGTTAGTTTATATTTAGTGTAAGGAAGGTTTAATAAGGTTTGAAAAATGACAGTTGAGATCCAAACCAGAGGAGATCACAAAAGAGATATAAAATATACATATATAAAATATATATATATATGAAAAAACGAAAATAAAAACAAAAATAAAAATGAAAATAAACGAGAGTGACACGTGACTTCACATTTCCGAAACAGATGACAACAGAAGCTTAAGAGAGCCGGATGACTAAGTCCTTCCGTGTTTGAAACCGACGGTACGAATGTTGTACTAATTTTTCTGTATCAATATAAATACATATTTTTAATTTTTAACTTTAATTCTTAATTACTCGAGCACTCTGCTGCGATTTTTCCTACTATATTACATAGAAGTTATATATATATATATATATATATATATATATATATATATATATATATATATATATATATATGATTAACAAAGCCAGTTTAAGTTATTGATGAGCATACTTAAATTGTAAACAATCTTTTATTTGCATCCATATTATCAGTTCCGGCGATAAGATGTCCGCATGAAAATAAACGGTTAAGACGGAAATACAGAAATGCAAGCGAAGAGAGCAACGACGCCATTGCTATTTTAAATCGTCTATCACGAGTGAAAGAAAAATAAATATTCATAGCGTAGTTTTCTTGATCTAAATATTTCAGCTTTGAAGTTCTATGCAGCCAATCAGACGAATAGCATGTATTTATATATTAGCGAGACAACTTGGCATTGCAAGTATGTTGTTTGAAATAACACTAGTAGTATACAACGTTTGTTAATGGTTTGAGATCTGTTCTGTTCATGTTAATATCAAAGTAGTCCAGTATGAGTCCAGGACGAGTCGAAAAGGACAGCTGACACTATAATTCTTCTATTCTTTGGTTGAGAACCGAACGTAGACTTCTATAATGTTAATTATTATTTTTGGGGTTTGCAGCTGAGGACGAGTCTTAAAAGAGAGCTGAGTGTAAAATAGAAGAACATATGATATTAAATATATTTTTCTAATCGTGCTGTGCTTCTGCTAAGTTGTTACCTTTGAAAACAGCACAACCAAACCAGTAACAAACCTGCTTAGAGTTTGGATAGAGAGAGAGAAAGAGAGAGAGACAGAGAGGGAAAGACAGAGAGAGAGAGAGTGAGAAAGAGAAAGAGAAAAAGAGAGAGAGAGAGAGAAAGAGAGAGAGAGAGAGAGAGAGAGAGAGAAAGAAAGAAAGAGATATGAGGGGGATGGAGAGAGAGACAGAGAGAAAGAGAGAGATAGAGAGAGATAGAGGAGAGTCAGAAAAAGATATATATACATAGAGAGATAGAGTGAAAGAGAGAGAAAAAGATAAAGAGAAATAGAGAGAGAGAAAGAAGGAGAGAGAAATAAAGAGAAAGAAAGAAAGAGAGAAAGAAAGAGAGAGAAAGAGACAGAGAAAGAAAGAGAGAGAGAAAGAAAGAGAGAGAGAGAAAGAAAGAGAGAGAGAAAAAGAGAGAAAGAAAGAGAGAGAGAAAGAAAGAGAGAGAAAGAGAGAAAGAGAGAGAGAGAAAGAAGGCGAGAGAAAGAAAGAGAAAGAGAGAGAGAGAAAGAAGGACAGAGAAAGAAAGAGAAAGAGAGAGAGAAAGAAGGAGAGAGAGAAAGAGAGAAAGAAAGAGAGAGAAAGAAAGAGAGAGAGAGTAAGAGAAAGAGAGAGAGAGAGAGAGAGAAAGAGAGAGAAAGAGAGAGAAAGGGGGGGAGATAGATGCCCAGTTTTAGTTAAAACGACAAACGTTTTCTTCTACAATATAAATCAATTTTATTCAATCATTTTCATGAACACAACGAATGGTCCCGAAAGAGTTATGAAAACAGAAATACAAAACATTTTCAGTTCGTAGACATGTTTGTATCATACAAGAAAAGTTGAGTTGTTGTCTTTCATCTCGTCTGTAGGCCAAGTCATGGCTAAATGCGAGAAACGAAATATGACGTCTGGTCACGTAGACGTTTAAACACGGACTGTTATACATTGCTGGAAAAGGTTTGGGCGAAATCAAAAGTTGCCTACTACGTGTTCAAATCGAAATACTTATATATCATTCAGCGAGTTAGAACATGTAAGTGTGTCCTTACAGAATCACGCATTAATCACTCCGTGAGTGAGAACATGTTAGTGCCAAAGAAAATAGATCCTAATTACGAAACTGCTACAAGTTCTACGTAGAAGTATTTCGGTTTTGTTCTTCACTAGGAAATAGAAGAAAGAAGACTGTCATCTGCATGTTTTTACCAGGTATTTCGATAGGTGCCAGATCGAATTCAGAATTCCGAATACAAATAGTGAGAATGTCAGAATGAACAGTAAACACAATGCATTGCAATTTCTCACTATTAACTTAAATATATTCTACTATGTATAACATCAAATTAACAGGTACTTGTCAATGATATTTTATCATTCCCTCACATCATATACTCAAAATAACATACTCATCAAATTATAAAATATATGAAATAGTGACAAATGTAATATTTATTTCGCATTAATTATTGCAATGCCGTTACGTTTTCATTTTTCATCACATTCATTTTTAAAAAGTTAATAGAAAATAATTGGAGTTGAAATGAAATCGTTAAATTTACTAAAAGTGACATAATCATTTTAAAATCATACTGCGATCGACCCTTGCTATTAAAAAAATCATAAGTTGACTAATGCCGCTCTCTTGTTTGACGCGTGTGTTGGTCAATTTGTCGTGGAAATGTAGAGCTGAAATCACGATTGACTAAAACTATTGAAGGTAAAATCTCGATGAATTTTAACATTAAACAACAGATCATATATAAGTAAACAATGGTATGGTACATTCCAATGACCAAGTCTATATTCATATTTCTTGCCGAAATTCACAACAATTCAGTGTAAGTGCTCCGATGAACTGGCTACTCTGGTCCCCCCCCCCCTCGACGTAAATTCACTAGACCAACTCGACAATCATCTAAACCCCATCCATTCGCTGTTGAAGTCCCCAGATGCTGGAGAGCCTTCTACTCCAATAGCTTCTTTCCTCGTGCTGCTGGCCTCTGGGACTCCCTCCCTGCCCCCTGTTTCCCCGATAGTACCGACATGCAGAGGTTTAACACTAATGTAAACAGGTATCTCGCTGCACAGCTCCTAACTTAGAATGACGCTCTAAACCTACTCCCCAATTCTCAGTAGCCCCTTACATCTACAGTGGCATCCTGTCATGCCATCGATTTTCCGAACACTTTTCTTAGGATATGCTCGTAAGACCTAGTACAACTCTCAAAGCAACCCGTGATGGACATAACGCCCGGATGTTTCATCTACGTCCCACGGCTTTAATATTTGTTTGGTGTCATTTTTTCTTGATTTTGTGATCCTATCATAGAGGTAGTGTTTATCTATCCCTTTTTTGTTTCATTTTATTTCAGTCGAAGTTCTCAGAAATCAAATGGACCTCTTCCTGAGGCTAACACTTGATCTCTACATGAGACACATAGATATTCGAATATTTCATGAAAGTTCTCCTTTTCCTCTCAAACATTGAGTTAGTAAAGACGTTAAAAATATTAATTCCCTCTTCTTAATTGACCAGCTTGGTGCTGTTTCTAGAGGCAACTGCACTTGGAGAAGGTTCACTATTCATCATATAAGGCAGTGTGGAATAGCCATGCCGAGTGACCTTAATACTATGTTGTTTTAATATTTGGACAGGGTTTACTTGTAGAGGAAGTATCCTCATGTCAGGTTGTCCTGACAAACCCTTGTAGAGAGAGACCTTTGATACTCGAGGTAAGTGTCTTGTAGGCATTCAAGTTCTCTCCTCGTATGTAGAAATAACAGTGTAATATGAAACAGGTGTTTATAATAAAGAATATTGATTCATTTTATTTATCTTCCTTCCACAAGGTAAGATGTGACACAAGGTCGAGAAAGTGGGATTTGAAAAGCCAGCGCCCGAGAAGGTGAGCACTCTGGCCTACAAAAAATGCCTAGACAGTAAGTAATAAACTTACTCCTCCCCAAAGAGGGGATGCAAAGGCTGGGAAGGTGGACCTCCTCGAACTGCATAGGACAAACCCGTAGACCGGCGGAATCAAGCCCCGAAGGCCAAGACGATACCGGTCTATGGGGTGTAGTATCCATCGGATCAGCAATTGGCTTATAGCTTAGAAACCAACCGTTTCCCAACCTATGTTTATAAGAACTTATATAAAACATGATCCCTAAGTTATGCCATCTACTTCCCAAACACCCTTCGCACGACAGGGTCAATAAGGGTCGACGCTGTAAGTACAAATAACTGAACAATAACAAGCAGCCTTGTGTGACTTCAAAAGTATATTATCATGGCTGATCGAAGTCGCCATTTTTATCGTGTCTCCCTGAAAAGGACGCGAAACAAAGGTGCGTAGGTACTGCGTTGCTGGTTGGCTGGCTTTTCGCCGCTTTGTCTTGCTAAGATGGCCGCTCTGACTTTTATATCGTTTCGGTCAGATGTCGTTAAAAGTCTCATAAGGTGTGACACGGCATGGTCGTTGGTAATTTGTTAGTGGTTGGCGGAAGGAAAGGTACAACATTATTACGGCCGACTGGTCACATTCAGGCCTGTGCACTGGCGATAGGGAAGCGGGGGCAAGCGATAAAGGAAAAACCTCTTTACGTCGACCACAATGGAGATTTGAAGGAATGTTAGTAGTAGTTGGAGTTAGGGGGAAGAACGGTTGAAGAAAAGAGGACAGGCTGCCATTGGATAACGAATGGAGAACATATAGGCGCTTGCAGACAAAGAAAAAGAGACAGAGAAAGAATACGATGATACAGATAGATAGATAGATAGATAGATAGATAAATAGAAACACGGAAAGCGCGCATGCGACAGAGACGGAAAGAGAAAGAGAAAGAGAAAAAGAAAGAGAAAGAGAGTACATGAACTTCTGTAAGTATTTACCTACCTCTCACAGAGTAAAGTGTGACACAATGTCAGAAAGTGGGATTTGTCAAGTCAGCGCCTTAGAGGAAGATCACTTATGACCTTTAAAAATTGCCTGGGCAGCCCCGTCGGCATTCTCCGGTAGGGGCGCCTCAGGCGATTAGCAATAAACTAACCCCTTCTCAAAGGGTGAGAAGGCATAGTCTGGCAGGGTGAACCTCCTAGAATTGCACAAGACAAACCCATAGACTGGCTTAAATAAAGCCCCGAAGGCCAAGACGATACCGGTCTATAGAGTATAGCATCCATCGGAAGAGATACTACACTTTGATCTTGGCCAAGAGGCCAAAAACTTCTGTAAGAATAAAGATGTGAACGAACATTCTATATATATACTACTAAACTCTGTGGATCTTTGTTTGTTTATATCCTTGTTTGTTTGTTTATTTGTTTATCAGCATACACAATGGGTGACGTCACAAACGGGATACATAAAAAAGGGTGACCTTATTATTTAAAACATTGCGAAGATCCTTTATAGCGTTTTAAATGGATTACGCCAATAGTTTTGTGACGTCATAAATTAAAGTGTGGATAAAAGACATAGGGAAGATTAATTCATGACATCATAAATAGTAAAGAAACATCCGCCATGGATGTTTTTATGACATCATAAATGATGAAGTAACAAAAGCATAATATCATCCATTGAAACAGAACATAGGATGTCTACTAGACGTCCAATATACTATTAAAACTCGGTGATATTTTGCGTGCGTTACATTACCTCCCCTCTCAGGGGAGCTCTAATATTTCACAAGTCACAAACAAATAAAATAGGCGGACGTTAAAAAACATACCTAATGTCTCCCACGTTTGACTACAGTAATCCTCCGTAACTGACGAAGCCATTCCACGATTTTCTCCAAAGGTGAATTATCGCTGGAATTAAAGTTGGACAAAACAACACATTGAAAAGAGGAGTTCAAAGTAGGGACATCTTATTGTTGTTGTCATTGCTTTCCTTCTGCAAGGCGCGGACACATTCCGGTCACGCATCTTTGGGGCGGTTGGCCTCCTTATTTATCATTTATGTTAAAACATCTCCACTCGTGGTGTTCGCTTAAAAAAACGTCCAAACGACTGCCTACCCCTTTTACACCTCCCCCATTGAGCCATGTGACGCCACGTCCGCTTCTAGCTAACATCCTGTGAATGTGTAAACGCTGACCTGTAAACACAAAATTATATATATATATATATATATATATATGTGAACACAAAATGATATATATATATATATATATATATATATATATATATAAATGGAAATTGCTCTAGACAATGTATGGATCCACTTAATGTAAAGAGCTAAAAAATACACCTTCAAAGTTAAAAAACTGGCCAACGATAAGTGTCATATGTATAGATTCTGAACTAGAAAACAGCAATTCTTCAACATTTTTCAGAAACATTGCTCATGGAATGTGAGGACTAAAGGTAACAATATATACACGAGTAACTGTTACTTGTAACACTTGACACAACATACAAAAATATACGTGTTAAATACGTAAGTGATTGACAATTACCCCAAGCTTCTAAAAGTGTTTTTCAATGGAAATCGCTGCAGACAAAGCATGTTGCTTTTAAGTATATATATATATATATATATATATATATATATATATATATATATATATATATATATATATATTGATATTCTCATTTCTTTTTAATGGAAATCGCATTAATCAAGGCATGAAGCCACTTGATGTAAGGAGCTAAAAATACTACTTCAAGCTCAAAAACTATCGAACGATAAGTGTTAGATAGATAGATTCCGACAAGGAAACAGCAATTTTTCCCCTTTTGTCAGAAAAATCGATCATGGAATGTGAGGACTAAAGGACACAATAAGAGAAGCAAGAGTATGCTGCCAAAAGTAAACCCAAGGTCCACTTTCTACTCTCCTTGCTCCCAGAAAACGCCTGGTGTCCTTTGGCAGTTTTAATATGATAAACTATACAGTAACTAGGAAAAACCTAATTTCCAGACTTTTATAATCACTTCCTTCCTTGGTATTTTGGAAAAACACTGACAAATTATTTGTTTAACAAAACACTGTAAAATTATATGTTTAACAAAACACTGTAAAATTATGTTTATCATAACAAAACGGTTTTCTAGATTCCATAAATATGTCGTTTTTTTTTTCTTCTTGTAATTTTAAAATTAAGAAAGAAGCGAAAAACTAACGGAAACATTAAACGATTAAAACAGATTTTACCGTGATTTGATCTCCACCCGACATTGCCGAAGGGACTGCGAAATAAACATCCCCAGAATATTTCCAGCTTTCACTTTATTGATAAGTGTTTGTTTTGGTGCATATACGTCATTTGTATTTGGTGAACACTTAGGAAAATTATCTATGTCTGCTAAAATAAATAATGGGTATGATATTGAGAAGATCTCGTCGGAACTCGTGTCAATCACAATGCGAAGAGGAAGCAGACATCAATAAATAGAACATCATTTACCATTCCACATGTACATGAACACAGAATCATGAATATATATATATATATATTTATACATATACATATATATATATTTATACATATATATATATATATATATATATATATATATATATATATATATATATATATATAGTCTCGGAAGTTTCTCAACCATTAAAACTATATATTAAAAAAAAAAATTATATAAAAAACAAAAAACAAACAAACTTATAGTCTCAAGTCTTCCAGTGGAAAATCACTCATGTAAGTCAATTTATTTTTTACAGTTATTATATTAGTTAGTTTCTAACACTATTTTAAGGGATCATCAGTTGTTTACCATGAAAAACTGTTTCGGGAATTTAATATATATATATATATATATATATATATATATATATATATATATATATATATATATAAATGATAATTTATTTCGTTTTGACTACAAAATTGATTTTGTTTAACGAGAGCAGGTAGATGGACTCCCGATCCTCAGGCATTGAAATTTGAAATAAAATTACCTTTTATTTCAAGGCCTGAGGATCGGGAGTTCCTCAAACTGCTCTCGTGAAACAAAATAAATTTTGTAGTCAAAATGAAATAAAATATCATTTATATTTATATTTCTGCTCTATATTTTTTATTGAGCACTTTCATAAACGCGGTTCAATTCCCCATGACGTATACCCTGTGGATCTCTACCATATTCGGATTATATATATATATATATATATATATATATATATATATATATATATATATATATATATATATATATATATATATATAAATAAAGTTAGGTATTTATGTATATATCTATGGACAAGTAAATCTGTTAAACTAATGAACGGCTCATTATGAATTTTACAATATATATTCTCGGCAACACGGTGAGTTACATGTGCACATTATTAGTTTCGTGAACTTTACCATTCAGGGGATGCGCCCATTCAAACTGGAACCCGCCATCAAAAACTATTAAAGTAAGTTAGATACACAAAATTAATAGAGAAAAGGATTGGTCAACATCAAATTTTGAGTTATATAAATTAATACATTACTAAAAAGATTGGTGTAAGTGGTTGAGGGTCAATTATATGTATGTGCTGGATAAAATCCTAAACTATTGACTTAAAATTATAAACTACGGAATATGTATTCTAGGCAACATGATATGTAACGAGGCACATTATTTATTTTAACTCCATTATTTAGAAGGGGTGCCACCGAAACTACATCATACTAACCAAAAGAAAGAAACAAATATTAAAATTTAAAACTAATACTATATGTATTGTTCTTAGCCGTCCTTTGGCGAGTATTCTACTAATAACTCTCTCCTTCCCCATCCCCCTCTCTCCCTCTCTCTCCCCCTCTCTCTCTCTCTCTCTCTCTCTCTCTATCTATATATATATATATATATATATATATATATACATATACATATATACATATATATATGTATATAATATTCATATATCTACATAATATGTTATAATGACATATACTTTTTTATATATCAATTTTCAGTATTTACTTCAACAGTGCTCGATACTTGAGTAGAGCTAGGTCGTACGTTATGAAAATATATTTATGGCTATTTAGCTACACAGAGGCTTCCGCATTTCATCCCCGGAGGGAATCGTCAGGCTAAAGGGATGAAACACGGAAACCTATGTGTAGCTTAATTTTGATAACTTACTATATATATATATATAAGTATATATATATATATATATATATATATATATATATATATATATATATATATATATAGTTAAGAGCTAAACATATTAATGCCACATTCATTTATATACGTTCCAAGAATTCACCATAAACAACAGTTTTGTGTACGATCGTTTCTGAGACGGTATGCATTTTTATTGATATCAAGTGTCATCATCAGCACAGGGTATAGACACCAATTTCAAAGTTAAAACATGCTTTTAGAAGTGGATGATAATTATCATATCTTAACCCTACATCACTTTCTGAAATTGCTGTATAACTGAGCGTGAACTATACTCTAGTCGTGATGCTATGTTTTAACTTCGATCACTTTACTTTAGGATAACCTCATGCAAATAAATAAATAAAATGAAATAAATAAAAAACAAAACTAAATGAACATCTAAAGTATGAATAACACCATAAATAGAAGAGACATCATTCCAATCATGCACTTGTTAACTCGACACATTTACAAAATGGAATGCACTGTACCGAAACAAAAAAGGTAATAAAACACAGACGCCTCAGTGCTGCTTAATTGGCATACATATATTATCATACTTTACTATATATATATATATATATATATATATATATATAGTTAAAAAACGATGGCTGATTGAATAGGACGGAAAATCCATGCTTTCCTCCTGGATTCATGGTAGGTTGATTATTTATTTTGTTAATGAAGTCACCAACAGCCACCAGCTTATAAATGCGTGCCACTTTGTGTAAACAAATGGTGTTCTCAACAATTGACAACGTTTTACATTAAGATTTCGTTTACTGTAAGAGGTTAGAAGCATCAACTCTCGTCTTGATACACCTGTCTGTGCAGCTACACTAAAAAGCACCGATACAGTGAAGCAATCTTTCTGTATATATATATATATATATATGTATATATATATATATATATATATATATATATATATATATATATATATATATATATATATATGTATATGATTATTATTTTACGTAAATACACATAATATTATAAGGTAATATAACTTATTGTTTATATATTTTTTAGTATTTATTTCAACAGTGCTCAATACGTTAATAGAGCTTAGTAGTAGTAATACTAGTATAGACATGTGTAAATTAAGCCACAAAAAGGCATCCACGTTTCATTCCCGCGGAGAATCGTCAGCTTTCACAGTTCCCTGCGGAGATGAAAATGGACGCCTCTGTGTAGTTTAATAACAATAAATATATTTTTATACATATATATATATATATATATATATATATATATATATATATATATATATATATATGGACCAATAGACGCACAGATATATCTACCATATAAAATCAATTATCGACGCCTGATAACCTTCCATTGTTTACAAATAGAATTCCAATTACGATTTGATCGCAAATATTTTATAGTAAAATTACATACATGAGTTCCTTACTATTTATTCTTCCATCAAAGTTATACAGATCTCATGTTAATGTTAAACTGCATCTTTCTTCTTCTTATCATTATCAACTCACTAGGAGTTCTAACACAAGTCATTATCAGTGATTGCCCACTGATAATAACCGGTGGTTTTCCTTGGAATCTGAGTGACAACATGCCTCCCCAGATTTCTAGTGCACTCCACCTCTTTCGATAATCATTGAAAATGATTTTGAGTCATCGCAACAGCCACTGACCATTGATTTATCGCTGGCAACGATTCGGATTCAAGTACACTCCGCTCATTTCTAATGTTGCATCCTTGTGCCTGTTTTACAAGTACTTCAATGGATTGTGCTCTGATGAACTTGCTGCTCTAGTACCCCCACGACACAAATTTACTAGCCCAACCCGACAATCTGCCAAATCCCATCCATTCACTGTGGAGGTCCCAAGATGCCGAAGAGCTTTCTACTCAAAAAGCTTCTTTCCTTGTGCTGCTGGACTCTGGAACTCTCCCCCTGCTTCCTTGTTTTCCAGACGGTACTGAAATGCAGAAATTTAAAACTAATGTAAACAGACATATCGCTGCACTACTCCCAATTTAGGTTGACTCCCTCCCCCCCCAAAAAAAACCCAACAAACTCTCACCCTTTTTTTTCAGTAGCCCCTTACGTCTACAGTGGCGGTTTGTCTTGTTTGGGGTGAACTATGTTAAAAAAAAGAAGAAAAAAAAAGAATAGTAGTCCTGATAGTAGAAATTATCAATTCTTTTCTAAAAATATCCGGAACATGAGATTAATAAATGAATAAAACAATCTTTGTCCCTATAAAACAGAACATTTAGAATTTTTGCATTTTAATCAGTTGTTGACGTGTTCAATCCGGTTTTGCAGCATCTTTGGTAAGTCCGTGAAACCTATATGAAACCAAGCTATGCGACTGATGCTGGGTACGTTGAATCTGTCCAGATGCTATGGGACGGAATTGGTTTAAAGTATCTGTGCCACCAGATCTTTTCGTCCCTAACTGCACGTTGTATATCAATTATGCAGCACCCCTTATTTTGAATAGGTAGCTGTGAGAACTTTCATTTCGAAAAAAGACTCATAGAACCGTTTACGTAACTGCATTTTATATCTAGCTGTTTCCGATTCGCTGCGATTAGCGCGTGACAAAGATACTGCGAGATAGATTTGTTTATAGATTTCTTTTGAAATAGCCAAGTGTTATGAATATTTATTTTCTTGGACACGTGATAGACGATTTAAAATAGCAATGGCGTCGCTACACTCTTCTGCTCTCTTCGGTTCATTACTGCATTTCCGTATTCACCGTTTATTGGCATACGTACATTATATCGCCGGAGTTGATTATATGGAGGCAAATAACAGAGAACTTACATTTTAAGTATTCCCATCCATTACTTTAACCGTCTATTTAATAATTTTACATCACAACTTCGTATCTTCATGCATGTATATATATATATATATATATATATATAACGGCTAATGATACAAATTCATAATTTGGCTCACGGGAATTTCAGAGAAACCCTTTCTTTATTTTTGTTTTTAATCTTTAAATTTTTAATTTTTAATTTTATTTTTTATTATTATTATTTTTTAATCTTTAAATTTATTTTTAATTTATTTTTATTCATTATATTTTTATTCTTTCTTTCTCTCTCACTCTTTTTTATTCTCTACATTTTTATCCTCTATATTTTTTTATTATTTTTTTAATTCCTTTTTTATTCTTTTTTATACTTTTTTATACTCTTTCTTTTTTTTTATTCTTTTATTCTTAGCACTGAAATGTTTTTTTATATATATATGTTTTTTTATATTTATTTATATATATATTTTTTCATATATATTTTTTTAATTTTTACCCCCCCTTTTTTATTCCCTTTAATCTTGAATTCCCTCGTGTTTTAAATCTCAACGGTCTTATTACACTAAATTTAAATTTAAACAAACACACACAACACACTGAGCAAATAACGCGTCCCAACAAGAGTGTCATGTGACCTCACATTTCCAAAACAGATGACAACAGAAGCTGAAGAGAGCCGGATGGGTAAGACCTTCCGTGCTTGAAACCGACGGTACGAATGTTGTACTAATTTTTCTGTACCAGAATAAATAAATATTATGCTCTTAATTTTTAACTTTAATTCTTAATTAATCGAGCACTCTGCTGGGATTTTTCCTACCATTTTACAAAGAAGTATATATATATATATATATATATATATATATATATATATATATATATATATATATATATATATATATACTTGGTATATGGATTCACAATTACTCCCTCCCTCAATAATAGAATACAGTGGGGAAAACATTAATTAAAGAATGTATTATAAAATAAAAGTATTATTAATAATAATAATATTAAAAAATAACCATGAATTTAATATGCCTACTGCATTTCACATTCACTGTTGTATGCAATATTATTGCTGTTAAAATAGATAAATTATGTAATAAATATATAAATCCAATAAAATAAATAAAATTAATATTTTTATATTAATAGAATAACACAGTGTATTGATATACATTTCACCTTCTTCCTCTACAAAACATTAAAAGCACCCCCGAAAAAAAAATCTATAAATAAAAAAGAGAAAATGATAATCTTAAAAAATATATATATATATATTTATAAATAATGATAAGAATAATATAAAATAAATAAATTAAAAAAAATATTAATAAATATATGAGTTATAAAAAAAATGTAATAATAGAGAAATAGAATAGAATAACAAATTTACTACATAGATTCACTTTTACCCGTCTACAATTCAATGATATATATCCAAAAGTAAGGTAAAAGATTTATAAGTTTCAAATAAGTGTTGAAAATCCTTTAAAAGAAATTATATATTAGAGATTTAAAATTGAGTGTAATATTTTTATGTATGTGTGTATGTGTATGTAAGTATATATATATATATATATATATATATATATATATATATATATATATATATATATATAAAATATAATAACACGAAATCACATAATTGTCGATGCAATAATTTATTTCAACCGTTCGGTTTTTTCAAGCATCACTCAGACAATTACATTTTTGAGACTGATAGAAAATTGAATTTCCCTACCACAGTTCCAATACAATCAGAGATGGTGGTGGTAGCAACCAATTTGATACATCTTTTATAGAGAGGGGGAAATTTAAAACTTATATTTAACTATGGCGGGCGAAGGGGAGGGATCTTTAAGTTAATCAACTAAAAACTGCCATGTCAAAATTATGACACATACGACTTGGCGATATCATACATATAGGCAATTTTACTCACGCGCATACACAAAACTAAATACGCACACATCATATGCGCACTCACATACATAATCTCACTCGCACATTATCATAACTAAACATAATCACATACGCAACTTTTATTCATTTCTAGCCAGAATGCGTCCGGCGAAACTCGTGTTCTCAAATTCGGTTAGAGAAAAGAAAGAAAGAAACAATTAACAGGCACAGAGAAGAAATAGACAGACCGCGTGTCATAAATTCTCAGTCCGTCTGGGTTCCAAGAAAGAGAATCTAATTGAAATAAAATTACACGTACATACATATATGTATACATACAAATCCATACGCACATACACACACATATATACACATACACACCCACACATATACATATCTATACACATATACATATACACACATATATACCTATATATATATATATATATATATATATATATACATACATGAATACACCTATATATATCTCTGAATCTATTTGAAATATTGACCAAATGCATACGCATGTAGTTGTTCACACATGTAAACATACATACACATACATACACACACACATATATACATATACGCACATATACACACATATACATACGCACACATACATATATATCCACACACCTACACACAATATTTACATAACACTCTATATTTATACTGATGTAATATGAGTTCTAAAAATTAGTCTTACCTTATTTATATTTTAGATTAATTTGATAATCTATTATTATAAATATCATGCGGGGGGGGGGGGTTTACCGTACCTAATGTTATTCAATTTGTTATCTTCACCGTTGTAATTCTAGAGGCCCATCGGATTACTAATTCAAGTCTAATAATGTCTAGTGGTAATATTTGACATTTATACTTATATTAATTCAAAAACTGGTGTATTACCTGCAGAAAAAATTTTCATACCACTATCTTATTTTAAGTAAATAATAAATATCCGCGTACACACAAATACTATATATCACCAAGTCAGTAAATCTGTGTCTATCACAGATATTATTATAAATATTATGGGGGGGGGGGTTACCGTAAGTAATGTTATTCAATTTGGTATCTTCACCGTTATAAGTCTAGAGGTCCATCGGATTACTAATTCAAGTCTAATAATGTCTAGTGGTAATATTTGGCATTAATACTTATATTAATTCAATAACTAGTGTATTACCTGCAGAATTTTTTTTTTTTTTTTTTTTTTTTTTTTAAATCCACTATCTTATTTTAAGTAAATAATCTGAATAAATAAATATTTCAAAATACCATTATATACGCATACACACAAATACTATATATCACCAAGTCGGCAATTCTGTGTCTATAGCAGATATTATTATAACTATTATGTTGGTGGTGGTGGGGGGGGGGTTACCTTAAATAATGTTATTTAATTTGGTATCTTCACCGTTATAAGTCTAGAGGTCCATCGGATTACTAGTCGTTGATTATTTTAAATTTATATTTATGTCTGCACTTAGCCATAAGTTCATCTCGTTTATTTAAGAGGTTATTTCGATCATATTTTAGGATTCTTATGTTTTCTTCTAGACATAAGTTGCATCTTTGTCTAAATCCATCTGGAATATTCGAAAAACATAAGATTGACCACGAAACCACCGGGGACCTGTTCTCATTTTTCAGATGCCACCATTGTTTAGCTAACTCCGTTTTGCTCTTGAGTTCTGGGTTATTGAAAGAGTGTTTGTGGTCATAAAAACGTTGTTTCCAGTTTCCCGCGGAGATGCCGATGTAAACCTTTTTATCCCTGTTGTTATCTTCCGGATGAATAGTGGCCTTATAAACCACACACTCAACTTTACAGTTACCGTCCAGTGGGCAGTTATTTTTCACTTGACAATTACATTTATTTACTGTGACCTTATTCTTACTAGGATTGTTAAGTAATTTACGATTATGGGTGCTGATAATTCTGTCCATGTTCTTGGTGCAAGAGTAGCTGATTTTAATGGTTTTTCTATTAAATATCTTCCTAAGTGGATTATTTATGCTAAAATGTTTATCTACCAGGTTCAAGAATACTCTCCCGATGTTGATGTTAGATAGTTGGCAGTAGGGAGGATTGAACCATATTATTTTTCGGCCTCTATTCCTGGATTTATTTTTATTTTCTTTCTTGGTATATTTGAGTTTTTCATTATATCCGCTTTTCTCTAGCGCTCCATTGTATAAATGCTTATTTGCTTCAAAAATGTCTCTGTTAGCCGAAAGCTTATTTATTCTAGTATTAATTGTTTTAGGTATTTGTTTAATTATGCAGTTCGGGTGGTTAGATCTAGTGTTGATATAAGATGGTGTGTGATTATCTTTATTGAAGGGTTTGTATGTCCCCTTTCCTAAGTCTAAGGTAATATCTAGATAGTTTACTTCTTTACAATTTGGGGTTATATCTATTTTAAATCCAAGGTATTTGAATGCTCTTATTAATTTTTTATGTATTTTGGATACCAGGGGGCCGTCACTATTGGGGATAACAATTAGTCAATCATCCCTATATAACCCCACTAAATTAGGCTCTACAATTCTGCTAATAGTGTACATTATAAAAATGCCCACCAGATCGGCAATCTGGGCTGAGTCAAAAAATATATATATATATATATATATATATATATATATATATATGAAAAATAAAGGAAAGTAGTAGCCGTAGCTACCGTGAGCGCTGGAGGAGAGTTCAGGCTGTGAGAAGTCAGTGGTGGCGTATAATGAAATGAAAATGGAAAGCTTTGAGTGGGTACCATTAAGACAGCAGTGAAATGGGGAGGGGTGAGAATATACTTGAACTTGGGTGGGAGAAGTGAAAGGGGGGCTGAGATTTTTGTCGTGGTGATGTGTGGACTGGATTTCGAGAGGCTGGAGAAAGAGGAGGGAAAGGGGAAACTCTGTGTGTTTAGCATGTAGGTTGTATCATAGTTTTAGAAAGTCTTACAATAAAGACGAAAGTTGATGAATATATAAAAAAACATTTCTTCATTTTTTTTCTTTTTCATTTCCCATTACGTCGGATTACTATCATCCTTCATTTCTCATATATATATATATATATATATGCATTTATATATTATATATATATATATATATATATATATATATATATATATATATATATATATATATATATATATATATATGTATCTATGTGTATATATTAACTAACTATAAAATGAAAACGCTAGAGTCGCTACAAGATTAGAATGATTATAAACCAATTAGTACGAACAGAAAAAAATAGGACATACACATCAGAAACACATATAATTATCAGCAAAATAGTGTCTTCTTACAAAAAACATCATCATAATCACGGAACCACTTTTACGGACTTTCCAAAATACACAAATCGAATGAGATAAGAAGAGTAATCCAAACAAACAAATCGAAATCTATAATATGACAAACGTCATCATCTATAATATGACAAACGTCATCATAAAGACGAAACAACTTTCACGGATTTTCCAAAATACACAAATCGAATGAGATAAGAGGAGTAATCCAAACAAACAAATCGAAATCTATAATATGACAAACGTCATCATCTATACTATGGCAAACGTCATCATAAAGACGAAACAACTTTCACGGATTGTCCAAAATACACAAATCGAATGAGATAAGAGGAGTAATCCAAACAAACAAATCGAAATCTATAATATGACAAACGTCATCATCTATAATATGGCAAACGTCATCATAAAGACGAAACAACTATCACGGATTTTCCAAAATACACAAATCGAATGAGATAAGAGGAGTAATCCAAACAAACAAATCGAAATCTATAATATGACAAACGTCATCATCTATAATATGGCAAACGTCATCATAAAGACGAAACAACTATCACGGACTTTCCAAAATACACAAATCGAATGAGATAAGAGGAGTAATCCAAACAAACAAATCAAAATCTATAATATGACAAACGTCATCATCTATAATATGGCAAACGTCATCATAAAGACGAAACAACTTTCACGGATTTTCCAAAATACACAAATCGAATGAGATAAGAGGAGTAATCCTAACAAACAAATCGAAATCTATAATATGACAAACGTCATCATCTATAATATGGCAAACGTCATCATAAAGACGAAACAACTATCACGGATTTTCGAAAATACGCAAATCGAATGAGATAAGGGGAATTATCCAAACAACAAATTGGAATATATCAATATCGCAAACCCCATCGACCTTCCTTTTAGACCCATAGTAGCAGGTACATCATACTCCATTAGCAAACATAGTAACCTAATATACGTCATACTACAACCATTTACTAAACAGGCTAAATTCTACATAAGTATCAATATTCACTTCCTAAGCCCCAATCTTCAAATAGTAAATTCAAAGAAACTGATAGTACCATTCCATTTTGGATGTATGTATAGCAGCATGCCCCATGAATTTAATAAACAAGCAATAACATTCTAGATTGAAAAAACGGCGAATATTAAATCCAAGATTCACTAAACTATAAAAGTCTGAACAACTACTCGTTTGAGTTCGACAACAAACATTATGTCCAAACAAAATTGCACCGATGTATGCCTCTCTGACTTTGGCTTACCTAGAGGAAAACCGTCACGAAAACAAAGAACATACATGCGGACAAAATATAAAAAACATAATTTATCAATTGTTAGAAGAGATAATTAGATGATGACTGTTTCATCTTTTGAAAATCCTTATGTGGGAACATCAACAAATTGCAAAGTGTACACCGCCTCTAAGAACGATGTGCTTACCTATTGAGCCACCAAATCAATAATCTTTCTCACTAGCAAATGGTGGTTTAAACCAGTACAGGTGGTATTCTTTCTGTCTTCTTACTATCTCTATCTTTTTCTCTTTCTTTCCCCTTTGTCATTCGGTGCACATGGGCTGAGTAAGAGTAAATCAGAATTCATCTTCTGTAATTCATGACTAAAAAAGTTAAATATTGATCAGGATTAAATATAAAAGTCAATGAAAAGGATATAAAAAACATTTTTTTTACAACACGGAGCAATTTTTGCTAAAACAGACTGACTTACTGAACAATTTAGAGTATGCACCATTTTGTTAACTCAAAGACTTAGAAGAAAATCGACTTTACCGTATATATAAGACAAGTAAAATACCCGTCCCGGGACGGGTATAAGTCGTACGTATAGCATTAATTTAAAATTTTAATTTTTTGGTGGTAGGGGCATATAGTACGGTTTACTTGAAACCCCTTTAAATGTTAAATTTTACAAAAAATAAATAAATGGCCCACGTTACTCACACTGTTGCCTAGAAAACGTATTCCATAATTCATAATAGTAACAATAGTTTAAGAGTTTATAAACGTTAATCGCGCGCACGGACCGATTTAAAAATGTATTAACTGATATAAGTCAAAATTTGATCTAGAGCAATTTTTTTTTATTACTTTTTTTGTGTCTAATATATTTTGGGGGGAAGGTGTGAGCTTGGGTGGACGCGGCCCTAAAATTGTGAACTAAAAAACAAAACAAAAAACAATAATGTACCCATGTTACTCACCGGGTTGCCGGAAATTAATATTCTACCATCCATAAAAATCCGGTAATAACAAAAAAAACTTATATACATATGCACTGCTTAAATGGAATTTAAGATCTAAAAATATTCCACACAGTATAAAATAGTCCATCCTAAAAAAATCAAACTTTTATAACCCAGGATCTAGATCTTGCGGTCTATGCAACTCAGCGGCCGTGATGATTGCCACTGCACCTAAACGTTTCAATTTAATCAACTCTAGAAATGAATTAGTTTCCAAATGTCGCCATAGGAAGAAATTTAAGTATGCACAATGGAGCCCACCACCAAACCCACCGTAGCTGATTGAGTAAGTGTCGGGACCGGGGTTGTCCAGTTTTGGAAATGTGTTTGTTAAATCCTCCGTGCCTAAAAGGTTTAGACTTTGAAAATGCCTAAATATCTCTTTAATTTTTTTAAGTTGCAAAAGTCTAAATTTTTTAATTTTTAAATTCTAAATATTTTAACAACTTCTTAATTTGAAAATAATAAATTTTAAATTGAACTATTAAATTATTAAATTCTAAATATTTTAACCAGTTCGTAATTATTAATTTCATAAATCTTCTAAATTATTTGATAGGACTAGATGTGTAAAATTGGTAAATATGCTTAAGGCAGACGATCAAATAGCAATTTTGGATGGGAAGGGGATTAGAGGCTTTGACCTAAATTTACACATCCTGTCTCTGTGACCTAGACTGATGATTTGACCCAGATAAGTAACATCTGCTGTGCATATAGTTGATTTCACATATCTGTTAATATATTATGACGTTTTTCCTTGTTAACGTAGACATTCAACATCCGTTCTGATAACGTCATTTGTAGATATTCAACGACTTTAGTGCGGATTTCTTATAAGGGAGAAGAGGTTCTGTTTACTTGGCTTGCGGGAGAGTGATTACCTTTGAATATAATTTTATTCATTGGAATCATTTTTATCGGACCCGGAAGAAAAAATGGCCGAATACATCAGGTCAGTTTAATTTTATTCGAATTGGGTTTAGCGGAGCTTTCATTTAACCAAAGAGTTATGGTTTGCACTACTCCGATCAGCTCATAAGAACCCTGAATTTTGAACATTATAATATTCAACACCAAGTGAGTTTTCTGAACTTTTCATATGATTTGATTTCTTTATCGTTTTATTAATTTGCATACACCTTGGATATATTTTTCACTGTCATTTACTGCATCGATTGCAAACAGATTTTCCGCTTGGATAACTTTTTTGTTTTTGGACTACCATTCACCACCTGGATCACTTTTCAATCAACATCTTTGATATCTTTCCTGAATATGTTTTAAATTGTATGACTTGGATGAACTGTATAGCTTTAACAAAAAAGTATGTTTTGGGCTGATATATTTGATGTTTTATATACTTTTATGTATTTGTATATATATATTCTTATATATTTTCAAAGTTTAATTTTATTACCTGCAGTAATGTCATTGCGGTAATGGTCATCTGAGGAGAAGAATTTTCTTTGAAAACTCATGAGTTAAGGACTTTAAGGTAGTTTGCCTGAACATTGACTTCTAATAAAATTTGATTCGCACCTTATTTTATTATTTCATTTTATATTATGCTATTAATGCTCTATCAAGTATATGGAGCTTCAGTTTTATCTGGATATTCACTAATAAAAGATATTAGTTGCCTCTTATATCTTTTGTTGGATTAACTTTATATATATATATATATATATATATATATATATATATATATTAAGTAAATATTAATTATTATTATATACATACATCGATGTTTATGCTTACGCAATCTTTATATCGGTCGGTGGGCTCGAACTCGGTTTTCAAGTCGTCACTGACTTGTAGCCTGGTGTCTTTTTCCTCGACTGCCACACATTAGCATGGAGATTAGAATAAATTAAACTCTATTAACGCCAAATCAGCGGGCAGTACAGGGAAGAGAGGAAACAAAATTCAACAATAACAACAACAACAACAACAACAACAAGGACGTAGTATAAATGCTCATTATTAAACTCTTTCAGAGTGCACCAACATTTGTATGTAGGCTGTAATAATATTTTTAAGTAAATTTTAATTATTATTAACTACAAACATCGATGATTCATGCACACGCAATCTTCAGTGTAGGAATGTTAATTCACGTCGGTCGGAGGGATCGAACTCAGTTTCCAAGTCGTCACGCACAACATATATATATATATATATATATATATATATATATATATATATATATATATATATATATATATATATATATATATTAAAACAGTTTAAATGTATTGATGAAATGAATTTAAAACCAATATTTTCCAAATGTTGCTAATACACGATACAGCCTTATACATATACATTATATAAACATTTTAAATGGTCTACACAAATCAATTCATGTTTATAAACTTGTGATCTCCACGAGGGTCACTGTAGTGCCGAAACATACATTAATTTGTGTAGTCCATAGTAAATGTTTATATAATATATATATATATATATATACATATATATATATACATCTCTCTCTCTCTCTCTCTCTCTCTCTCTCTCTATATATATATATATATATATATATATATATATATACATGGAAAATTTTAAAAATGAAAACAAAAACTATTATTTTTGTATTAATCTACGTTTCGTCTTTATTTCAAGACTTTTTCAGGATGGTTGGTCTAAAGAAGTCCATTGTAAATGTTTATATAATATATATATATACATATATATATACATCTCTCTCTATCTCTCTCTTTCTCTCTCTCTCTCTCTTTCTATATATATATATATATATACATGGAAAATTTAAAAAATGAAAACACAAAATATTATTTTTGTATTAATCTACGTTTCGTCTTTATTTCAAGACTTTCTCAGGATGGTTGGTCTAAAGAAATAACACACAAATATTTGAAACAGTAGCCGTTAAAGGAGTAAAGCTCAAAAAGTTGCTTATAGAAAAAATATGAGCTACAAATAGATGATTACTATGAAAGAAATTGAGTTAATTGTGGAAAGTGAGGGTGGGGGAATGTTAGTAGTTTGAGTTATTAAAACCATTAAGGAGAAGTAGGGAGCGTGCGTGATGTAACCTAATAAAGTCGCTTATGAAAAGATAAATTATGGGCGCTACAATTAACTCAACTACTCCCATAGCTATCATCTGTTTGTAGCTATTAATTTTTTTTTCCTAAGCGGCCTTTTTATATTTACTCCTCCTACGGCTACTATTTCAAATATTTGTAATTGTGTGTTATTTCTTCATACCAATCATCCTGAAGAAATATTGAAATAAAGACGAAACGTTGATGAATACATTAATAGGATTTTTGGTTTTTCTTTTTTCATTTTCCATTACGTTGGAATATTTTTCAATTCTTAATATATATATATATATATATATATATATATATATATATTAAATCAGAATTTGCGTTTCAAAATATTGATTCATAAAAAAATGATAATTGTTTTTCTTTTTCTTTTCTTTCTTCTTTCCCTTTCTAATTCACAACATAACAATAAATTCAGACTTCCCTTCCACTCTTACATCCACTATCGGCCAAGGTTGACTGTGACATATTTCGCCCCAGACAAACACCCTAGCTAAAAATAGATATGGGAAACTAATAAATCCAAGACCTCACTCAAATTCACTTATTCGATCCCTTCAAATGTACAGACTGCTGCTGATAACGGACTATCAAATCGTGGTTTTGATTTCATGCTTGTTCACTTCTATGTCGAAATTTGGACAATTTCTGGCAAATCAAAATTACTATCTGTGTGATTTTTCTGCATTGCTTCTTCATCCTGGGGAAGTCTTCAATAAAAGACGAAACGTTGATGAATACGTAAATAATATAATGTTTGGCTTTTCTTTTTCATATCTATATATATATATATATATATATATATATATATATATATATATATATATATGATTATTTTTATTTACACAGACATGTACAAAATCTGCGACACTGACATGTCGATGTTATCGATCAACAGCTATTATAAACTAAGATCTCATAAAGTATAGTTAGAATCCGATCTTAACCTTAGATCATATTTGGATCTAAGGTTAAGATCGGATTCTGACTGTGCCTGATGAGATCTCAGTTTATAATAGCTGTTGATCGATAAAATCGACATGCCAGGATCGCAGATTTTGTGCATGTCTGTGTAAATAAAAATAAGCATATATAAAAGCTTTATTTGATATTGAGCACTTTTTATAAACCCGGTTGAAATTCTTTGGATTACTACCCTGTGGATGTTTTACCTGGATTATATATATATATATATATATATATATATATATATATATATATATATATATATACCTGACTTTATATCGATAGATATTAAGCAGGTTGATTACATACAGATCGAAAATTTCTAATATTTGAGTAATATTATCGTGATAGTTATTAAAATGTATCATGTCGGAGATTACTGCTAACTATACCACTTTTCGGCATTATTTCTTATTTCTTAATTGTTTCGCACCTTCTCGGCAAACATTATTATCTTGTTTAAAAATAAAACCTGGCTTATTCAAGTAGATAAACATATCTCAGAATTCTGGATTGGAATTTATCGTTCTTTTTCTTCCTTCTATTCCGTTCGTTGGCTGACACACTCACGCGGGAACCGCTTTTAATGTTAATGTCGCTATCGGCGGCGACTGCGTCTTTCGAAAAAGAAAGGAGAACAAGATGGCGTCGAATGTGCTTGATAGAAATTAATTCATTTTCTCTCGTTGAGTCGTTTCAGTCACTTGCACTTATAATAAAGTATTTTTGCCAAGGGGAGATAATCGTCTGCAAAGGATGACGATCCAGAATCTTATAGATGGAAATTAAACTGCTGTTCCTTCGTGAATAAAACATTGCCGTTGGCGTAGGACTCTTGAAATACCAAAGTATTTCTGTCGTGGATAAATATTAACTCCAGATTGAGATACACACATCAAATATACAAAAGTTAATTTATTTTTCGTTAAAAGAGGAATTAATTCCAACAATGGCTACAGAAAACGCCGGTGTATTCCTGCGCTGTTGTCGCATGTGGCGAGGTCGGCGGTGGTAGTGATGCACGCATGAGACACAGCTGAGATATATGAAATTTAAATTTCCTCTTGAGACGATCGACGGAAGCCTGTACATTTATCAGGCTCGAATTACTGTACTGAAACACAAGCAGGAAGCGGCTGGCTATATTAATAGATAGGAATTATTTCTCAGATTTGTTTAGACGCCATATTTAGAGCTCGTGATTCAATAAAATTGTCAAATTCGTACAAACCAACGCAATTCTAGTAAGACTTATTTTGTATTGTATTTTTTCACGTCTATAAAAATAACACTGTGTCGGTAATTAGAATATATATTGATGCACACACACACACACACACAGACACACACATATATATATATATATATATATATATATATATATATATATATATATATATAGAGAGAGAGAGAGAGAGAGAGAGAGAGAGAGAGAGAGGGAGAAAGAGAGAGAGATTTCACTTAGAAGATAGTTTATTCAGTGAAGACCGGGATTAGTCCAATAAAAATAAGCTCGATGATACTCGGTTACAGGGTACAGAGCATATATATGTGTTTTTTTAAAGGTTTACCAAAACATTTCGTTCATGAAATCATTCATCACAACAAAATACTTTTTTCCTTTCAAAGCTTTATTTATTTATCGGATTTTTTAAAGTTAAAGAGTTATTCCCTACACGTGTTTCTCTACTCAAGCACGTTCTTGCTTGGCAGTTCATCAGGGGAATTTCAACAACTGACAATGCCCAGTGTGGTGTTGCCCTAATTGAGGCCATTTAATAAGAAAACAGAAGAAAAAAGAGAACACTTCTTAAGAAAGTAGTTCAAGAGATTTTCGAAGTATTGTTGCTACTATGCATACCCAACAAAGAATTAGTCCCAATGCAGTCCAAAAGAATCAGGAACATTGTGCGAGAATACACCTCCTCATCGATGAAAGCATCCCCCCAAACAAAAATAAAACGGTCAACACACAATCCACAAGTTAGAGTTCCAAGCCACTGATAGTGTGGGCATTCCGAATTTATTCCATATAAAAGACAGCATTAACGTCCGCCAGGAATGTATGTGATCGTACGAACCTTTCTCTCCCCCCTCTCTCTCTCTCTCTCTCTCTCTCTCTCTCTATATATATATATATATATATATATATATATATATATATAGTACACTAATTGTATTAGTTTCTGTAGATGTAAGTATGTTGAAACTCCAGTGTTTATAAAAAGTGCTCAATAACAAGTAGAGCTGTTCTTAAGTATAAATCTTTATTTATCCAAACATTATTGAATATGTTTGTAAATAGATTAAAACTTTGAAGTGTTAAATAGAGAAGAAAGGAATCCAGGCTAAGTGGGTAATAAAACAATAGAAAAAGGAAAGAATAAGAAGGCAGGTAATAAAAATGATGAAAAAGATAGAAACTAATTGAAAGAGTAAACAAGTAAAGAATGTAACCCGATACTAAATTATATATACAAAATATCTCATCCCCCAAAAAGATTTATTTAAAGGGAAAGTTTTTGAAATTAATCTCACTTCTCTGTTTTCTTTGGTCTGAAGAGGTGTAATCTCTGTGATGAGTACAACCGAAACATGTATGCACATATGTAACCAATAATGTTTGTATAAATACAAATTTATAATATATATATATATATATATATATATATATATATATATATATATATATATATATGCGTGGTCTCAGGAACAATAACAAGTGCAGATTCTGCCATACAGAAGTTGAAGGTGTGAGCCAACTGGCATCAAGTTGTAAGGTTCTGCTGGGGCTGGCTACTATAAAATGCGACACAACGGAGTGTGCAAATACTTTCACTGAACTATATGTAAAAAGTTAAATATCCAGTATAGCAGCAAGTCCGGGGAGCATATACCAGAAATAACAGTTGGAAATAAGTTATACACCATCAACTATGGCTATGCAATCTCTACAGTTACATATTTAGAGAACAATTGCACTTACAGGGACGTTTCACTTTTAAAACGATCTCTCGGCTAGAGTGTCCGAAATAGCGGGTGAATGTATGGCATCCAGTAGTATGCCTCATCCCTAGCAAATATCAAAATATAATAATATATATTTATATATATATACTGCATACATGTTCATATTTATAAAGTTAGGTATTTGTAATATATATATATATATATTTAGTAAAAAAGAAGTGTGGTAAATTAACTACCATCAAAGCTTATAATAGATGCAATATTTATTTTATTTAAAAGAAAAGACAAAATCGAAACCGATTTAAAAAATTTTTTTTTCTATAAACTGTCATTTTTTTCAATAGTTTATAGTTATACAGATATTTCGCTAATAATATTAGCCTCATCAGTGTGTTTGAAATTCCGATGTAATTGGTAAGCCAGCTTCTGTTGGTGTGAGTCGGCGAGTGAGATGTTGTTTTTCTTTCTCTCGTATGAAAACACGCAAGACTGTTGACGGTTATAGTTTTATATATATTTATATATATTTATATATAACTATTCATGTATCCACATCAAATTTTATAAGGAGATACGATTTTTTTATGTATCAATTCTCAGTATTTACTTCAACAGTGCTCGATACGTAAGTAGAGCTAGGTAGTAAGCTATGAAAATATATTGGCCATAAGTATATTTCCATAACTTATATATATATATATATATATATATATATATATATATATATATATATATATATATATTTGTTGAAAAAACCATAACAATGGTGGTGTAAAATAAATAAAATTTATTTTAATCTTACCTTCCGAGAATATACTTCTTCTGTTCAAAGAGTGTTTTTCTTTTCCTCTTTCTTTCCTCGTCCGATGGAAATGTACTTTTTGGTCAGAAAATCACGTTATGTCTGCAAGCGAGGTGACGCCGGTTTGAATAAGAAAGGGTATTTAGACCTATTTTCTAAACCATTGTTTCGTAATAGTATTATATATATATTTTCTTGAAAAAACCATAACAATGGTGGTGTAAAATAAATAAAATTTATTTTAATCTTACCTTTCGAGAATATACTTCTCCTTTTCAAAGAGTGTTTTTCTTTTCTTTTTTTAAAGTATATTTCCATAGCTTATATATATATATATATATATATATATATATATATATATATATATATATATGGGAAGAGAAGGATGAAAGTAATCCGACGTGATGGGAAAATGAAAAAGGAAAACCAAAAAATGGATGTTTTTTATGTGTACATCAACGTTTCGTCTTTATTTATAAGACTTCATATATATATATATACCATATTTCTTAATTGGAAGACTTTCCCAGCAGAGTGCTCAATTATTAATGTAAAAGTAAAATTAACTAGATAATTAATAAGAGCATGATATTTATTAATATTAAATAAAGTGTTACAACAACATCCGGACCAAGGTTTCAGATACGAGAAAATCGGACCTTCATCAGCGGAGTCGTATAGCTTAATGAGTGAGAACAACCGCCAGGAATTTCAAAATATTGCCCGTTGGAAAGATGGAACACTTTCAGATTTAAAATTGTCACGTGCATGGAATATACGTGATCAGTTATGGAAAAGTTTCAGATCAAAACAACAGCGACGCTGTACATCGAAAAAGCAAGAAATTAAATGGGAATAACGTTAACTGTTGGACAGATGGGAACCTAGCAGGTTTAAATTGTCACGTGCGTGGAATTACGTAGCCCGTTATGGAAAGTATTCAAATTTAACTAATAGAGACGCTATATATGTTATCGAAAGTAAATGGAGATAACGTTAAAAATAAATTTATATTAAGTTAAAAATTATATTGAAATAATATGCTAAAGTGATAATATATTACTAAAAATATTAAATAATAAATCATTAAAATAAAACTTATAATTAAATAAATTGTAGTCACACCATTTATAAATTTATGAAGTCGTAAGAGTACTAATCCTAAAAAAATAAGGTACTAA
>OY744517.1:34194397-34244397 GCA_963556195.1 Sepiola atlantica | reverse complement strand
ATGCAAATCAACAAATCATAAACAGTACAATTAAATCATACCTCGTGTCTTCAACGCCCAACCACTACGGTCCTGGCTGAGGATATTTTATCTATAATCGTCTCTCGTCGTCCCCTGATGTCTACCTCTCCATAGGGAGTGGATTCTCGCTCTTGAATAACAGTTGGTACAACAATATAAATATCACAACTAGATCCCGAATTTGAACAAGGAATATTTTATTAGGCTGTTGACGTTGCCTCCCTCTCTGCTAGTGGCGGAGATAAAAAATATCAGTGTTAGAGATTTCTGGTGTATCACTCCTTCGTTTATAATCGATTCTTAAATAATTTCTCATCACTTCTCGACGCTTCAAGCTGCCAATTAACAGTCGTCATTGTTCGCGCCTATCCTATCTTGTGTGACCTCATTTCGTCTAGCTCATGTTTTCGCATTGACAATGGTTCATAAAGGTCAGTTCCATGACCTCGTCTGCTTCTATTTCATTCTCATGCACTAACGTTTCCCCTGTGAATTTAAATCGTCAAGTAAGTACTAGGAGACGCACAATTACAATTTAACAATTACCATTTACAATCAATGTAAATAAATGGTCACTATTTAAATTAGTAAGCCCTTTAAGAATACTAGTATCTAGGTTCTGCAAATCCTAGCCGTTCAAACAAATAGTCTACAATATTACTCTAAACCACCTAATAGAAAAAAATAAAACCAACATTAGGCTCGCTCTAAGTGATAACTGGCGGTGTTTTGTTTTCAAACACGTGGCGAAGCTCTCTGAAATATCTACTATGTATCAGCATTAAGTGACCGAAAAATAGTTAATATGTCTCCAAACTAAAACAAAGGAAATCTATCTATCTATCTATCTATCTATCTATCTATCTATCTATCTATCTATCTATCTATCTATCTATCTATCTATCTATCTATCTATCCAAAATATGTTTACATATATATATATATATGAGACACACATAACTTTAAGAATCATTTTCTTAATGAAGAATCACCACATATAAAGGCTAAAAGCTAATCGAGGATAAAGATTAATAAGCTCGATAGATTGTCAGTTCAATGATGATGACTATTATGAGAGGATTGAAAATGATGAATTAAATGAGTAACATTTGATGTTTTATGAGAACGGTTTATGACAAGTATTTGTGCAAATTGAATACGAAAACGACGGATGGGTGCTTCTTGGGAAGAAACTTTGTTCATGGAAATTGTGTTAAATGCTAGGAACATGGAGAAAGAAAACAAAGTTCTTTACAGTTGAGGAGAGAACGCGAGATCTAGCTGTGAATGTTGTACATAGTGGAACCAGAGATTGAAGTTCAGCTGATGTCGTTTGGGTCAATGCCTCTCTGTCATGCCCTGCCTGTCTCTATTCGCCTCACCGAAACCCTCTCTCTATGTATATATCCCCGTGTTTCTAACCTCTCCCTGCCATTTTGTCTCCCTGTCTAAGTATCTTCAGAATGCGTCTGCTTTCCTTTGTATATCTATTTCCTATGCGTTCCTTAGTTAAAAAGCATTACCATATTGATGTTTATTTGTGGTAGTTACTTTGATATTTCTAACCCTATCTAGCCTAAATCAGCATCGGACATTAGTAGAACAATAGGAATTGCACCGTCTGCATTGCATTTGGACGTCGAAAAGAACAGGATGCCTCTGCTCTTTAGACTATAATATAGATTTTTAAAGTTCCGATTGCCGTATTTGCAAGTAAAACATGTACTATACTGGTAGAGCATGAGAAGAAGCTCACTGTCTTTAGACTACACTGTTATAGAACATTCATTGCGATAATTTTGCGAGAGAGACAGAGAAATGTAGATATCAGAAAGAGGCTTAATATTAACAGATCGATCAACAATGTTATTCGAAAAACAAGATAAATGTGGGTTGGAAATATTTCCGGTGGCCAGACTCCAGCTATGTATAGGAAATCATATCATAAAGATTTCATTGATGAACGATCAAGAGTATTACTATCAAAGAGATGGACCGACCAGATAAGAGTTGAGACTGGCATACTGCCCCTAAAACTGAACTGAAAGAATAGCCTAAGACCATGATAAGTAGCGGAATTCTGTTTTGAAGCATGTGTTGAAGCGCTCTGTGGTATGAACATAAGTCATGTTTCGCCTAAATACTAGATCGATATAATCATAAAAGTCTAGTAGTGTGACTGGCGGGTTAAATGCTTGAAGAATCTATCTATCTTTCTATCTATCTATCTATCTATCTATCTATCTATCTATTTATCTCTCTCTCTCTATATATATGTATATATCTATCTATCTATCTATCTATCTATCTCTCTCTCTACATATATATATATATGTATATATATGTATATATATATATATATATATATATATATATATATATATATATATATATATATATATATATATATATATATATTAGGTATAAACAGTTGAGTCCTGTCTTATTAATTTTCGCATTCACTTATCAATAGAGGTCTGATGAGGTCTAGCTGATTTACACTTTGACCGAACTATGACTGAAAATGTGTAGCCAAAAATGTTTGTATAAATATCTATCTATCTATCTATCTATCTATCTATCTATCTATCTATCTATCTGTCTGTTTATCGTTTTAGTTCTGTCTTTTCAATTTTTGCATCTACTTAGAATAGAGGTTTGATGAGGTCTAACTGATTTACACTTTCATCGAACTATGGCCGAAAATTTGTAGCCAAAAATGTTTGTATAAATAAAAGTTGTACACTTAATAAACGTCTCTATTTAATATTGAGCACTTTTATATAAACACAATCAAGATTCACTAGATTTTGCCACGTGAACATGAACTTATCTGACTGAGTTAGGCACAAGGCCAGTTTTTATCTTACTCCCACAAGTAAGATGTGACCCAAGGTCGGGTCGGGAAAGTGGGGTTTAAAAATTGCCTGGGCAGCCCCGTTGGTATTCCCCGGTAGGGGCGCCTCAGGCAGTAAGCAACAAACTTACTCCTCCCCAAAGAGGGGAGGCGAAGCCTGGGAGGGTGGGCCTCCTAGAACTGCACAGGACAGACCCATAGACCGGCGTAAATAAAGCCCCGAAGGCTAAGACAATACCAGTTTATGGGGTGTAGTAGCAATCGGAACAGATACTACACTTAGATCATAGCCAAAAGGCCAAGTTATCTGACTGAGTAGCTATATAGCTATTTATCTATTGAGCTATATATCTATTGAGCTATATATCTATTGAGCTATATATCTATTGAGCTATATATCTATTGAGCTATATATCTATTGAGTTATATATCTATTTACTTAGCTATCCAGGTATCTAGGTAACTATCTAGAGTGTTTTTATCGCATGCAATCTTATGAACACACATTTTAAATTAGCGTTTTCAGACATCTGAACTGTACCGACACTTTATAGACAAGATTAAATAAGTTTGTTTTTTGCCATTCAAAATCTGTACTGTACACGTGTCATAAGAAGTAGTAAATTATCATGTCTGTTTATTTAGTGATGACTTACCCAGCCTCCTCCTCCTCCTCCCGTGTAACCCCACTTCACACCATTCCTCATCCCTTAAGAATTTAAAAGGCAATCTTATGATACTGGCAGATCTGTTATCGGTCTCTTGAAGAAACGACGATTCTTATCGCCCCAACACGGGGGCGGGCGAGGGCGTTGATGGCGAGAGTTAAACGTTCACGTTTCCTCTAAAACCAACAACGATCCCATCGTTAATTAGCACTAGACGTAGTTAGTCGCTATCGTCGTTACTATTATACTTATCTTGCTCATCTTCAAGCTAATCATACGCCGAGCATATTCTTGGCATAATCGTCTCCCATGGACATCTCGTTGGGACCAAGTCTCAGAGATAACATTCACTGCCCCAGGGAGATTAAGGTTCCTATCAGGAACCAGTAAGTATTCTTCTTACAAAACTATGACATGTGATACTGCTACAAAGTTCAGGCGATTCTAACAGATCAGAGGTTAGAACAAAGGACTGAAATATTAAAGATACTAGATTGGCTGGTTGTTGCGCTTTACGGCGCAGAGGTTTTGTATACGCTTGGTTCGTTAATTAATTAGTTTCGTCGGCGTATATTATATGAGCAAACTAGAAAACTACCCGTCCCAGGAAGGGTAAATTAATTACCTTAACATAACAGTTTTTCACCAATGTTATGTCCACTTACGAAGATTAAAATCACAAAGTAACCCTACTAAACCTTATGTCTAGAATCCTTATTCCAATTATAAAGTTAAACTAAAGACTATATATTTCTCTTGACTTTGCTGTGAAACGCGTGAGAAAAAGTAATAAATTTAGAAAGATTAAAACTAAGATTACCGAGCACTAGTTGTACGTGCAATCTGTATGAGGAAAATAGAAATTTTCCGGTAAACAATATCCGAGATGTATTTTACAAGAAATTGCCATGACAAAATAACACCTCACGTCAGAACGCAATGATGATTTTTTAATAAATTTTATTAAAAGACAACTTTTATTACAGTTCAATGAATTGCATACACTGACTAGGTTATAATATATATTCTGTATCCACATAGTAAGTAGGTAGGTCGACTCTAGTCAAGGGCGACACGAAGGCTCCCTTTTTATTGTCTACTATACCGATATGTAAGAGAAGTTCCTATTCCTTTACCTAGATTGCTCCACTGATTCTTGATCCTCACCTTATAAGGGTGAGAGTTTAGCAAGAAGGTATCAAGCACGATTTTTCAGTCGTTGGTATTACTCGACCGAGGATTGAGCCCCGGTCTCATTAGCCAAAACTCTCACCATTATGCCAAATGTATCGACATAAAATAATCTGAAAAATGGTTGATATGCCATAAAACAAGTAAACAAAACTAAATCTATCAGACATATTTTTGTTTCGTCTACTTTTTATCCACAACATGTGTCGATAACTTTTCCTTTCCCAATTAAAACATCAGAATGTTAATCTTAAACTTCCATAGTTATAATTAAATCTGGGTAACTTATTAAAGTACAAAACTATTATATTTACTTAACTAAAAAAGTAGTTTATCTCTCTGTATCTTTCTCCTTTTCTCCTTCTATATATATATATATATATATATATATATATACAGAGTGACTAAAAAAAACGGGCCCCGTGTACACTTTATGTGATATCTCCTTTATTTATTCACCGATTGCCCTTATTTTACAGGACATGGAAGAATCAACGACCGTGAGTACACCAAGACCTCAGTGGGAGCTGGGACAAAGAATACACTGTGTTAAATTTTACTACAAGACAGGCTCGTTTAAGAAAACCCAGGACAGTTTCATGCATCAGTTCGGATGTGAAAAGGCTCCACCCAAAAGCAGAATTCAGAACTGGGTGTACCACTTCGAGTAGTATGGGACCGTGGAGAACTTCAGCGCTGCCAGTGAGAACCGTCCAAGCCACTCGGCACGTCCCAAGAAGCGGACAGCCGGGTTGGTCGAAAGTGTGAGAGAGTCTCTTCAGGAGAGTCCGAAACGCTCTGTGAGTAAGCGAAGTCAGTCCCTCGGTATCTCCCGTGAGACTTGCAGGAGAGTGCTGGTGAACAATATCAGGGCTTACCCATACAGAATACAGACGCTGCAGGCCCTTAAAACCTCAGACAAGAAGCAGAGGAGCGCTATGGCAGACAAGATGCTCGATAAGATCGAGGAGACACCAGGTTTCCTTAACCTCCTTTGGACCTAAGATGAAGCCCACTTCCATCTTGACGGAAAGGCGAACTCCAAGACAAATGTCTTCTGGGGGTCCTCCAGACCCAATGAAGTAGCCACCAAGCCCCTGCACTCTCCTAATTGCACGGTGTGGGCTGCAATCTCGGTCAGAGGCATCATCGGACCAATATTCATCGAAGAATCTGGCGCAGCAGTGACAGTCACAAAGGAGCGGTATGTGGAGGTCCTCAAAACCTTCAAGAGTGAGCTCCAGACCCTCTACCCGTCGCTCATGAGCAAGTTCTGGTTCCAGCAAGACGGAGCAAGTTCTCACACCTCAAACCTGTCCTGATATTGGCTGAAAGAGAACTTCGGAGGCTGAGTGATCAGTCTCAAGACGAATTTTGAGTGGCCACCCCATAGCCCGGACCTAAGCCCCCCAGATTATTTCCTTTGGGGCTATCTTAAGGACAGAATGTACGCAAGGAAACCCAGAACCATCACGGAACTCAAGGAAGCCATCAGGGAGAAGATGAGAGCCATTCCCAATTCAGTCTGTAAGAACGTCATGCACAACTTCGTTCTGCGCCTCAAGAAATGCACGGAGCTAAAAGGAGTCCATCTAGAACACATTCTGTAGAACGGAGAAAAAAAGGCCAAATACCCTAGTGTTTTTATATGATGTTGTGAATATAAACTAGTTATGCCCCAAAATTCATTTCATTCATACAAAACACTAAGAAACAGGGCCTAATTAGATTTGGGGCCCGTTTTTTGGGGGGTCACCCTGTGTGTATATATATATATATATATTTATATATATATATATATATGCATTTAAATAAATATATACAGTATGTCATGCATTACACACACACACACACACATATATATATATATATATATATATATATTGCACACTTATTTCTGACATTTTACATATTTGCATATATTTCCCGCCATTTAAACCCTACCCCTATATATATTTCCCAATTATATGACCTTCCCGTCTTTTATCATTTTTAGCACACTTTTCATCCGCTCTTGAAAAAGCCCACATCACATCGGGCGAAACGTTGAGCTTATGGGTTTTCCACTGTTCCATTTTTAATTTTATCTCGTCGGATTGGTTTTCTTTTTATCTACCCATATATATATATATATATATATATATATATATATATATATAACACTAAACTTATACATTCCAAAACCAATTAAAAAAAAAATTAAAAATACCGGAAGCTATCTACATGAAAACACAACCACCTAAAATTAACAACATCACATATGAAACCAGTGGTAACATTTAAAAATGCTTAACGAATGTTTGTTCTGTGATGTTATCCACCGTTGCTGAATTTAAATCGTCAACGACTCCCTGGAACAGTTCGAAAACGATCTACGCGTGTTTCTGCGCTGTCTTATTAACATTCTCTTCTTTCTCCACATTTTTTGTTCATTTGCTTTTGACAGCTGAGGATGATTCACCGAAGAATCGAAAACGTTCGTGAAACCTATGGAACATTTATTAATTTTTTGATTTTAATACAAAAAGACCCTCATAAAAATTGAAAAAAATTCAAAAAGGTATATTTTAACAGACGAATTCTGTTATTGTTAACAATGTTTGCATGGATGAGAAAATGCTGGCCAAATACACACAATATATATATATATATATATATATATATATATATATATATATATATATATATATATATATATATATAAGTGTAAACATTATGCTTTGCTCGTGTTCGCACTAATAGACATATAGTGGCTTAAAGAGAAAAATAAACAGAAACCGTTGACTTTTCGAATTTATTCGAGGCGACGGAGTTGTCTGACTTCCTATTTGATCTCTTGCTTCTCTTAGCCACTCAAAATGTTTTCGTTGGGTTGATGAAAAGGCGTGTATTTTACTCGCTAACTTTTGCGTGGCGTATGTATTTATATTTATTTATATGATAATTAATAAACCTTAGTTTTTTTTTATAATAGAGTATATGATCAGGAAGTTTTAAACATGAAATAAAATTTCAACCAAAATAGAATGGTTAGTATACGCTATTAGTGGATACGCATATAATGTTACTAGTTAAAATAATGACACATACACATGTAAAGATCCACGATATTTTGGTCTTTAAATCCGACTATAATAATGCTAAGAAAGGTCTAATTTAAAGGCCAAAAATATAATTTCTGTTATTATTTTAACAATTTTTTATCCACAGATTCCACGGAAACAAACAAACACACACACACACACACACATATATACATATATATATATATATATATATATATATATATATATATATATATATATATGTGTATGTTATATATATATATACGTTATATATATGTATATGTACGTTATGTATATATATACGTTATATATATACGTTATATATATATATATATATATATATATATATATATATAGAGAGAGAGAGAGAGAGAGATAGAAGAAAAAAGAGTGATAAACATGCGACGATTGTCCAAATTTATTTCAAATTTCAATTGTTCAATGCAAGGTGTATTCAGTAATAAACTAGTGTTTATTATTCTTTCCTTAAGCCAAGGCTTTTAAAACATCGAGATCTTATCATCAGAGGAGAAATACAGATAGATAAGTTGGCTTTCGAAAAAGCCAAAGTTAAAATATTTGAAAAATATTATTAAAAAAATGTACTGCAGTGAACAACTGAAATTTGAAATAAATGTGGACAATCGTCGCATGTTTATCACTCTTTTTTCTTTATCTCTACAATTGCTCTATCTCGTATATTGAGCTAAACCTCTTACCTATAGGTTCCATCTACTAAAAGTTTTACTTTTGTTTTATATTTCATCCTATATATATATATATATATATATATATATATATATATATATATACGTAATATATATATATATACGTTATATATATATATATATATATATATATATATATATATATATATATATATATATATATATAGCGTATTTTATGTAATTTTTTTTATTGGTGTAATTGGTGATTGCAGCGTCCGTTGTTTTTGCTTACTACTATTTCGATTCTTATACATATTAAGTGATTAAGATGCAGAAAATTGCATTATTAGTCAACCTTAATTTTCGTTTATATATATATTTTTATTTATGTTATACATACATCAAAGTAAACCATAGACATGTGTGTTCTGACTCACAGCCGTCATCAGCATGGCTAACTTAGACAAAGGTTCGAACCTTCGTCATATAGTCCAGCGTTTTACCATTGGACTACGACGCCCTGCCTGGAAATATGTACGATTTTTATAATTTAGATATTAAATGTAGTTTTATGTTATTGTTTTTATTAGCGATTACAGCGTTCATAATAAAATATAAATTAATATATATATATATAATTATATATATATATATATAAATATATATATAAATATATTTATTTGTATATATATATATATATATATATATATATATATATATATATATATATATATATATATATATATATATATATATACTAATGGAAATATCCGAAACGCTCGGATTTGAATGAGAAATGTTCAGTCTCTTAAAACATACAATATATATATACATACATATATATATATATATATATATATATATATATATATATATATATAATAATAATAATAATAATAATAACAATAAAGTAACACGGAATCACATAATCACCGGTGCGATTATGTAATTCCGTGTTACTTTATTGTATTCTGGCTTTGTTTATTACATTGATATATATATATATATATATATATATATATATATATATATATATATATATATATATATATATATATATATATGTATATATACTAATGGAAAGATCCGGCACACTCGGATTTGAATGAGAAATGTTCAATCACTTAAAAAATTCTATCTTTTTATTCTTAAGTTTTACATGAATAAATTCAATGTTGGTGTATGTGCATCGCATTACTTTGGTCTAAAGTGGTGTACGCCTAGTTAGATTTTAACCTATTCGAAGCAACTTTGTGTACTCTTACCACAAGCCTTCAACCCTATATCACAATCTTTATTTTTATTTCTTAATTACTATAATTGTTAAGTAATACATAAAATAAAGTTATCTGTCGCTAAAACAGACAACGCGACAATAGTGTACCCCTTTTGATCAAAATGAAAGGACCTGGGTCATGTACTCTCAGAATAGATACGGCTAAGGGGGTCTCTCTCATATACGACACATTCACTTTGACACCCTGATTAATTAAATAAAGACTTAAGTTAGAAAGTACATATAGATTCCCGAGTTCGACATAAAAGTTCCCAAGTTTGAAATAGTGGCATTGAAGAAGGTTGGAGGTTACATCAGCCGAAACGTTGTGAAAATAGAAATTAAGATGGGAATAGTAGTTCGAATAAACCAAATTGTACATGTATGTATCTATTTATATTTATATGTGCGTCTATGTATGTATGTATGTATGTTATAAATTGTAAATGTATACATGTATGTATGTATATTATACATTGTAATGTATGTATCTATTGATATTTATATGTGTATGTATGTATGTATATTATAAATTTATATGCATGTATCTATTTATATTTATATGTGTATGTATGTATATATGTATGCATGTATGTATGCATGTATGTATGTTATAAATGATAAATGTATACATGTATGTATGTATATTATAAATGATATATGTATGTATCTATTTATATTTATATGTGTATGTATGCATGTATGTATGTATGCATGTATGTATGTTATAAATTGTAAATGTATACATGTATGTATGTATATTATAAATGATATATGTATGTATCTATTTATATTTATATGTGTATGTATGCATGTATGTATGTATGTATGTATGCATGTATGTATGTTATAAATTGTAAATGTATACATGTATGTATGTATATTATAAATTATACATGTATGTATCTATTTATATTTACATGTGTATGTATGCATGTATGTATGTATGCATGTATGTATGTTATAAATTGTAAATGTATAAATGTATGTATGTATATTATAAATTATACATGTATGTATCTATTTATATTTATATGTGTATGTATGCATGTATGTATGTATGCATGTATGTATGTTATAAATTGTAAATGTATACATGTATGTATGTATATTATAAATTATACATGTATGTATCTATTTATATTTATATGTGTATGTATGCAATTATGTATGTATGCATGTATGTATGTTATAAATTGTAAATGTATACATGTATGTATGTATATTATAAATTATACATGTATGTATCTATTTATATTTATATGTGTATGTATGTATGTATATATGTATGTATGTATGCATGTATGTATGTTATAAATAGTAAATGCATACATGTATTTATGTATATTATAAATTATATATGTATGTATCTATTTATATTTATATGTGTATGTATCTATGTATGTATTATGTATGCATGTATGAATGTTATAAATTGCAAATGTATACATGTATGTATATTATAAATTATATCTACTGTCCAGTTGGATCTAAGCTATTGCTAGATATAAAGACGTTTATATTTTTGTCTATTCTATATAAAGATTTCTCTACTTCTCCTCCCCCCACCCCTCTCTCCATCTCACTTGTCTCCTCTCCATCACATTTTCTATCCAAGCGTTCGTCTTTTCAGTATCCGTTTACGGAAACAACGCCAAGTAAAGCCGAATCCAATGTTTTTGGATCCGCATAGACATAGGATCCATCAGTAAATCCGGCCAATCCACAAGAATCTATAAAGGCGGTAAAAAGTTTAACCGGAACAACTGGAAATATGACTCACTTATTCTACAATGAGCGCGCGGAACCTTCGTCCAGTTCGGCTACGTCGGTTGCCCACGCATCTTGCCACGTGCGAAATATATGACGGCTTTAACTGTTCGGACATTTGGATAGATTTCTTTCAATTTACGAACCACCTATCTGTTTCTATATGACTCCAACTCTGCCCAGCTATCCATTAACGTACGCATTGAACCGATTTAATCCCGCTTCTATCCATATATCCATGCGTGTGTATATATATAGCCAGGTATCATTGCATCGTCCCCGTTCAGTCTTGCGAAACAATGGATACTCGCTGTAAGAGTTCCTGCGCGTGTAATTGTGAAGCAAGGGTTGCAGAATCCCATTCGGCACTACTTGATTTCAGTGAGATGGAATAATTTAGGGCGACTGGAAACAATGGCGATATAAGCAGAGAGCACATACAGCAACCGATATTCCCAAATGGTCACCCATTTTAGTACTGACCATGATCAGCGTCGTTTAACTTCGAATATCTAACGGGACCCGGTGTGTGTACGTATCATAAACTACTTTGGAATTGGCCGTTATGAAGGGAGTATTGACGTGGAATGACATTATGGCTGTTTCAATTTCGAATCCAGTCGGTTTCATAACCCCACTTTAACCCCGGATGTTGGAAAACTTCACGTGGTCATTCTATAAAAAATCAGTGAAACTAATGCCAACTAATTTGCCGCACAAAAAGTTATACTATGATGATTCATATGACTTTATGTGTTATTAGTCAATTAGATCTAAACATATAAACATATATACACATGCACTCGCTGGTCAAATCTAAACATATATACCCATGTATATATCTTCCACTGTATAATAAAGACAACTGTACACTTATTTGTATATGTATACATAAATAAATATAGTTTCATCCCGTCACACAAAAGGTAGCGACTAAAACATGTGCATTTCTCGAAGGGAAGCGAGAAAGCAAATAGCAATTCAGATAACAACTTCATATTAACTCGCTGTTTGAAATGTATTCGGAAAGAAACCCATCATTATCTAATTAATAGTCAACGGTGCGTGTTTTTCTATTTTTAGGTCATCAGAAATGCTAATAAGCTAGAAGCATACATTTGATTGCCATTATCGACAGAAGAAGATGTACACTATCATCAATATATATATATATATATATATATATATATATATATACACCGCATGCTCTCTCGAAAGGATCAACATTGATAATTGTATGAATTGTCTGCATTTTTTTTTATCCTGAGGAAGTCTAAAAATAAAGACGAAACGTTGATGAATACATAAATAATACAGTTTTTGACTTTCCTTTTTTATTTTCCATATATATATATGTATATAAATATATATATATATATATATATTGAATAATTAATACCTACAGTTGCTTACCTACTAAACACACTCCTCGGGTTTCTTCGGTCTCTCTATACAAGAGTTTGTCAGGACAATCTGACATGTGTATACTTCACCCTACAATTAAACCCTGACTAAATATTCAAAATAACATAGTATTCGAAGCCCAAATACGATCCCCCGACTCGGCTATACACTGGCTCATACGAGGAAGTGTGAACCTTCTAGTAATGTTACCTCAAGAAACAGCACTTAGCTGGATACACTACCAGACCATATTAATTCTTTGTACGTAATTCCGGTAAGTACAAGGGGAAAATTGAAAGATATGCTATAACATAGTAAACTAGTAATTTGAGGAGAGAACAAATAATGTTCTTTACTTATTTACTAACTCAACGTTCCTAAGGATATTCTTGATTGAACACTCGGATAACTATGCATCTTATAGAAATCGAGTGTTTTCTCCAGAAAATGGCCCCTTTTATTTCTGAGTACTCGAAAACAAAATAGAAAAAATATATGTAAAAAATAGTCAACTAGACAATTACTGAAAGGGAAATTAATGTTGTTAACTTCTTCACTAGCTCAGAGTTTGAGAGGTAAAGGAGAACTTTAATGGAATATTCGAATATCTATGCTTCTTATATAGAGATCAAGTGTTAGCCTAAAGATTTCCGAGACCTTCGACTGAAGTTTAACGGAAAAAATGTCTCTCTCCCCATATATATATATATGCACGTGTTTCTGGCTCACAGCCGTGACGGCTACAGCATGGCTACCTTAGACAAGGATCTAACATTCGATATTGATGTCTATAGTCCAGCGTACTACCACTGGACCAAGAGGCTTGTATAGAAACACGTGGCCATGGATTACTTTTATGTACGTATAAAATTAATAATATATATATATATTAACGAAAAAGACGTCCTATAAAGTTAAGGGCGACTAATAATGCAATTTTCTGTATCTTAATCACTTAGGGAGTGAGACAATCAAAATAATAGTAAGCAAAATAACAACGAACGCTGCAATCACCAATAAAAATAATTACATAAAAATACATATATATATATATATATACATAAAGATAGATGAAAGAAGAGAGATAAACATGTACGAATGACAAATCTATTTCAAATTCGATTGTTCAATGCAATGTGTACTCGGTAAAAACATGTTTATTATTCTTTCCTTAAACCAAGGCTTTTCAAAGATTAAAATCTTATCATCAGAGGAATTACATAGATAGATAAGTTGGCAATGGAAAAGCCAAAATTGAAAATTTGAAAAAATATTAAGTTCTATCTACTAGAAGTATACTTTAAGTTTAATATTTTATATATATATATATATACATATATACATGCATTCACAGATAGCTTTTTAGGCCAGCTGTATATTTGCACCTCCTGTAACACATGTGGCAAACATGATAGTTTCAATGGATACCGGTTTGTGCAAAATTGTGACTGTGTTTTTCTAATAGATTATCGCTGTACATTTCGCCACTCTTCCATAGCCATAACACATTTAGAAGTTTGGACCAATCGAAAATTACCTTATACAGTTATAAAAAATAGCATTTCATTGATACTACCAGAAAACAAGGTCCTAATTAACAGCATTATTTTGGTGGCACATGATTTTATACTAATGTGTCACCAGTTATAAAAGCTCTAAGCCTCTAAGTGATACACACGTTAATGAGATCGTCAGTTGGCGACGAAGGACACTTTGAGAGGATTGGAAACGTTGAGTAAAATTGTCAGGATTTAATGTTCTAAGTGAGCAGCTCGACAAGAATCTTCTAATTTATTAAAAAACTGTGTTCTGCGGCTTCGGTAGTCAAATGACATTCCATAGCTGCAATCAGTCCTCCATGCTAGTCCCAGGCAATCTGACCTTGTCATGCAGAAGTTGTCGTAGGCAATGAAGTTATTTCGCTGTACGTAGTGGTCCTAGTCCCGCCTGCTTGAGGTCAGCACGTAGTGTGCCCAGCAGATTTGTGCAGTGCCGTCCTAGTCGCGGTTGGTTGGTATCTTCTAACATTGGACTTAAAACGACCATCTTGTATATAGCTAGGAAGCAGCCCTGTGGTATTATATTCCATATATGGGACGTTCTTGGAAATAAACTTTGTTCATGGTAGTTCCGTTTTATTTTAGCTATATAGACGAAGAAAATAAAAAAATTCTAACAGTTGACGCTAGACAAGTTTCTGCTATGACTATTTTACAGGTGGTACCAGAGATTGGAGTTCAGTCGAGCACTTTCAATGAAAACAACGATAGAGTAGAGAAAAACTAGCAACGTCTGTTCTGTGAGGAAAAGGTTGTAGAAAATAAAAGATATCAACCCACTAGATTTCAAAAGCGACTCCGTACTCTGTCAAGGCAGGAGAGTGTGCTCCAGATAGGTCCTCCCCAAATGTGGCAACAGTACTTAGGACGGATATGGCTCTTGTACGCGTAGATGATTGCGTCAGTAGATGCAATGCCGTGACCTGTTCGCTCGATATCTGTTGTTAATTATTGGAAGGGTAACAACATTTTTGAACCACCCTGTATACTGTTTGAAGAAATTAATATTGGAATAACTAAACACACGTATGCTTATATTGTATAACAAGACTTTCGTAACAAAATCTACGCTAATAGAAATTATATTCTTTTAACTCTACAGGAAAACATTTTAACAAATCAAAAAATATAACTATTTTATAATGTGTTTTTGTTCAATCCTTCGTACACTTTTCTTCATTTCACGGGATGTAAAGTTTTTTGTTTTTTTAATACGTGAAACTAAATAAATAAACTTAAACATGTCTCTTTGTAAATCTCCTACGAAATACGGCAGCCTCAACTTAACGGACAGATGCCTCATCAATGGCAGAAAAGGGACGGCCATGTCTGGGAGCTGTTTCCACAGACTTCCGTCCATATTTGAATTCACAATGCCAGCGTTTCACAACATCATATGATAGGGCATCTTCACCATAAGTTTCTTTCATTTCATCAAAAGTCTCCTTTTATATACAAAAACCGGATCACTGGCTCCATTTCACACCTGACTCAGTTCAAACACCTGTAAATCAGAAACCACAATTAGTTCAGAGCTGTTTTTTGCGACATAACCCATACATATATAAATCATTACACATGCAAAATTTCATCTAGATCAGACAACTGGAGGTGGATCAGGAGCATTACTTATTGAACGCTCCTCGTACGTTGATACTGAAATTCTTTTCATACGTTTACGCTTAGATCTTTTAATTGTTTTTACACTAAAAAAAAAAGCTAAACTTATATCTCGGTTTATTAATATTCCTTAACGAGTGTTGATTCTAACTTTTCTCCCTCGTAAATGACGGCAAAATATTTATATCAATATTCCGTCTAAAATGTCGGCAGCATATATTTGATATTTCTCTCTGCCTTTCTTTTGGTCTGTTTTTGTTTCTTTTCTCTCTTTCTCTTTCCGAGTCTTTTCTCTCTTTCTGTTTCTGTTTCTTTATTTTCATTTTGTTTCTTTTCTCACTTTTTTCTTCTGTTACTTTATTTCTCTTTATGTTACTTATTTTCTATTTCCGTTTTTTATCTCACTTTCTACTTCTGTTTCACTTCTCGCCATCTCTTTATTTCTCTTCTTTGATTTCTTTATAATCTTTTTGTTTCATTATCTCTTTCTGTCTCTGTTTCTTTATTTCTCTTTCTCTCTCTTTATTTCCCTTTTTGTTTTGTATCTCTTTTTCTGTTTCTTTATTTCTCTTTGTGTTTCTTTATTCCTCTTTGTGTTTCTTTATTTCTCTTTCTGTTTCTTTTCTCTCGTTCTGTTTCTGTTTCTTTATTTCTCTTTCTCTTTCTCTTTCTCTTTATTTATTTTTATTTTTGTTTCTTTACCCTCTTTTTCTGCTTCTGTTCATTTATTTCTCTTTCTGTTTCTTTTCTCTCGTTCTGTTTCTGTTTCTTTATTTCTCTTTCTCTTTCTCTTTATTTATTTTTATTTTTGTTTCTTTACCCTCTTTTTCTGCTTCTGTTCATTTATTTCTCTTTTTGTTTCTTTTCTCTCTTTCTGTTTCTGTTTCTTTATTTCTCTTTCTCTTTCTCTTTATTTATTTTTATTTTTGTTTCTTTACCCTCTTTTTCTGCTTCTGTTCATTTATTTCTCTTTCTGTTTCTTTTCTCTCGTTCTGTTTCGGTTTATTTATTTCTTGTTCGGTTTCTTTTCTCTCTTTCTGATAATGAATTTTTCTATATCTGGTGTCTTTCCGTTTATTCTTCACGCTTTTCCTTCATTTTCTCTCTCTTTCTTTCTTTAATAGCTTTCTGTTTCTTTGATTTATTTCTATTTCTATTTTTTTCCTCTCTTTTTTGTGTGTTTCTTTTTTCGCTTTCTGATTCTTTTTTCTCTTTCTCTCTGTTTTTATTTTATATCTCTTTATCTGTTTTTCTCTCTTTCTGTTTTTTACTATGTTTATATTTTTTCTTTGTTTCTGTTTCTTTTTTCTCTCTTTGTGTTTCGTTTCTCTCTTTCTGTTTATGATTTCTGTTCTCTTTCAATTTCTGTTACTTTTTTCTGTCTCTTTTGATGTATTTCTTTTTCTGTTTCGTTTTTTTTTATCTCTCCTTTGTTGCTGTTTCTTTTCTTTTGTCGCTTTCTGTTTCTGTTTACTCTTTCAGTTTCGTTTATCTATTTTTATTTCTCTTATTTTTATCTATTTCTGTTTCCTTTACCTGTTTCTATTTATTTTCTCATTTCTGTTTCTTTTCTCGCTTTCTTTTTCTTTACCTGTTTCTATTTATTTTCTCATTTCTGTTTCTTTTCTCGCTTTCTTTTTCTTTACCTGTTTTTATTTATTTTCTCATTTCTGTTTCTTTTCTCGCTTTCTTTTTCTTTACCTGTTTCTATTTATTTTCTCATTTCTGTTTCTTTTCTCGCTTTCTTTTTCTTTACCTGTTTCTATTTATTTTCTCATTTCTGTTTCTTTTCTCGCTTTCTTTTTCTTTACCTGTTTCTATTTATTTTCTCATTTCTGTTTCTTTTCTCGCTTTCTTTTTCTTTACCTGTTTCTATTTATTTTCTCATTTCCGTTTCTTTTCTCGCTTTCTTTTTCTTTACCTGTTTCTATTTATTTTCTCATTTCCGTTTCTTTTCTCGCTTTCTTTTTCTTTACCTGTTTCTATTTATTTTCTCATTTCTGTTCCTTTTCTCGCTTTCTTTTTCTTTACCTGTTTTTATTTATTTTCTTATTTCTGTTCCTTTTCTCGCTTTCTTTTTCTTTACCTGTTTCTATTTATTTTCTCATTTCTGTTTCTTTTCTCGCTTTCTTTTTCTTTCTCGTCTCTCCTTCTGTTACTATTCTCTTTTCTGTTTCTTTTCTCTCTTTCTGTTCCTATTCTTTCGTAATATCTCTCTCTTTCTCAAATTATATCTAACTCAACTGTTTTATCTAACTCACCCTTTTATCTAACTCACCCTATCTAAACTCAACTCAGCTCAACTCAACCCACCCCAACTCAACTCAACCCAACTCAACTCTATCTCACTCATCTAACTAATCTAACCCTCTTACATAACTCACCCTCCTTTTATTTGAGGATTTATTTATTTTATTTGAGTCTTTTCCAACATACATACCATTTGTTTTGACCATTTAAAAACATTTTTCACAAACACATAATCAATATTAAATGAACTCCACCAAGATTAAAGTGGAGAACCAGAAATATAGCGAAATAAAAGTTGATAGATGATAGAAAAAGAGTAAGAAAGAGAGGAATATAAAAGAAAGAAAACACAAGGTCAAATAAAAGGCCTCGGTGAATCCGGTTGTCCCGCCTCAGTTTGAAACAACATAAGTTATTTCTCGTTCGTATCTAACACTACAAAAATCAAACAAAACCACTCACTCATTTTGAATATCAAAATATTCAACATTAAAAACACCATCACAAAATATATCGTAAATATACTTATCTTGGCTCTAAATAACCCAACAGTGTTTTATGAGTCTTAAAACAAAATTAAATCCCTTTGTGTGTGAGAAGAGAGAATAGATTTGTCCTTTATATTTTAACCACAAAAAATACACATGTTAAAATATCCCTTTGTTTTGGTATCGAGTTATGCTTACAAAATTAATTTTAATTGTTCTAATTAGTCGTAATTTGCATTTTACTCACCAATTCACTCATATTTTATTAAGCTTCTATCTATTAACCTCACCCTCTCTCATCTAAGTTCATGTGAACCCCCGTACTTATTCTATTCAGTCTCGATTTGTTTCTCTTCCGGCACTCCCTACCTCTTAACTAATAGTCAAAGGAAATAAAACTAACTATTAAACAGAAGATTAGAATCGTTCATTAAAAACAGTAGCGAATATCACCAGTGGTATTTCACCCGTAGATGAAGAGAGAGAGAGAGAGAGAGAGAGAAAGAGAGAGAGAGAGCACAGAAAGACTAATTTTGGATTTTGTCTTTGTATTAAAAATGACTTTGCAAACACACATCTCTTCATCCAAATGATGTTACTCGTGCTCAATTGATGACCCTACGTGTCACATTTTTAGAGTATATATGAATGCAAAACGCGATAAATCCAATTTGTTTAAATTGAGACCTTAATCAATAACAGAACGAATATATTAAATATAGACTTATCTTAATGGAAATCAAACATTAATTATTCCAGTATCATATTATGTAAAACATAATTTGAGTGTGTGGGCGAGTGTTGAAATATAACACTTTCTATAGTGCTAGCTTCTTAATTTTTTAAATGGCGTTTTTTCGCGTTTTGCATTTGAATTTTTCATATATATATATATATATATATATATATATATATATATATATATATATATATATATATATATAGAGAGAGAGAGAGAGAGAGAGGGAGAATGGTAGTTTGCTTGAAGCATTGCTAGGAATAGTAGTAGTATGTTTTTAAAAGGCTGTGGGCAATGCCAATTCCGGGTAAGATGTAAGCTGAAAGGAACATTTATTATTTTTGTTCCTTCCAGCTTACATCTTACCCGGAATTTGCATTGCCCACAGCCTTTTAAAAATACTACTAATATATATATATATATATATATATATATATATATATATATATATATATATATATATATATATATATATATAATGAAGAAGAATGGAAAGGAATTAGAGAAGCAAAAGTCAAATCATAATTCAATTCAATTGCTCAGAACAAGGTATATTCCGCAAAAAAGGCAATTTATTCAAGTTAAATTTTCCTTAAGCCAGGCTTTTCAGCCACCACTTTATATATATATATATATATATATATATATATATATATATATATATATATATATATATATATATATATATATATACGCATTGGTCTTTATTGTAGATTGTTATTAATTTAATCTAGCCGTTTTCAATGATGTTGTATGCTTAATAAATATATTAATGACCACTTTCATAGTCGCCATTTTAATTCAATATAATCGATAAATTTACTCGTTCCCATTTGCCTCCTTCATCGTTGTCCATTTCGCTTTTAATTGAATTTCTACGCAACAGTACCAAGAATGTATTTCATATCTTATGGTTCGGAATTGGCAGCACTGACCGCTCGACCGTTTCAAAACTCACTTCTCTTCAAGAGAGAGCAGCTTGAGATATCCCAAACGACCGACTTAACTCGCCATTATCCTTTTCTGTCAGCCATTATTTTCTTTCACACTCCTTTTATAATCTGAAGCCGCTACTCTCCCATTTTTCCACCTAGTGCCATTTTAAAACATTCTGACGATAACGTACAAGCTCTACTATCGCTACGCCTCGTTGCGCATCCCAGGACACATGATGATGATGATGATGATGATGATGATGATGATGATGATGATGACGACGACGACGGATGAAGCCGGAACTTTATGTGCGGAACCCTTTCGCTCCATGCGCTCAGAATCATCAAAATGACACCGAGAGAGTCCAGCAGCGCATGATTCGATTGGATGAACGGGATAAAACGGACGCTTTGAAATACAATAGCGGTCAGGCCACGTGGATCTCAACTTTCCTCCTTCATAAAACTGGATATTTCAAACTAGGGTCATCCAGTGAACTTTTAGATATTTCCATCAACGTTCTCGCGATAAATGAAGGTCACGACCGCGGTCTAAATATATCTGCTAAGCCCAAATCGAAGATGACGTCCGGAGAAGTACAGCGTCATATATCCATTCTGGACCGTGTCGTTTTTATACTATTACCCTACTATATATTGTTTTTATTTCAGCTAGATAATTATTATCCTATATATGAACCGAATATATACCCACGGTCAAAAATGACTGAAACTAATATGCTTCGCCAGTGTTCGCAGTAATATTCATATTGATATCAAATAACGTGTTAATCGTTTAAGTTAAAACGAGAAATAAGAATATTTCAAAACGAAAAAAAGGACAGAAAAACGTAAAACTGTTTAGAGAAGGCAGAAACATAGGTAAATGAGACGTGACGGATATATATATATATATATATATATATATATATATATATATATATATATATATATATATATATGAAGCAATCCAACAAAAGATATCAGCGTCAACTAATATCTTATAATTAGTGAAACATCCGGATAAAAACTGAAGCTCAATATACTGGATAGAGCATTAATATTATAATATAAAATGAAGTAATAAAATAAAGTGTCAATCAAATTTTATTAGAATTCAAAGTTCAAGCAAAGTATCCTTAAGTCCTTAGCTCATGAGTTTTCAAAGATAATTCTTCTCTTCAGAGGACCATTACCGCAGTTATACTACTACAGGTAATAAAATTACGCTTTGAAAATATATAAAATTATATACACAAATACATAAAAATACATAACATCAAACATATCAACCCAAAAAACATACGTTTTGTTGAATCCATACAGTCCATCCAGGTCATACAAATTGAGAAACATAATCAGGAAAGACATTACTCCAAGTTATAAACAGCAGTCCATATACAGATCCTTCAATTTCACGTATATGGACTGCTGTTTATAACTTGGAGTAATGTCTTTCCTGATTATCTTTCTTTCAAAGTTTACTTTCAAGCAATTTAAACTGTCCGGAATAAGAGGTTAACTTTAATTTTGGAACCCCTCATTATCAAAAGAAACAGATAAAAAAAATATGACCGAGTGGTCGAAAAAGCGAAATTGACACAACTGTGTACAAATGCCGCAGAGAATTGGTGGCAGATTCGCAGGTAATGAGTTTAGAGAGGCTAATTGGATATCAATATTAATTATTCTTATCATTTTTAATTTATAGTATAATTATTCAGTATTAATAGTATATATATATATATATATATATATATATATATATATATATATATATTCATGATTATATTTATATGTAAAGGTGTAATCAGACAACAGAAAATAATAACCGCTCAAGTTAAATAAGAAGTATACTACTAGTAAATAAAAAAACTAAGAATGAAGAAAAAAATAATAAACGTGAAACTTACAATTTCATGCCGTATTTATTGGAGCAAAGTAAATTATATCCTAATTTCAATGTTTGTTGTTGATTTTAAGGCTTGAAGAAGGGAATGGTTCCCAAAATTATTTTACAAACTTTACCCCCACCACACAAACAAAACTCAAATTGGGATTTACCTTTACTTTGCTTCTAAAATCGTCTAATAAATTCGGCACGAAATTTTAAGGTGCACGTTTTTTTTTTCTTCATTCTCAGGTTTTTTATTCACTATTATTATACTTTTTGTCAACTAGTGTTCTTATGATTTTCTGTTGACTTATTACACCTTATATATATATATATATATATATATATATATATATATATATATATATATATATGTATATATATATGTATATATATGTATATATATGTATTTATATGTATATATATATGTATATATATATATGTATATGTATATGTATATAAATATATATGTATATATATATGTCTGTATATATATATATATATATATGTATATACATATGTATATATATTTATATATATATATGTATATATATGTATATATATATGTATATAAATATATATGTATATATATATATATGTATATAAATATATATGTATATATATATATATATATATATATATATATATATATATACATATATATATGTACATATATGTACTGTATCTACTGTATAAAGAATAGTCAGTTCTATGTAGATTTTATTTCCAGCAATTTTCCTGCAATATAAGGTATACCATCAACAAGAACACACCCGTGCTTTATTCGGAGAGGCCGCACCATTGGTCGTCATCATACCCCAAGAAATTAATTAAATATTTCAATTTTTAAATAGACATATTCTCAGCAAGTGAGAAAGTCTTCTTTTAGCGTGCATACATACATTTTAAATTCGGGTTCTTTCTTTATTTTTTTTAACTCGTTCGAAAACAAACCGGTTATACTTTTCGTATTTTAATTATTTTTTTCAAAGATATTTCAGCCCAAACAAGTCAGATCGCAACTGTAGACGTAAAGGCCTACTGAGAATTCGGGTGTACGTTTTTGATGTCATCCTAAGTTGGGAGCTTTGCGGGGAGATGTCTGTTTACATTAGTTTTAAATTTCTGCATGTCGGTACAGTCGGGGAAACAAGGGAGCAGGGAGGGAGTTCTAGAGGCCGGCAGCACGAGGAAAGAAGCTATGGGAATAAAAGGCTTCTTCTTCTTTCGTTTGTTACACAGCATCTCACTGTTGGATCACTAGCTCGGTTGAGAGAAGCCATGCTAATGTTTTGTTGTCTAGCGCAGCTATGCCAGCTTCGCTGTTGGGTGGTCGATATTTAAGGAATGACTCGATGATGTGGTCTGCTGTCTGAGTCCCTGAGTCCCCATCTTTTCATGGTCGCGGCGAAACGGCCGACACTTGTCCTGAGGCGGTTGAGAATTGTCCACTGCCGGCGATGGAGGTCCATGCCTGGTAGGTTATCCGGGTCCTCCACAAGTCTGTGCATTCTTGATTTACCTGCTGCCTGCCATTCCTCCGTCCAGCAACGTTTCAGCCAGATTCGTTTTGTGACGTCACCGGGTGTTGAAAGAAGGAGCTGGTGGGCATGCTCCGAGAATGGGAATCGTGACTTCAGGAATAAAAGGCTCTCCGACATCCGTGGACCTCTACAGTGAATGGATGGTATTTAGTAGATTGCCGGGTTTTTCTAGTGTATTTACGTCGAAGGGGCACTAGAGCAGCTAATTTATACATGACCTTCACTCTAGACTTGAAATGGAAGACTTACATAAAATATGTCCCTTAGATCGCTGAACAAAATAAAAATAAAATCTGGCGCTTAGATCGCTGAAAAAAAAATGAGTGGATCATTCTACCGCTTCAGAAAGTGTTTCCCCTTTTACGCAACCTTCTACTTTTATAAAAGTCAAAGACATTCTAAAATCGCGTATTGTTGCCAAATCTGGGGATGTGCTGCCTAGAACGCTCTATCCTGCCTTGACAGAGTACAAAACGAAATTCAAAATCTTTGTCTTCTCTACATTGCCTTTTTTCACAGAAAAGATGTTGTTAGTCTTTCTCTACTCTATCGTTATTTTCATGGTGGGTGCTCGACTGAGCTTCAATATATAGCCCCACTCTGTAAAACATCCACAACAAAAATCGTCTAGCTACAATAGCTAAATATTTTCTTTTCTTCTCCTGTTTACGTGAAACTAAGCAGAACCTCCATGAGCTGAGTCTCTTTGAAAGAATTACCAGACTGTGGAACACAATACCACTGAGCTGCTTCCCAGATGATTATAACATGGTCGTTTTCAAGTCCAATTTTAACAAATTCTTGTTGAGCTATTTTCTTAATAATCAAATTCTTCCAAGTTTCAACCATCATAACGAATCTTTACGGTGTTATCTGACCGTTTACCTGACAAACTCATTTATCCTGATCCTTGAGTGGTCTTGGGGCATCGATAAGCGGTGAACCTTTAGGAAAAACAAACATTTGCGTGCAAAAAAAACGAGTTTTTAAAATTTTTTATATTCTGATTAGTCACCACTTACCAAAAATAAGAAGTCACATTGTCAGATAGAGGACGTACAACACCATGGGTGGATATAAAGAAGTGGACGAAACGGACAAAATTTGACTAATTAAGAAGAAGCCTCAACAAGTATTTGTTGACAACGGACTCGAAACCAATCATATTGCTGTCGGCAGTGAAGACGTAACGTAGGATTGTGTTCACTATATCGCAATACAGGCAAGTTTTTAAAAGTGATGGCTTAGGGGTGGGTTTTTGTTGTGAAATATTAACAAAAGTTAAACTAGAGATTGGAGTTCAGTTGATCAATTTTTCTAGAAATGAGTATAGCGTAGGGACACACTTTCAGGTTAAGCATCGTCTTATCGACTCCTAAGACTGCTTTGTGTTTGTCAAATATCTTATAGGATTGACATGTACCCCACTCCTATAATATAAACTGACCAACAGTGTGGGTGAAAATAAAACACACATCCACATAAACCACGTCAAATATCACATCTAAAAAAAGAGATTAGATTTTTCTTACAAAAACTGGCTCCCAGAGGCATATTTTGCAAAAATACAAAAATGGAAGTCACGTGATGTGTTCTTAGCTACGTCCGCAGCAAATCGTTTGATCAAAACCATTTTCGCGCCCAAACTCAAAAGGTGGTTTCTGGAGCTGATGGTTTTATTATTTAAGGTCTTACGCACTCTGACAAAAAGCGATACACAGCCACAAATGCCTACAATATCATAAAGTTATGGTTTTATTATTTAAGGTCAGATTTTTGTTGTGAAAATCAGTTAAAAAAAGGACAATGTTCCCCCCCCCCCTATTCGTCTCCTTTGTGTTTGGAACTGGGAGGCTACAATTAATTTTCAACTCACACACTTGCTTACGCACTCTGACAAAAAGCGATACACAACCACAAATGCCTACAATATCATAAAGTTATCAATGGATGCTTAATCAATTCTCAACCTACGCAAACACAGAGTCGTACACTTGCGCACTCTAACGCAAAACAACACACTCACACAAATACTTACACTGCCGCACGCATATACACACTCATAAAAAAACAGACATACAAACAGACATGCGATTATTTTTCTAACTGAACATTTCAAATGAACAAGTAATTCCATAAAATGCCTTGTAATTGTGTATGTATATATATATATATATATAAATAAGGGAGGGCCTTTGGGCTGGACGACCCGTGTTCGATCCCACTCACGGCATGCTAACTGTCGGGTCTGAAAACTCCCTCTGTCCACCCAGCAGTAAATGAGTACCTGACTAAAACTCAGGGAAGGTTCAAGGCAGCGGAAGGAGAGGGATGGGCTCCGCCTTCCATATGCTGTGCCCTAGACACGGTGATCTTAACAAATCACCGCCGCTACGGCCATGGGCAGTGTGCGATGTCGGCAACGACACTCGTGCGCGTCCAGGCTATGCGACCTTTACCTTTACTTTTATATATAAATATATGGTGTTTTTAAAATAATGTTTTCTTCTTTCATTTAACTTTAATGTTTTTATCTGTTCGTACTACTTTTCTAATGTTTTAATAACAATTTAAATGTAAGCGTTGATCTTTGCATATTCTCTAAGACATCACCTTAGATCAGCTTGGGTTCGCGTTGTTACATAATGGTGAACCCGAATTTGGAATCACGCGCACTTTGTGATTAATACCGCCGAATACACAAAATACAACAACATAAACATTCAAATAACAACAAAATAAGAATGTACGCACTTCTGTTCTTCATTTTAACAACAACAACAACAACAGCAACAACAGCAACAACGACGACGACGACGACGACGACGACGACGACGACGACGACGACGACGACAACAACAACAACAACACCAACAACAACACCACCACCACCACCAACAACAACAACAACAACGTTAAAACCCTCAGTAATGATTTACTCCTCTCAAGGAGTTAAGGACAAGGCCAGTTTTTATCTTACTCCCACAAGTAAGATGTGACCCAAGGTCGGGTCGGGAAAGTGGGGTTTAAAAATTGCCTGGGCAGCCCCGTCGGCATTCCTCGGTAGGGGCGCCTCAGGCAGTAAGCAATACACTTACTCCTCCCAAAGAAGGGAGGCGAAGCCTGGGAGGGTGGACCTCCTAGAACTGCATAGGACAGACCTATAGACAGGCGTAAATCAAGCCCCGAAGGCCAAGACAATACCAGTCCATGGGGTGCAGTATCCATCGGAACAGATACTACACTTTGATCTTAGCCAAAAGGCCAAGAACAAACCCCTCAGTAATCTCGTACTTCAAAACCACAATCTCAAACTAATATATCATCGCCTATTTGGCATTCAATATTTGTAATCTTGGAAACATAAATTTAGACGTTAATATACATCAATAACAACAACATCTAACTGAAACAGCGACCTGCCACAAAAAACATCAACAGAATGATAACATTTTCTACAACGCACGCAAATTGAATCTTTTTATCCAACTAATAAAATACTATTTGTTTCGCAAAGCTACAAACATCTCAACTCTGATATCTTTCGTTAGCTAATAAAAAGATACACAGCTACGTGGGCGAAGCCTAACTCTGGCATCAACAGAAAACAAGGATAAAAATATACGTTATAGCTTTACAATAGAACACAAATTAATTATCGACCGGCTAACCATGGACGTAAAATCTGCAGACCCACTTAGAAACCTCATACTCAAACTCAAAGGTGCAGACCAACTCGTACTTGTAGCTTAACATCTCTAGATTCACTCACAAATCTCGGTGCAGCATCCATGCATCGGGATCTGTGATAATTATTTCACCAGCAAAATGAAAACACATATCATTTTCGGTGCAGACTCAATTACACCAACACTTGGTGCAGACTGACGTGAACTCATTATCTCTAAATGTGCAAACTCACATGCACGTATCACCTTCAACTGTGCAAACTCACATGCACTCAATCATTCAACACAAAGATTCGAATCATCAAATTCAAAACGTCGACCAGACGGAACTTTTTAGAAAAGTATTTTATTTTCAACAACAAAACAAAAAGTGTTTATCATTACAACTCTACGTATGGGGAAATATGTTCAATATTTTTTTAATCTGAGAGACGTCTTATAGGATTGACATGTATCCCAATCAATAATATTAACGGACCAAGTCCGTGAACATAAAAAAAACACAAGCCACGCCTAAAAATCATATCTAAAAATAAATTCGTTTTTCTTTTAAAAAATGGCTCTCAGTGCAATATTTGCCTAAACCCAAACATGGCATTCACGTGATGTGCCCTCAGTTATCTCCACCGCACCTCGTTCAATTAAAACCATTTACGCGCCCAAACTACAAAAAAGGCTTTCTAGAGCCGATGCCTTTATTTTTTAAGGTCAGATTTTCGTCGAGCATATCAGTTTGAAAACAATAAGCACACGGTTAACAAGAGGATAAGATTTCCACCTCTCTCGCTTCTTGGGACTTGGGACTGGGAGGCTACTATGAATATTCAACTCATACATATGCTTATGCATCCTGACAAAAAGTTACACGCACTAATTCCTACACCGTCCCAAAGTGGTCAATCTACGCGCACACACACACACAGTCGTACATTTACGCACTGAAACACAAACCAACACAGTCTTAGAGACATGTCTACACTGTCGCACGCATACATTTACTCATAAACAACAGGCATAAAAACATACATTTTATTACTTTTCTAACTGAACATTAAAAAAAAATGATTCAATAAAATGTTATGCAATTTTGTATATATATCTATAAACATTTTGAATTCTCTAAATAATGTTTTCTTCTTTCATTCAATTTTCATGTTTTTATCTGCTTGTGCTCATTTTCTAACATTTTAATAACAATTTAAATGTAAACGTGGATTTTAGCACATCCTCTCAGACATAACCTAAGATTAGCAAGTGTCCGCGCTGCTATACGTCAATCTAGAATTTAAAAGATGGTTTCAAGAATAGCCAAACAACACGCAAAAGATAAAAGGTTGGTATAGTGATCATGAGAGACATTTAGAGTATTGATTTCCAGGAGTTAGGCACAAGGCCAGTTTTTATCTTACCCCCACAAGTAAGATGTGACCCAAGGTCGGGTCGGGAAAGTGGAGTTTAAAAATTGCCTGGGCAGCCCCGTCGGCATTCTCCGGTAGGGGCGCCTCAGGCAGTCAGCAATAAACTTATTCCTCCACAAAGAGGGGAAGCGAACCCTGGGAGGGTGGACCTCCTAGAACTGCACAGGACAGACCCATAGACCGGCATAAACCAAGCCCCGAAGGCCAAGACAATACCAGTCTATGGGGTGCAGTATCCATCAGAACAGATACTACACTTTGATCTTAGCCAAAAGGAGAGACATTTAGAGTAGCTAACATACAATAGTAAGATCAAAATATGAAACAATGACGGTGTTACGAATATGTGTGTCCTACGATCAAAACTTTCCGGTGAAAGGGGATTTCCTTAGTAGTAGATATGAAAGTGAGAGCGAAAGTTCCTCCGACTTCCTATATGAATGACTATCTTAAGAGAAGATGTAGACTAGATAAAATATAAACATTATTGACAGCGAACGAGACAAACGCATTTTTTCCGAAAACACGCATAAAAAATTGGCCTAAATCGATGCCAAAAGAGATTTGCATATCCAGATTTGTGATAGAAAGCTATATTGATAATTGAAATAGGGGAAAACAACTTTACTTCATTATAAATATCTAGTCATACACACTTCACCGCATCACAGTTCTTAAGTGTGACGAGTAATTTATTAAAGCTAAGATTGAAACCCAACCGTTTAGTCAATAGTTCTTAGCGAATACGCAATCAACACATTATCAGCTGCCTAGTTCCCTCTACTTTTTACAAATAACTAGGCATCATTGCTAATGGGAGCCGGCAATTTCCCTTACCAGTGTACGCAACCCACGAAGTAGTGGGAGCATATACACATACCAACATTTTCTATATATCATATCACTTCTGCGTGTCTTATATATAAATAAATATATATATATATACTACTACTACTACTACTACTACTACTACTACTACTACTACTAATAATAATAATAATAATAATCCAGGTAAAACATCCACAGGGTAGTAATCCAAAGAATTTTAACCGGGTTTATAAAAAGTGCTCAATATCAAATAGAGCTATTATATATGATTATTGTTATTTACACGGACATGTACAAAATCTGCGACACTGGCATGTCGATGTTATCGATCAACAGCTATTACAAACTGAGATCTCATCAGGCAGAGTTAGAATCCGATCTTAACCCTAGAACATATTTGGAAAGAACCAGATATGTTCTAGGGTTAAGATCGGATTCTAACTCTGCCTGATGAGATCTCAGTTTGTAATTGCTGTTGATCGATAACATCGACATGCCAGTGTCGCAGATTTTGTACATGTCTGTGTAAATAAAAATAATCATATATATATATATATATGTGTGTGTGTGTGTGTGTGTATATTACGGTGGTACGCCAAGTCCAGGCGTTTGGACAGATTAATCGGTGTCCATGTTCGTTAAACGATTTAGCTATTTTCCTCTGCGCTAGTGCTCATTGATTTGATATATCTCGCAAAAAATTACCCTCAGGAAATAAAGATGGTCTTTATTCGTTTTTGTTATCAGTTTATTTTTTTCTCTTTCAGTTTCGAAAGTAATTTAACACCACCAGTTTCGCTGAACTTTTGATAACACCTTCGCCACCAAAGTGATTTGTTTATGCATATCTTACTGCGGCTTGACGGGCAACATTCATTACACTCAAAGAGATTCATCAGACTACTCCCGCCTTCTTTCTCTATCTGTATGTCGCTATCTCTTCCGTGCTCCTTTCTACCTCCCCCTCTCTCTTACTCACTCTCTTTCTCTATCTCTAATTACGATGCAATTCTGCAGTTTCTGCGAAAATAAATTAATCACTAATATCTATTACTAATGGAGATTTTGTATCTGTCTGCTTGCAGCCCTAAGTATTATATTAATTCGAGCTATTGTTCTATTGTTCTATTGTTCTATCCTTTAATGTTGAATCACGCTTATTATATTATATGAATATATAACTACGGTTTGACAGGAAACATTCATTATCAACTATTAGTGAGACTGCATCCGGATTCTTTCTCCATCTCCGTCTGTCTATATCTACTCTTCCATCTCTCTCTCTCTCTCTTATATATATATATATATATATATATATATATATATATATATATATATATATATATATATATATATAGGTAGAAGGGTGAATAGATAGATTTTAGTGGTCTACTTTATATATATATATATATATATATATATATATATATATATATATATATATATATATATATATATATATCACTCTTCGCTGATTGTTGTAAATACCCGCCGATTCGGCATTTACAATCCGAAGTCTGCTAAGCAAGGTACTCGTAGTACAGCAATGTCTACCTTTACTCTCAATTGCTCGTTGTTGGCAGTTTTTCATATATCAGAGTTGTTGAGTATGTCAGTAGATGGCCATTTGTCATAGTACGAACATTCCAGTACCCTAGCTTAAGTGCAGGTTTCTTTGTACTTCTTTTGTTTTCGTTTGGTGCAATGGTTTCTGAGCACTTGTTGGAATTATCCTATGCCTTACGCACCCGGTAAAGCAGGTGGCCAGTGGCGGGATAGCACCTTACTGGCTGAGGACTGCTCAGCTTTACAGCGGGAACTAGCTGTTCAATGAGGTTAAATAACCTCTCCCACCGTCGGCATCAACCACTGGCGCCAGGCTGTACGCCAATTGAACTGTAGGCCTATACTCAGTAACTGTCGCTCCCCTGTTTAGTCCTATAGAGATGCATAGCTGATGTTTTCTCTCCAGGATGTTGGCCAGGGCAGATCTATGGAGAGACTGAGTGTCCCAATCGTCAGAATCCCCCTCTCGGTCTTGATAATGTTGCCCAGAGGAATGGAAGTACAAGTATGTCCGGCACCAGGTTAACTGCAATAGCTTCCAGAGAAGATCTGAGTACAACGCTTGTCTGCCTATGGGGCTACACTCTAGATTTTCAGTTGGTGTTTACTCACTTAGCCTTCATTGGTACTGTTTACCCATATATGGGGGCCTGTTCATGGACATCAGGGCTTGTCCATACAGCGATGGGCTTGGCATGCCGCATGTCTGGGGGCAGACAACCTCTGAGTCTCCTGTAGTTCTGCGTGTGTCGCCACGGTAGGCACTGCATGGAGCTTGCCTATAAAGGAGCTATGTACTGGCTGGGAAGACTTACGCACTCTGCTTCCTTTTTCGCCTAGACTAGCCTGCGGTGAAGGCTGGAAGAAGAAGGTGGCGGGGACACAACACACAGCACACCACACTTGATGCATAAATAGGCATCAACATATATATATATATATATAGAGAGAGAGAGAGAGAGAGAGCGAGAGAGAGCGAGCGAGAGAGAGAGAGACAGACAGAGACAGAGTGAGAGAGAGATAAATGTAGGAAGAGAGATAAAGATGTGCGAATGACAAATCTATTTTATCTCCGGTTGTTCAATGCAAGGTATGTTCGATAAAAACATGTTTATCATTCGCGGTCCACGGAAGTATTTTTAAAATACCCCTTATTCTCCAACTTACATCCTAATAAGCTCTTTTATCTACGGTTGAACTGAACATCATTCTGTTGGTTTTATAACGTTTTGACCATTTCTTGCTCAGTCTCCGCGAAATCTCTACGATAAACGTTTTCCATCTTTAATTTTTTCTTCACCGGACACTTTATCAACGGATGTGTTTTACTGGACGTGCTCTATATTTTTACGCACACACTTTTACTTTCCATTACTTTATATTGTTTCCTGAAATTTTTCAATTTTGAATTTTGGAAATTCCCCTGCCAACTTATCTATCTTTGTCATTTTTCTGGTGATAAGATTTTAATCTTTGAAAAGCCTGGCTTAAGGAAAGAAACAAATAAACCTGTTTTTATAGAGTACACCTTGCATTGAACAACCTAAAGATGAAATAGATTTGTCATTCGTACATATTTATCTCTCTTCCTTCATTTATCTTCATAATTGCTCTATCCCGTAAATTGAGCTTAAATCATTTCACTATAGGTTCAATTCTCTTAAAGTATAATTTTAGTCTCATATATATATATATATAAATATATATATATATATATATATATATATATATATATATATATATATATATATATATATATATATATATATTGCATGATAAATGCAAGTATACTGAAATCATATGCCCTTAATAGGGGTTAAGATGAAATTCATATACACTAAATGTACAAAAGCAAGGAAATTCCCAAATTTTTACACATTTATTGTCATTAATTAAGGGTATGACTACATATCAACCAAACCATTTCATTATCACATCACTACAGTATAAATCTCTATGCATTAGTGAATGAAGTGTGTGAGGTGCGCTGAAGAAAAATTCCTACCAGTAAAATACATAGCCCGGTTGTGCTCGCATACCCTTAATGACAATAAAAGTATAAAAATTTGGGAATTTCCTTGCTTTTGTACATTTAGTGTACAAAATTTAATCTTAACCATATTAAAGGCATATGATTTCAGTATACTGGCATTTATCATGGAATGTCACTACTTTTGTAAAGGCTATGCCTCAATACAATGGTCATTTTAAAGGGTTTTTTGGAATTTTCTGGAAAACTAAGCTATATGGTAAACTGAAATTAAGATGCCATCAACTAGACCCTAGAACCTCTATCTCTGCCGAAAATCAGCTGAATCCATCAAATAGTTGATGAGATACAGGGTGGCACATACGTACGTACGTACACGATTGAACTTTCTGGATCTCTGGGTTGCCTTGACTAATGATGCTGAAATTCTACACACTTATAGAATCTATCAAATAAAAATTTTGTGCAAAGTTTTAACTAATTTTGTTTATTGGTTTTTGAGTTATGATTGATCAAAGAAATGAGATTTCCAGCATAGGCTATTTTTGAAGTCTATTAAGGGATAGAGCGCTCTCGCGCCTCCCTTGATTTGGAAAGGTTGGTAATGTACTAGTAAAAATATGCGAACTCTGGTCGGATATTTTTTACTATTAAATATGTGTGTGTAGCAGTTGAACGCAAAACGCGATTAGATTTTGTAATTAAAAGCAAGAATATTTCTTTTTATAAATTTCGTAGCGATTATTAAACAACTTTGAAAATGGCGTTCATCGCGTTTTGCAGTATAACTCTTCATATATATATATATATATATATATATATATATATATATATATATATATATATATATATATATATATACTAACAGAGAAACAGCATGGTAGGGAGAGAGCAACTTCACGTTTTGCAGTAGAATTCTTCATATATATATATATATATATATATATATATATATATATATATATATATATATATATATCTATATATGTATATATATATATATATATTAGTTTTATACGTACATATAAGTAATCCATGGACACGTGTTTCTGGCTCACATCCGTCATCAGCATGGTTAACTAAGACAAGGATCTAACCTTCGATATTGATGCTAATAGTCTGGCGTTTTACCCCCAGGATTATGTAGCCTGAGAGTAGAACGCCAGATCATTACTTTTATGTACGTGTAAAGCTAATAGAAATATATATTATCGAAAAATACGTCCTATGAAGTAACGCACGTCTCATAATAACGGCCCCCAAACACGGTCTACGTTGAGATCGTGCGTTCGCAATCATATTGGAGCAAATATATGACCGCAACTAAGAGAGTTGTTTAAGTCGTCTGATGATCGTTATGAGCGTGTAAGCATTGAACTATCAAAAATACGTAACTTATTTAAGTGCTATATATTTTCTTATATTTTTTTATACTTTAATATTTTTTATATTTTTATTTTTATTTTTATTTTTATTTTTATTTTTATTTTTACTTTTTTATTTTTATTTTTATTTTTTTATTTGTTATTTTATTTTTAATTTTTACTTCTTATCCTCTGATTTTATTCTTCCTTTAATATATTCTATTATTTTTATATTTTATATTATTTTATTTGATTTTTACTCATTATTTTTGTTTGTATTTTTATTTTTTTCATTTTTTCTTACTAATCTTTAAAATGTCTATAAGGTTTTATTATTATCATAATCAGTTTTATCTTTATATTCTTACTTTATATCTGTAACTTATTCTTTTTCCAATATTGGTCTATGTACGCCCTCCTGCCAATGAATGTTCCTCTAAGACGAGCGTGTTATTTTTTCCTTGGATTTCTGTAAGATGTGGTGCTAAAGGCGCTGATGAAGAGACGTTTTTGAGTAGCTTTTGTTGTTTTTTTTAAATTAAAGAATGAAATGAAGTATTTCCAGAATGTTTTGGAAACGACCGTACGCCATAATAGATTTGTTATTCTAATTCTTTGAGCAATAAGAATCTTATAATTCACTAAATCTCCTTATATATATATATATATATATATATATATATATATATATATATATATATATATATATATATATATATATATATAACTAGTTCCACTCGAGTGTTGAACACTGTAGTTAACGACATTACCCTTCCTCCGGCTCCCGGGTTAGTGTATCTTAATTTTAATTATTTTTTGTGTCGATTTCTCACGGCCATGTGGTCCTGGGCGTTTGTCTCGTTATTCTACCCTTAATCTACGAACTGCGTTTGAGCCCATGCGACCACCTGCAACAGCTAATCCTACACTGATGAGGGTAAGTGAGCCCGAAACGACGTCGTCTGTAAGTGAAAAAAACACTTTAATATTTAAACATATTTATAGTATATATATATATATATATAATTTAAATTCCCGAAACAGTTTTTCATGGTAAACAACTGATGATCCCTTAAATAATGTTAGAAGCAAACTAATATAATAACTGTAAAAACTAGATTGACTTACATGAGTGATTTTCCACTGAACGACTTGGGACTTAAGGGTTTAAAAAAAATTTTTTTTTTTAGTTTTAATGGTTGAGAAACTTCCGAGACTATATATATATATATATATATATATATATATGAATAAGATTTTGTGTACAAAATTTATTGATAACAATAAACCGACTATTTAATAAATAAAAAATAAATAAACAAATAATGATTATTTATCATTATTTGTTTATTGATTTTTAAAAATAAATACATGAAATGATGATGAATTAAAATAATAGAATAACGAAGAGACTCGCTACCAGGTTTCTATATTTCTCTCGACGTTGATAAATCGAGGTACAGTTAGAAAAAAGCGTGTATGAGAATTACAGGGAAGAAAAGGCTCGAGAAAAAATTAAATTACATCTACCCAGAAGGTTTTCTCTCTGTTTATAGAGCATATGTCGCCTAGATTATATATATATATATATATATATATATATATATATATATATATATATTTATATATGGTTCCTAAAATTAAAAAATGAAATTAGCTTTACAAATGTAGATATTTATAAAGTGGTCTGCATTTGTAGACCCGTATGTAGCGTACGTTTGACGATAAATAATTTGCCTGACGGATTTTTGTGGGAAAGTGTTGTTTGAGCTGAATGTCTAAGCGCTGCAACGAACTTCTCATGTAGTGCAAACAGATGTTATATTATATTTCATTAATAATCAACGAATACTTGTATTCACTCATTTGATATATATATTTATATATACATGTATATATATATATATATATATATATATATATATATATATATATATATATATATATATAGTATGTTGTCGCACAATGCCCAGATCGAATAGAAGTTACTTTTTTCAGGTGTCCAAGCCTCTACATAAGATGATCAGTCTGTCAGTCAGTCTGTCACGTTTATTTTATTAAATAGTATTTCATCAGTCTTCTCATCTAGTGAAAACATGTTATATTATATTTCATTAAGAATAAACGAATGCCTGTTCACTCATTTTATATATATATATATATATATATATATATATATATATATATATATATATATATATATATATATATATATATTATCGTGAACAGATTTTTGACCAGACTAGATTACTTACATCAGATGAACATACCTGAATAGACAAAAAGCGACATATTTACCCATTCCTAAACAGAGATGGGACCGTATGGGTTTGGCTAATAGGACGAGTCTAGACAATTAGAATAGTACAAAATATTCGAAAGAAAGAAGAAAGTACAAAAAATAGATTCAAGATTTACTAGCTACTTATGTTTTTCTTTCTTCTTTATCTATTATCTTTTCCTTCTTACATAGCTGCATATATCTAGTGATCAGTGTGCAATGAAGCATGTTTGGCGGCTTTGCTCAATTACCTATGTCAAGATGTCTATACGTTCTCTTGACTTCATCCTGAACAGCGGCCAGTGTGTGCTCACCACCTTTTCCTCTCATCCAGCACCTGTGATCGGTCATGTCCGGTCATATTTTTAGATCTGCCGCCTAATACGCAGGAACAACCTTTTTAGATTCTGGCACGAAACCCAAGAAGTGGTTCCCGTTTAATTCTGAAATCCACTCGAGCCGTTAAATTTTTGATCAGCCACCGACGTACTATGTTTTTTTAATTATTAGTCTCAGGGTTTCCGCACCAAGAAAACATATGCGTTCACTTCTAACGTTTGTTTGTGTTGGAATCAGTTTCAAAGACCTTATTAGCTGAACAACAAAATATTTTTCTCTTAAATGTTCTTTCCGATTGAAAATAATGAGGCAATTAAATATTTATTTCTCTTTTAAAACAAAACCGATTTGCAGTAGCTCGTCGTTAGTTGACAAAAGATTATTTAATTTTTTTCATAAAAAAATTAACATAGTCGATCAGGACCTTTCTTTAGGAATAGAAAATAATGAAGAAAAAAAGACTAGTAAGTAACTTATTTAAAACAATCAAAATAGTGCAAAGAGTAATGAAAGAAGAAAAACGGAAACACTGTCCCCTTTTGTCTTTTCTTTTCTCTTCGAAGATTACAAAGTATACCGCTGTGATGTTCATTTTTAACTACTAAATTGTGGAGGTTATGTAACCTTCACATCCGGTGTCATACCTTTTAAGAAAATATTTAAAATTAAATTGTGACATTTACTGGGTTATTGGAAATATAATTTCGTAAACAACTGAAATTATGCTACATCCAACTTATATAAACACACTTAGTTCCGCCTGAAACTTTAAGGTATGAATTTTACATGGGTAGACGCTAATTTAACAAATGTTATGCTGTAAATCACATACGCACATTACACACATACGCACATTACACAAATGCACACATTACACACATGCGCACATTGTATGCTTTTTATGGTACACTCGATTCAACAACAAATCTTGTTTTTTTAAAACTTACCTGTTTAATTCTTAGAATGGATACGGTGTATGACTTGTTCGCTATGTTAGTTAAACGTGAATTCGACTACCTACACGAGAGAATCTCATATCATACCACATGGGAGAACATTTACGTCAAACTTACATAGCGATTTGACCTCCTCATCTCATCTAAATATTAAACAGGTAAGTTTTTCTATTTTTATAATTTAACATGTGTAATGCCCGAAAAAAGCAGTAATTTTGACAAGGTAAGATAACTTTGAATTCGGTAAGTATGAATCATGCAACTGCTTTACTGTAAATAAAGACAGAGCTTCTTTCCTTCAATAACTACAAAGAAACCCCTCCAACCACTAATTGTCATGGCAAAGAAAACCCTACCTGAGAGTTTAACATTCAACCTCCTCGGCCTGACTTTCACAGGTAACATGGATTGGAACAAAGACACTGAGGACATTGCCACGGCTGCAACAAAGAAGGTGGCCTCCCTCTACCGTGCTAGTAAACTCCTCAGATCTGACATTATCCTATATCTCTACAACGCAACGATCTGCCCATGCACGGAGTATTTTTGCCACATTTGGGCTGGGGAATGATCCACTAGCCCCCCCCTCTTAGACAAGGTCCAAAAAAGAGTTGCTAACTATATAGGTCCCTCACTATCAACCAGGCTCCAGCCCGATGTCCCATCGCCGCAATGTTGCATCTTTGTGCCTTTTTTACAAATAGTTTAATGGATTGTACTCCGATGAACTGACTGCTTTAGTGCCCCATCGACGTAAATACACTAGACCAACTCTACAATCAGCTAAATCCCATCAATTCACTGAGGAGGTCCCCAAATGCCGGAGAGCCTTCTACCCCAATAACTTCTTTCCTCGTGCTGCTGGCCTCTGGAACGCCCTCCCTGCTCACTGTTTCCTCGACTGTACCGACATGCAGAGGTTTAAAACTAATGTAAACAGACATCTCGCTATACTGCTCCGAACTTAGGATGACACCCAAAACCTACACCCTAATTCTCAGTAACCCCTTACGTCTACAGTTGCGACCTGACTTGTTTGGGGTTAAATATGTTAAAAAAAAATTTATTTTATTCTAATGTGATTTTATAAATTAATAAATGAGTAGCATACGTTTAAAATACTACAAGTACACAAAGTCACTTGCTGGGAAGCTGTGCTAACACTTTCTTACACATTTTGGGTAAATGATCAAAGTTTATACATCAGAAATTATTTTCAGCATGATGCTATCTAGCAATACGCTGTTTTTATCATAACCTACACCATATATGCTCAAACCATATCATTGATGAAGAGAAGGGCATTCCATTCAGTCTCGTATTTCTGCTGACGTCACAGTGGTCGGTGCTAAACAGATAAACCAGGCGCTTCAAAAGGGACAGTCACACGTTACATATGTATATATGGCAGTGATCATTTTTATATGAAATTATTTCATCTTTAATCTAGTAATTGTTTGGAATTTAAAAAAAGGATACGGGTCATGTCGTTTTTCAGGTAGAATTCTGCTAGTAGTTTCTAAGTAAAAATATTTAAAAAATCATTTGGACTAAAATTCAAGATGGAAGCTCAAATTTGTCTTAGTAAATCTTAAATGATAACAAATACTTGCCTGTTGTTTTTCTAAAATTTTTAAATGTTGTTTGTTTAAAAACAACATTTAAAAATTTTAGGAAAAAACAGGCAAGTATTATATCTACAATCCCATAAAATCTGTTAAACCATCCAAGAGTATCACCATTATTTCAAAACGTCAAAGCTCTACCCTGGAATAGATGGAACGCCTTTTGATTGTATGGATAACCGACTATAATATTGCAAGCGATAAGATGGCCGAAACCATCATATGTGAGAAGGCCAGCGCCATCTATTGCGACTTGAAGGCGGTCACTGGGGGTGAGGCCGGAAAGAGTTCAACCGATCATACACCATAGAAACTTAAGGCGTCTCGCGGTTTGTTCGAGAAATTTCGTAAACGAAACGGTATCCATTCAGTTGTACGGCATAGAGTGAAGTTAAGTCGACCAGTTTCCATGGGAATAAAGGTTAGAATGGAGAAAGGTTAGCAACATCTCTTTTGCGAAAAAACGGGCTGTAGAGAACAGAAAAGATCCTTCTTCCACTAGATTGCGAAATCAATTTGGAGCTCTGTCAACGCATAAAAGAGTTTTCTGGGAGACATTTCACCAGATGTGGCATTAGTACTACTATCTGAACTATAGGGGATTGCTGGACCGTGGCGGAGATATACGCTCTACTGTGCATCAACTTTGTCAATGACAAACAAACTTGTAATATTGATATTGCTTTTTATCTGTTTTTACTGATGTCTATTTTTAAACTCGGGCAAATATGGATGTTTATACGCCCACCTTTTCAGATTATGTTATCAATAAGATGAGGCGAGGGGTACATATAGGAAAGGGATTGGAGACGCATCGAAACGGAGAAATATAATCGTCGAGAAGAAAAGTTTTATTGCCTCAAATACGTATTTGTCAAAATCAAAATTCTAAAACTGTTTAATCGTACGGTTTCAGCTTCATGGGGGAGGGGCTTTCAACCAATTAACTTAGCGTTAATTACTTCATTAAAACTTAGACAAAAATCCGGCCAAAATAGATGGTCCGAAATATAATTCCATAAGTTTCTTAAACGTGTTTCTGATTACAACAATCAAATTAAAACCACTAATGAGTATTAAAGGAACATCGAAAAACAGTGCTGCTGCTGCTGCTGTTGCTGCTGCTGCTGCTGATGATGATGATGATGATGATGGACAGAACGATATATATATATATAGTAATCCAGGTAGGGTAAAAATCCACAGAGTAGAAATCCAAAGGGAATCAAACCGGGCTTATAAAAGAGTGCTCAATAAAAATAGAGCTGTATTATGAATTATTTTTATTCAAACATGTACAGAGTCTGCTACACTGGCATGTCGATGTTATCGATCTACAGCTATAAAGAGCCGAGGTCTCATCAGACAGAAAGTTTTTTTGTGATCCAACCCTTTCGGTGAAGTCCAGGATAAATGGAGCTAAGCAAAAGAAGAAGGAGCAATAATAGTCATGTGACTAATTAAAAAAAAAATTGGACGTTGAAAATGTTTAATTTTACAATAATTCATATTTGTATTCAACGCAAAGCTGGGGTATGGGCGGAGATAAAGCAAAAAGAAAAAGAGAAAAGGAAAAGTAAAAGAAAAAGAGAAAGAGGGATGTTAGAAATGGGTGTTCATAGCCATTTAAAAGTGTTTGTGGAGAAGGAGGAGGGGTGTTGCGGAACTAACTTAACGTTATGCTTTTACTTGGCTCCATTCTTCCTGGACTTCACCGAAAGGGTTGGACCAGAAAAAACCTTCTGCCTGATGAGACCTCAGCTCTTGATAGATGTAGATCGATAACATCGACATGCCAGTGTAGCAGACTCTGTACACGTTTGAATAAAACATCATTCATATATATATATATATATATATATATATATATATATATATATATATATATATATATATATATATATGTATATATATATATTATTAATATTATTTGTAATGAGATTTTTATATTATATTTAAATATCATGAGTCCTTGTAATAAAAGGAAGGACACTTTGGGGCAAAATGATTGTATCGCCCTGGCAGTAACGTTATAGTTATCTCCCCTGGCTGAACACTGTTGATGTAATCGAACAGTACGATTTCGTATTAAAAAAAGTATTTACACGTCTCAATGGCGCAGCTAATCTGTCGACGGAAAAGTCAACGACGTTGGGTTATAAGACCCAAGATTTTAATTTGGACCAGTCGTTAGGTAGACCAGCTGTAAAATCTATACTGGCGAGTCTTTAGAATACGAAACAAGTTTGTCTATAGCTAAAATGACATTTAATTTATATATATATATATATATGTACCATTATCAGTGCGTTTTATCATTCCTGGAAGGGGAAAGCCTCCATTGTTTTATCCCCCTTATTAGTGTCTGCCATTCAGGGGTTTTACCATGATCGACACGCTAGGCAATGCGAGCTGGCGACGCTATTTGCCCATAGCTGCGCGTGGTATTTCAAAATGGTCACCTATTTAGTGCTGACCAGACTCATCGTCGCCTAACTCCGATGAATTGGGTTATGTTCCGTAGTTTCGAATCCCCACTATATACCTCACGGGATATCTACTTCTCTATATCGCAACAGGTGGAGTTATGGCCAACATCTGTACGTCATGTTTAAGTAGTTATTGCTATTGGTATATAATTATGCACGATCCTGAGCAGGTGCTTCAGCTACATCCGGTATTTAGGCCTCAATCTGGAAGACATAACAAGTGTTGAGTAACACTTCGTTTCTACATCTCTAACTGTACTTGCCAAATTCTCACCTATGTGTCATATGAATTTATCCTGAATATGATTCAGAACTGATTTAAGTCGTGAGATCGCAATTTAGAAGCTTTAAAGAGTATCGAGTCACACCTTCGAGGCGAAAAAAGGGGCCCCTTTTCTTATGCCAATCATACAAGTCGAGGATCCGTCGTCAACAATCAGCCCGACAGAAACTGTCTCATTTAGACAGCAGTACATTCTTTTATGTTGAGCTGTTGTATTTTTCTATTCAGCTCTAGAACTTGAACTCTCGCTTTGGAGTTTGTTTATAGCTTACTGCCTCAGGCGCTCTCACTGAAGAATGCCTAGATAATTTTAAAGGGGCGAGAGTTAACCACCTATTATGCGTTGGCTTATTTTCCCCACCTTCCGGCCTTGTGCCTCATCTTTCTGCGATAGAATTTAGATTAATACCGAGTCACACCTTTGTTAGCAGTACTCACAGGTCCATTCTGTCTCGGAGTGATGTTATCTGCTAGGATCTATCGATGGGTAAACTAGATTATGTATTTACATAGTGACTCAAAATATTGCATCTGTAGAACAATGTTGCGCCACACGACGACCGTCAACCCCAACGTTGTGTGTCCGTGGCATTCTTGTCTCCATCGTCTAGCCGAGTCATCTATCCACTGACGAATCGTCGAGGGCACAGCACTGGTCAACAAGTTAAATAAAAGAAACACAACTCTCGAGAAAGAACACAAACACATATACATTGTGTATAATTTAGTTGGAACTATGAGTGTGTGTGACACCGTCGCGGACTGTCGAGACCCCCATTGTCGTTGCTCAAGTCGTCAGCTCATCTCATCGTTTTCCGGTCCGATCCGCTCTCTGTGGAGGTTCGATCCCTAACTGCCCGGCTTCTCTCCGAAACCCAAACTCGTTAACTTTTTGCCATAAACCTTACTGTCGTCAAACTGTTGTAAAACTAACCTACCCCACTGTCGCAAAACACCGTCACCCCCAAATGCCGTGCCCGGTATTCTCTTCTGAGTCACCTGTCCTGAACAATGGAAACTAACCAGTCCCGCATTTTCTTTTGTCTCTGTCGATGAGTCACTTCCTATCCTCGCGGCGTTCATTAGTGACCACTCCCGCATTTTCTTTTGTCTCTATCGATGAGTCACTTCCTATCCTCGCGGCCTTCATTGTATCACACATCAATGGAAGCATTAATAAAATTCATAACCCTTTATGCAATCCAACCAAATAAACTTCAATCTGTGCTTAACTTGTCCAGCAAATTTCACTTATGAATGTCAAACAGTCTTTGTTTTGTTACATGTTACCAAGGCTGTGAATTTTAATGGTCAAGTTTGAGTGACACAAAGGGATCAAAGGTGATTCTAGAAACGGAAGTTGACGGACTCACTTAACTTTCGGATAGAGAGAATTCTGCCTCTTTTCTTGCTGACAGCTAAAGCAGACGGACGCGAAACGTCGCCTTTCCCCGAAGATCCCGGAGAGGCGTGGGGCGGTGGCGTCTAATAAAGCGAGGTGTATCAAGAGAAGCTATCTATCTATCCACCTGTCTTATTTTCTCTACGCGCACACGAAAGTAACTCGTCACGCTAAAGTGTTCGTTTCTCTCTCTGTTTTTCTTTGTGATTATTTCTTTCCGATTCATAAAACATTTTATAAACTAACATCAGCGTCCGAGTGATTGTGTCTACAGACGATCAAGAACATGGGTTTCCGACGACGACAACAACAGGTGTGTATAATGGTTTATACACGCGCTTGTAAACAAAATCGTTACACAGGCCAGTTATGTGGTGTCTCCCCACCAAAATCAGACTAGTTCCGTATTAGGAAGGTTTCACACGTGTGCTTTGTTTTTGGTATATTTTGTGTCAAGGTAAACTCATCCTTTATATTGTTTATATGGTTATATCACATGGTTGAACCAACCAAAAGTTAACTGCCAAATTGTCACATGATCTGGGACGTCACGCATTAGTCGAAACGCGCAACTATAATACTGTTAAGATGCCACTGATAACAGCTTCATCAGAAGGATGTACGGTGATCAGGTCACAACAGAAAAATTTAAAAAGTTTTTTTATCCGTCTATCTATCTGTCTGTCTTTCTCTCTCACCTCGCGCACACAAGTAACACGTCACATTTAAAAAACAGTTTCTCTTTCTTTTTTTCTGATTAATTAACCTTCTTATAAACTAACATCAACGTACCACTGATTTTGTCTACAGACGATCAAGAACCTGGGTTCCCGACGACGACAACATTACATTATTCCTTAACTGAAGAGGCCAATTATAGCCGAATCACAGTAGCCCCAATAGAGGAGTGTCTCAGAATTGTTGACAATTTAGCACGTCGTACCCAGGTGTGCTTATCATTGAACGGCGATTAAAATACTGTTGAGCATTCATCTATGAAACTTGGTGAACAAGTCAGGCGCAGGCTGAAGTGTATTTATACAAATATAGTTGGCTTGCAGAAAGGATTGTGAATTTTATTACCAATTCATTCTGGGGATTTTCTGGGGAGGGGGGGGTGTCACCCTGTACAAAAATACGCATGCAAATAGAATTAATCTACAAAACGTTCGTATAAAATACATAACCAAATAAAAGTTTACATGCCGTAAAAGCCAAGAACAAACTAATCAGTCTATACTTCATATTGATATCATATTACTGCTATGTAAAAAGTAATACCGATATTTTAAGCATCGATTGGACTTTCTACTTAAGTTAAGAGTGTAGAAACATGAAATCAAAAAACTCATTTTATGAAAAAATGAAAAAGCTGAAACGCAACAAGAAATGGATTAATAGAATAAATGTATTTGAACTTTTCGGTGAACAAAGGATGGAAAACAGTTGAACATTTCTCATCTCATGTTTGAAAGAAGCACAAGTTTTGAAAGAAAATAGAAATGGTTCCCACGATATCATCAATAATAATAATAATAATAATAATAATAATAATAATAATAATAATAATAATAATAATAATAATAAGAAGAAGAAGAAGAAGAAGAAGAAGAAAAAGAAGATGAAGAATAGCAAATATCTTCAAACATGAAGTTAGAATAAATAACAAATGAAATCAATAACTGAGAGATAGGCAATATTTTCGCCATGTAAACAAAGTGATCGATTTTCAGGTTCGATCCTAAACGACTGATTCTCCACACTGTGACGTAATGTAATGGTTCTCAGCGCCTGTTTGTTTGGTTTTTATTGTTTTTTTTGGTGTTGTTTTTGTTGTTCTTTTTTACGTTGTTGTTTTTGTTGTTGTTGTTGACTGCCTTTCCGAACGGATCGCCGCGTTACGGCATTGATCACTTAGCGAAAAGAGACCAACAGGATAATCAATAATAGGTTAACTGTTTGGTGGGGGGAAGCAAAATAGGACGAAAGGGAAGCTGGGAAATAAGGAAATCAATGGATGCGGATGAGAAAAGGAGGGATGAAGAAGGCGAGGAGACAATGAGAGAGAGAGAGAAAGAGAGAAAGAGAGAGAGAGGGCGTAAATGAAATTAGTGATAGGGAAACAAGAAGGAAGTTTTGTCAAAATTCAAAAAGAAATATCAGAACCCCCCCCCAAAAAAAAAAATACTGAGAGAAATAGAATATCTATATTTTAATAAAAAGAGAAACAAAACCTAGAAGAGAGTAATCCATATAAAGAGAAAGATATGTAGAGAGAAGAAGGGAGAAGGTTTATAGATAGATAGATAGATAGATAGATAGATAGATAGATAGATAGATAAGGAGAGAGAGAGAGAGAGAGAGAAAGGGGGAGTGGGAAAGAGACAGATGTAAGGAAGAAATTAAATTTAAGATAGGTTTGTGAAAATTTTTTTTAAAAAATGTAAGGAACTAAAACGTTCTGAAAAAAAATAAACCAATATATATTTAAAAAGAAAGAGACTAAAATTGAAAGAGAGCAAGATATATAACGAGCGAGATAAAGAAATTGAAGAAAAAGACAGAGATAAAAGTAATAATAAACACGAACAAAGAAAGTGAGAGAGAGACAGAGATGGAGAAAGAGAGACAGAGAGAGAAAGAGAGAGAGAGAGCGAAAGAAAAAATGAGACTCAAATTTTAATTATTTTCAATTTCAAAAAAAAAAAAAGTTCCCAAACATATTTACTGATATTTCAAAAACCATCATAGAATTATGATATGACGCTCGTTACCCTAACAGTGGCTTTTTGGGCTATCGACATGACAGAAATAGTTCTGTTCAGTCCTAGGGAAGTCCACCTTCCCAGGCTTTGCCTTCTCTCTGAGAAGGGGTAAGTTTTCTGCTAATCGCATGAGGCGCCCCTACCGGGCAATGCTGACGGAACTCCTCATGCATTGCTTGCAGGCCAGAGTGTGCTTGCCATCGTGCGCTGGCTTCGTAAAACCACACCTAACATTCGTCTAACCTTCTAACAAAGAAGTAAATAATATATTAAAAACAAAACAATTCTAATAGCAAATTAAATCTTATTCCATATATTGTTGTTATTGTTATTTTTTATTGCTATTGTTATTATTATTATTTGTACTCACTAGGAGTTCTCACACAGATCATCGTCAGTGATTGCTCACCGACAATAATCAGTGGTATTTCCTGGAGTCTGAGTGACAACAAGTCTCCCCAGACTTCCAGTATTCTTCACCTCTTTTCGATAACGATGCCGTATCGCAACAGCCTCTTACCATTGATTTATCGCTGGTAAGGACAATTGATCTTCTCTGGGATTTGGGTGGCAATAACCCTCCCCAAGGTCTCAGCATTCTCTGCACTTTTCCAGTGGAGGTCTGGTTTGTGATGTCCCTCCTCGGTCTTCTCATCCTCCTCGACCCTCTACAAATACGTTGTCTGGTGTCAGCCTAGGCCGGCACCAGTTACAAAAAAAAAAAAATAATAATAATATTTCTTTAAAAAGAAAAATATTTAAAAAAAAATTTTTTTTCTTGGGGGAAGAGAGGAAGAAGCTTATAGTGTTTCTTGTAATTTCTGTTTCTTTGGTTCATTTTTGTGTAGTAATAGCTGAGGCCGGTGTAATTTATTGGGGGGGGGGGAAGATTATGAAGTGCTGTTTCTTGCAGTTTCTGTTCCTTGGCTCTTGTTGTGGTGTTCTTCGTATGGTTTTCTTTTCTCCGTTGTAAATTCCTTGTGACTTGTTAGCCTTTGTAGTTTATGCGTCCTTTGTATGGGTTCGATATTCCCTTTGATTCCAATTTCTCCCAGTCTTTTCTCCAGGTTTTTGGGGATTGTTCCTAGTGCTCTACGATTATTTGTATTATACTAACTTTCTTCATGCTCTATATTCCTTTCAGTTCTCTGGCTAGTTCTGTGTATTTACTTCGTTTTTCCGTGTCTTTGATCTTTACTCTGTGGGCTGCTGGAACGGCGAACTCTACGATTTTACAAGATTTTTCCTTTTTGTTTATTATAACATCAGGTCTCCTTGCTTGTATGAGTTTATCTGTTTGTATATCCTTATCCCAGAGGATTTTGTGTTTTTCGTTTTCCAGTACTGTTTCTGGTTTATGTTTGTACCATTTGTCTGCATATTCAAAATTCAATTGTTTGCACAGTTCCCTGTGTATTACTTTCCCAACACAATCATGTCTGTTCTTGTATTCTTTTTGAGCAATTTTGATACATTCACTTATTATATGATTTACTGTTTCGTCTCTTTGTCCACATAGTCTGCATTGATTGTTTTCCTGGGGTTTATCTATTTTAGCTTTAATGTAGTTTGTCCTAATCGCATTGTTCTGTGCAGCCATCAGTAAAGATTCCGTTTCTCTGTTCAAGTTTCCTTTTCTTAGCCATGTCCAGCTATTTGCGTTGGTTTCTTCTCTTGTGAGTCTTATGAAGCGTCCATGGAGTTGTTTTTCTTCCCATTTTTCTTTTCTTGTCTGTTTGTGTCCAGTTTCGATGCTTCCTGCGTTGTTCGTAGGGACGGTATCTCTTGCTGCGGTGATCAACCTTTCTGTGTTCTGGTTTATGTATTTCTCCAGCTCTTTTTTAGTGTCGTCCACACAGTCTTCTATACTTACCATTATTATTATTATTATTATTATTATTATTATTATTATTATTATTATTATTATTATTATTATTATTATTATTATTATTATTATTATTATTATTTCTTGCACACTAAGAGCTCTCATGAGAGTAATTATAAGTGATCGCTCACTGGCAAAAACATGTGGTGTTTTCTGAAGTCTTTGTGACACGTCTTCCCAGATTAACATTACCGTCCGCTTCATTATATCACCATTGATAATCGATTTGCGTTTTCGCAACAGCCGTTTACCATTGAATACTCGCTGATATTAGGCGATGGTTTTCTCTGGAATTTAAGTGACAATATTTCTCATCAGTATTCCAGTGCCTTTTCTCCTATGTCTTTCAATTATCTCAAACCGTTCAGAGATATCACACACACACACACACACACACACACATATATATATATATATATATATATATATATATATATATATATATATATATATATATATATATATATATATATATATATGATGGATGAATTAGATACATGATAACATAAGTCCAGCAGTATGAGATTAAATAGAAAAGGAAAGATCTTTAAATTGAAAGCCCATATCAACGTTTCGCCCAACTGTTACGAGGGCATTATCAAGAGTGAAGTTGTCGTCTTTTGTCATTTTCAATTTTTCTCTTGATAAAACTCTCGTAGCAATTGAGGGAACCGTTCAGATAGACTCTTGAGGTTTAGATCTTCCATTGACCATTTTATCTCATATATATATATATATATATATATATATATATATATATATAATAACATTTCGTAACAATACTCGTAATCCGGGGTTTCGAATCGCATGACCGGTAGTGAATAGTCATATCTCTATGCTGATGAGTCCCGATTATAAAGGACGAAACGTACACGTACATAGATAATAAACAATAACAAATATTTATTATTTGTAGCTCCTAGAAAAAAAACCCGTCTAGTAGAGCACTATAAGTGTAGTATTAACACAGCATGACGTCGCTAGCTATAAATGCATCGTTCCTTTCATTAAGTAGAACGTTCTTATGACGTAAAGCCGCCACATAAAGTGTTAAAATTATCACCGTTTATTCGCTGTTCAACATGGCCGAGTGGTTCGGACGTCAGGATTTGAGTTGCAAAATACTCGTAATCCGGAGTTTCATATCGCATGACCGGTAGTGAATAGTCAT
>OY744517.1:34184397-34189397 GCA_963556195.1 Sepiola atlantica | reverse complement strand
AGGGCTACCAATCATTTTCAAAATTATCGCTAAAAATGTGTATAACATATGTGACTTCATATATATATATATATATATATATATATATATATATATATATCAACAAGATTTAGTTACATTCCAAGGGCCAAGGTTTCATCCATCTTATGAATCATTTACGGACCGGGCTGAAATAATAAAGTCATAATTTAGAAATTAATTCTTAACATGGGGACGTGAGGTGTTAATTAACTAGTCTTTACTTTCACCTAACAATTTAATAAACATAATAGTTTATTAAACGCTAATCTCCCCATGTAAAGAATGACTTCCAAAATTATAAGGTTGTTATTTCAGCCCGGTCCGTAAACTGCATAAGTGACTTTTTAAAATGTATTTGTTACTGATTCTCTTCATGGGTTATGGTTAAAACAACAACAAAAAAGGTTTGAATTATTTCCCCTTTCCACTGACTCTTCATAATAAAAGATGAATTTCATCTGTCCCCAATAATACAGAAGAACCGGATTTTCTCGACTTAACACTTGACCGAATAGTCGTGTTAGATTTTTATTCGCAGAATCAATATACTGACTTGGGTGATAGAAACTATTTAATGATATGCGGATCATTTGCAGAACTGTCCCGCTTAAAATATGATGCGACGCAGAAAACAGACAGAATGCATACTTACTCAAGAGGGTGGAATCGATTCATATCTTTGAGTATTTGCATAAACAGATTGTCTCCCTTATAGTTCTGCTGCACATAAACTCACAGATAACTCTTTACCATAAATCGATGCGTCTTACATTGGCGTTTATTCTGCATTTTGTACAGCTTTACCCAAACTTAAACCCTAACCCTAACATAAACCCTTAACTAACACTTTACAAACCCTAAGCTAACCATAACTCTAGACACAACTAACAAATGTAGGTCAAAGGTGTGTGCGCACACTGTGCATAACTGGCGGACCTATTTATTTTTGGATTAATTATTTTTTTCTATTAGTAGTGTTGTTCTTCTACAAAAATATATTTATTTGATTTTGTTAATTAATATCTCCGGTCGGATGATAGTTAATTGCATATGAATTCTTAGAAACCTCTTATTGACAACTTTTGTTGAGCGCATAATTATTCTGTTCAAAACATGCACATCAGAACGAAAGGTCTGAGAAAAAATACGAAACACCAATTTTAGTATTCCATGTTAATCATTAGTGTGTTGTATGCAACGCACACAAATCAAAGCCAACAAATCAACATATTTATTTACATAGAAGTTATCAAAGAACCCGTGGCGCAGCGGATATAGTACAAAGTAAAATTAAGTTCTAAGTGATAGATATCGTTGAAGGTTCGATACTCGGTGCGGGCGATACGAAGAATTGTTAATTACTGAACGTTTCTCCCAGTAATGGCTGACGAAACGAAAGCATGTTACCCCATAGATTAAATAAAATGTTCCGTTCAAAATTCCGTCTTGATTCCCGAGTTCGACAGAAATATTCCCGAGTTCGAAAAGATACACCTGAAGAAGGCCGGAGGTTACATCGGTCGAAGCGTTCTGATGATAACACTGAATATAAGAACAGTAGTCCAGATAATAAAAATTCTACAAATTATACATCCTCATCTAAAAAATTAAAAAAACAACATTGATTCATCTTGATTTGAAATTTGCTTTCAGATTATTTATAGCTAACTGCTACCCCAAGATGTCGGTTTTTATTTTGAGGAAATTCCGCTCTCCAAAATATAGGGACACTCTGGATTGGTACAAATTGTTTTTCGTCAGATTTCATACGCTATTTGAAATAGTCATGACGAAATGTTAGTATCTTGAAATCTTTCTCTGCGCAGTTTTTATTGTCTTTTCACAACACATCAATGTGAACAAACAGACCCCGTCGGAAATCAATCTTAATTTATGCTGTCCCCGTATCGACTTCTTTTAACTGCAAGTATCTTGACATTAAATAGGCTTTACACCCTGAGTGCATCGTGACATTACACGCGCCATTTTGTTTGTCTTTAATACAGACAAGGAAAGACGCCTTTAATATACCATAAACATGGCAGCTAACTAATAATTCACGCTTCTTAGCACAACAACGAAAGCCCATTTCGACTCTTCTCCAAATCTTTCTATTATTTTTACACCGTCATTGTTTTTGGTTATTTTGTGTGCGGAATGATTTTATTTTCATATTTATCTTCAAATTTGTCCGTTTTTTTTTTTTTTATTATTATGCCATTGGTGCTTATCTGCTTGGGTGGGCAGCCAACGATGCGTATCCGGCAGCAGGCGTATTTGTCACGCGCAGTGAAACCGGGCCGACAGGTGGCGTGGCCATCAAAAGCGCGTTGTGGTTGCTTCAGGGCGGTTGGCTTGCTCTCCCCTTCGATAGATAGTCCGTTCTCTTTGCCCATCTTTATCGTTGTGTCTTTAATACAAAAAACAAAAATACTACAACGTTACTCTGTCTTGCTACAACTCTGCAACCTTCGCGTTTACGGACAGGACACTCGCTATATCTGTCTCTTAACAAAAAGCCAGCGTAAGAAAACGGTGGTGTGTGTGAGAGAGAAACTGTGTGAGAAAGAGGGACATATAGTGTGTGTGAGTGAGATATATTGAGAGATAGACTGCTAGTATACACTCTGAGTTAGCATATGTGTATAGCTATGGGATAGTGAGTGTGTGTGTGAGAGAGAGAAGGAAGATAAAGAGAAAAAGAAGAGAGAGAAAGAGAGTGTGTGTGAGTGAGATATATTGAGAGAGAGACAGTTAGCAAACATTCTGCGTAAGCATACGCGTATGTCGTGAAAGAGTGAGTGTGTATGTGTGTGTGTGTGTGTGTGCGAGAGAGTAAAGGATAGAGAGAGAAAGGAAGAGAAAAGAGAGACAGGTGAAGTAGAGAGAGAGAGAGAGAGAGAGAGAGAGAGAGAGAGAGACATATAGTGTGTGTGAGTGAGATCTATGCGAGAGAGACGGTTAGCATGCACTCGGAGTGACAGTGTGTGTTTTTTTGCTTCATTTTACTTCAGTCGAAGTTCTCAGAAATCAAAGGGTCTTTGCCTGGAGCTAACACTTGATCTCTATATGAGATAGATAGATAATTTCTACATGAGATACATAGATATTCGAATATTTCATTAATGTTCTTTTTTACCTGTCAAACGTTGAGTTAGTAAAAAAGTTGAGAACATTCATTTTTCTCTCCAATTAACCCGTGAACAATGTTATAGTATATCTTTCTTGTTTTCTTTTGATCTTACAAGATTCCAGGACAAGAATTAATCTAGTCTGGTGGAGTATTAAGTTAAGTGCTGTTACTTGAGGTAACATTACTTGGAAAAGGTGCACCATTTCTCGCATGAGCCAGTGTATAACCGTATTCGAGGGGATCTTATTTGGGCTCCGAATACTATGTTATTTTGAATATTTGGTCAGGGTCTACTTGTAGGGGAAGTATCATCATGTCAGGTTATCCTGACAAACCCTTGCACAGAGAGACCGAATACAATGGAAGATGGTGTTTAGTAGGTAATTCAAACTGTGTGTGTCTGTGTAAGAAATTGAGTGAGGAGAGCAGACGAAATAAAAAGGGTGAAGGGAAGAGGGAAAATAAAGAATATATATATATAAAGAGAGAGAGAGAGAGAGAGAGAGAGAGAGAGAGAGAGAGCAGAGGGGTGACTGTTAATAAATATCCTGTGTAAGCATAAGAGAGAGTATGTATGAGAGATTGCAAGAGACAGAACATGAGTGAAAGAGAGATTGAGAGCAAGAGGAAGTGTTAACAAAAAACATTCACATGTATGCGATTGGGTGAATGTGAGTGTCTTTACTTATGTATGAATGAGGAAGTTTGGTTTCGTTGTTTTATTTTACGGCATATCACCCCTTTTCGGGTTATTTAATTTCGAATCCGATCATTTTGGTAAAAATAATTATTCTTCAAGTTATTTATATCTTCAAATATTTATTCATGGTGCGTGGTTTGGTTGTTTTGTAGAGGGAAATTGTTTTGTTTTTTATTTTCAGCTTTGCAGAACATGATTGAGTTTTGCAAAGGGAAAGGAAATAACAATAACATCAATGTTTGGTGCATTTTAAGTAAGGAAGCCGGTATCTTCAGACAGCTTGATTTGGTAGCATCTAGAATGAGAAAGAGACTTAACAAACACACCGCTTCTTATATTGCCGCAGAGAGAGAGAGAGAGAGAGAGAGAGAGAGAGAGAGAGAGTGAGAGAGAGAGAAACTATAAGTATTAAATAAGATTGATTTCAGATGGAGTGACGAAGAAAGCGGTCTCTTTTCTTACGCCAAGAGTACCAGTCGATTATCCGTCCTCGACAGTCATTGGCCTTTTTGGCACTTGTCCTATTCAGCTTTAAAAGGTCCAACCTCCCAGGCCTTGCCTTCTCGCTTTAGGAAAGAGTTAGTTTATAACTAACTGCCTGAGACGCCCCGACCGGGGAATGCCGACGCGTCTGCTAGAGTTCACCACGTGCGCTGGCTTATTCTCCCTACTTTCCGGCCTTGTGCCACATCCTCTCGCGGTGGGTAGGAAGTGAATGCAGAGATAAAGACTATTAATACACACGCATACTATCATACGGCTATGAGAGCTTGACCGTCCTGAAAGATAAGGAAAGACGGATTCACGCATTCGACAGGAAGGCATTGAGAAAGATACTAAATAACACTAATGTCTACGTTAATAAATTAGCTGAAGATTTAGCGGGACCCACAGAGCAAGTAACTATTACCATCAAACGCCGCTAACTACGATCGTTCGGTCATGCATTACGACATCAAACTCTAGTGCAGACCATACTACAAGGTTGGATACATGGATCTTGCAGAAGCAGTGGATGGACAACGTGCAAGAATGGACAGGGTTATCAGAAAAAGAGTGGTGCTAATTGCTAATGACCAATATGAGGTGGAGGGAAGTCGTACTAATATCTGAGAGACTCCCCGACGACGTTCCTTGACGTTATAG
>OY744517.1:34134397-34179397 GCA_963556195.1 Sepiola atlantica | reverse complement strand
ATATATATATATATATTGCCTCAGTACACATAATATATATATATATATATATATATATATATATATATATATATATAAATATTATAAAGGAGTCCGTTTTACTTTAAAGCTTTTTAACCCGATAAGTTCAAGTTAAAACCGAGTAAAGATGCTAAAATGCGATTTAAATTCACAGGCTGGTAGAGACTCGAATCACAAATCTGCTCCAGTATCCATTACTGCAATCCCACCGATCTTTGTTGATAATTACATTTTGCAATATCAAATTTTATAAATTGTGTAACCCTAACCCTTTACCCGAGCACTTCCGATAAAATCATTTGAAAACGATGCAGTAATATAATAAACAATTACAAAAAATAAATAAATTGCGAAAAGATAGTTGGTAAATATTTGAAATATTTTTAATGGGGCGAGTATAAAATTGAATTCTGATCTAACAGACCTTGTCACGTGAGATCGCATTCGGTAGAGATTTTGAAATGTTATTACACAAGAAAATAGATTATAGTTAGTTTTATTTAGCAAGGGGGCCCCATCGTCGTCACTCTCGGCGTCGATGCTATAAATTTTGTTAATTACAGAAACTTGAATTAAATGATTTTGTTTAATTTACGATAGCAATAGGAAACACAAACATATAATACCTTCAAAAACGAAAAAAAAAAACGAAATGATATTACCCTATTTAATTATCGACAAATTGACGTAATGAAATTAAAACAGGACTTAGAAATATCTGAGAAGATTTCGCACTTTTACCTTTTCTTTCTTTAAATTTAATAAAAAAGAAATGAGTAAAAGCCAGAGAAACTGTAACGAATAAAACCTAGTTTTGTCTGAATGCAGTCGTCCTGACGAAACCGAACCGAGAGTGCTGCGTCTTTAAAAATTTTATTTAATTCTGTTTACCACAGCAATTTTTGAAAATAAATTAGATTCCATGAAAAATGCCAGTATACTTAAATCATATGCCTGAAAATTCATATACACTAAATGTACAAAAGCAAGGAAATTCTCAAATGTTTACACTTTTATTGTCATTAAAGGTATGCGAGCACAACAGGGCTATGTATTTTACTGGTAGGAATTTTTCTTCAGCGCACCTCACACACTTCATCCACTCATGCATAAAGAGTTATACTGTAGTGATGTGATAATGAAATGGTTTGGTTGATATGTAGTCATACCCTTAATGACAATAAAAGTGTAAAAATTTGGAAATTTCCTTGCTTTTATACATTTAATGTATATGAATTTTCATCTTAACCCTATTAAGGGCATATGATTTCAGTATACTGGCATTTTCATGGAATGTCACTACTTTTGTAAAGGCTATGCCTCAATACAATGCCTTTTCATAAGTTTTTTTTGAATTTTCTGGAAAACTAAGGTATATGGTAAACTGAAATTTAAATGCCATCAACTAGATCCTAAAACTGCTATCTCTGCCAAAAATCAGCTGAATCCATCAAATAGTTGATGAGATACAGGGTGGCACATACATGATTTTATGATTAAACTTTCTGAATCTCTGGGTTGCCTTGACTAATCATGCTGAAATTCTACACACTTATAGAACCTATCAAATAACAATTTTGTGCAAAGTTTTAACTAATTTGGTTTATTGGTTTTTGAGTTATGATTGATCAAAGAAATGAGATTTCCAGCATAGGCCATTCGTGGAGTCTATTAAGGGATAGAGAGCTCTCGCGCCTCCCTTGATTACGTAGATGCACTTTAATGACAGATATAAGGTTTTGCAGTCTTGAAGCATAACGGTATAACATTATACTTAATACACATAACTTATACACTTGTTGATCTCCCAACATTCTTCCCGTAGAATCCAACTATGTTTGGTACAAATAAACACTAGTCTATGCCGGATTTGAATTCCTGCTATGTCGTCAGATAGTCGTACCTCGCAATTGTAACTAAATGCTGCCTATCGATCATGTGATCAACGAGGTATCACAACAATAGATAATAAATAATTTAAAAGCTTCATAGAAAATGGGGAAATTACACCACTGATTGTTGTTGAAGTTACGATGATGTCGGAGAAGTGGTCCGAGATAATTATGCCGGTTGTTATTCAATCATGACGGGGTAAAATAAAGATATTATCACGATGAATGAAAGAGATAAACTAGAAATCAACTACTTGAAGGAATCGTTTCGAAAGTCGGTCGCCAATAAAAATTACTTTGATTCGAGGGAGATTCGAGATCTGTTTTATGTTAATTCTCACACTGATAGACCTAAGAGATGTAGAAACTTTGAATTTCCTACTACCCCCCCCCCCCCCCGAGTGTCTTCAGTCTCACCTTACAATCGTGTGTCAGGACAACCTGGCATAGGGATACTTCCCCCTACAAATAAACCCAACCAAATATTAAAAATAACATAGTGTTCGAAGCCCAAATAAGATCCCCTCGACTGCACTATAAACTAGCTCATACGAGGAATAGTGCACCTTCTCCTAGTAATGTAACCTCAAGTAATAGCACTGAGTTAGATACTCCATTAGAATAGATGAATTATTGTCCTGGAAGACATTAACACCGACATACCACAAGAAAGATATACTATAACATAGTTACTAGTCAATTGGGAGAGAACAATTAATGTTCTTAACTTATTTACTAACTCAACGTTTCACGGGTGAGAAGTACTTTAATAGCATAGTCGAATATCTATATATCTAATATAGAGATAAAGTGTTAGCCCTAGACAGGGGCCCTTTGATTTCTGAGAACTTCGAATGAAGTAAAATGAGTAAAGAAAACTTATTCCTGTGAATACAGTATCAATGAGCGATACTTGTTTAACCTCTTTTTTGTTATAAAGTCCTATGAAATATGTTTCATGATTCTAGGCAGTGAAGACGTTGTCAGAGCTTTCATCCCTGTAGGTATCACTTAGGAGTTTCTTGTTTCTGATTTAAATTGTTTAAGATATTATTTTCACTGAGTCTTGCGCGACCTTTTCTTTTTCATGAGGAGGGGCTGAAAAGATTTAGGAACCTTACCCTAGGTATTCTTAAATTTTCTGTATGCTGGCTATTTGAGGAGAAGATCATGTATAAAAGACTAGATTTCTGGAAAGTTGGGAGGGAAATGGTCCGCTATACCAACACTACGAATAAGGTACACGAGCCCCGTGAGTCAGCCTGATTATTCCAACGAATCTTCCTGCCTATCGTTCGTGGCAACGCTATGTCAGTAATGGCGGCGTTACTGCCGTTCTAATCGTAATCGATTGACTCTCTTTCTTTCTCTCCCGCTCTCTATCTACCTATGTCTGTATCTGTCTCTTTGCTTCTCTTTCTTTCTCTCCCCCTCTCTATCTACCTATGTCTGTATCTGTCTCTTTGCTTCTCTCTCTTTCTCCCCCTCTCTATCTACTTATGCCTGTATCTGTCTCTTTGCTTCTCTTTCTTTCTCTCCCCCTCTCTATCTACCTATGTCTGTATTTGTCTCTTTGCTTCTCTTTCTTTCTCTCCCCCTCTCTATCTACCTATGTCTGTATCTGTCTCTTTGCTTCTCTTTCTTTCTCTCCCCCTCTCTATCTACCTATGTCTGTATATGTCTCTTTGCTTCTCTTTCTTTCTCTCCCCTCTCTATCTACCTATGTCTGGATCTGTCTCTTTGCTTCTCTTTCTTTCTCTCCCCCTCTCTATCTACCTATGTCTTTATCTGTCTCTTCGCTTCTCTTTCTTTCTCCCCCCTCTCTATCTACCTATGTCTGTATCTGTCTCTTTGCTTCTCTTTCTCTCACTAACTTGCCAGAGATTGTTGTCAAGTTGAGTTTATAGTAGCATAAAGAAAAATTAGTTTACAAAAACTAAAAAACAAACAAACAAAAAGAAACAACCAAGATTAACAGTTTTAGAATGATTGTCAAGAACGGTGTTTCTCAATATATTAAGTACCACACGGCCATTTTTATCAAATTTTGGAAATAACAGTTAAAAATTCTTTGATCGAAAATGTGTATTACAAATAATATTAAAACTTTTATTAAAAAAAAGTACACTCACAGACTCTACAGTTTAGTTCTTTCATCCAATATTAATAGGTTGAAACAGAATATAGGTATAAAGAGTGTACGGCAATTCTTTCATCAAATGAATCGGTGTTTGATAAACTGCACGATAATAACAAATATTGAAGTATTGACACTATTGGATGAAATTTAGTTGGATTATAAAAAAAAAACAGCGATCCTATTTATACACGAGCTTGTAATGATAGATTCTAACAACTATAAGTTATTTTCATGGATGTAATACCATATGTCATATGTTAGTAAATAGCGCTGGATTGCCATTCTGTTTGAAGGGCATCATGACTACTGCAATACACTTGCAGTTCTCTATTTGTCAGCTGCTCGAATCTATTTGTACTTTGTTCAACGCTTTCATCGCTGGCGGCCATGCTGTTTTTCAATTAATTTGGGCGAAATAGATGAGGTATTCTAACGGTCCTATACTATAATCTAACCTATTTTAAAGAATCTTTTAGGGCCAACCAAAAAACTCCCGGGCAACTCCGATTAGAAACAGCTAGTCAGTAATAAAATAAAAATTGAAATTTCAGTTGATTAAATTATTTAGTCTGTGTGTTGCATAGCCGTGGCAGTTCTCGCTTAAACAACTAGTCCATTTTAACACCAAAAATGTATATGTTGCATACCTTTTAATTTCTCGTACCTTCTCTCTTTCCTCGTCGCGTGGAGGGATGTCGTCTCGATGTCGTCTAGTTTCTCGTATCTTTTCTTCTTCCTCGCGTGGAGGGGTGTGTCTCGATGTCGTCCGCCGCGTCTGCAACAAAAACCCTCATACCACTTTTCACGAGACAAACAATCTTTTTAACTTTTGATTCTGTTTTATTCAGGCGTCAAATTTCGTCGATGGAGATGCCTCACCGAAGCCGAGGGAGAGACCAAATCCCTACCCTATTGTAGTTACTTCCTAATTAAAGTCCTTAGCCATTCGAGACGACACGTAAAAATATGGCATAAAAGTTCAATTTGATATATGCTAAAAAATAAATTTGAATTTTTTGTCAGCACAATATGTATCATTTCACCCCCAAAATCGATTTTATCGAACATTTGGGTGAATACCGAGCGAAATTCTCGAGAAAATCCAACGGCCCCTATAGTATAATTGAACCTACATTTTTTTATTTTAAAACACGAAATAAAAGAAAAATTGGTTTATTTATTCAATCAGCAATAAACATCTTTGTCATAAATACAAAAAAGTTCAAATCTGTAAGAAAATAACTTCAAATACATCTATAGATTCACTGGCGCCATTTGTTGCCCAAATTGTCTCCTGCCTTAAGAAAAGTATCCCATCAAAAATGTAACATATCGATGTAAAAATGTTGTTTTCAAGCTTAACTCTCTCGTGTCTTTCTCACTCTCTCTCCCTCTCTCTTCCTTTCTACCCCCTCTCTCTCTCATATACATTTACCAGAGATATAATTTTAAAAAATAACTCAGAGTAAACTCTGAGACTTTCTTTTCTTTTCTTTTTAATTGCTGAATAAAAAACTAATTTTTAAACAAAAAAAAATCAAATAATTTTGGAGCAATGAGCAAGGCGCGATAAAACCACCGCTCTTTAGTCCCAAATGGAGTTGCTCCGGCTCCACTCCCGCTGAATATAAAATGAGCCCTCGTCTCATTCTCTCCAGCAAAAAGGAGCGTGCTCCTGGAGTGCGCTCCTTTTTGGAGGGCTACGTAAAGTCCTGTATATATATATATAGATATATATATATACATACTGTTTTGTTGTATCACAACTCTTCAATATGTCCACACTGTGTGTGAGGTTAGAGTGTTCCCTATATAAAGAAAGGTTAGTGAATCTACATAAAAATCTAAAAGTGTATTGTTATATAAAATTTACCAGGAAAGTCAATGGAATTATTCCCGATTCTCTAAGTGCATCGCTAAAGGTGTTATGAGGGCATATAACCCATTAAACTTCAAATACATGTTATTTTCATTAAATTTAAATCATATGTATAAAACATTCTGAGGAAGACAATGGAAGTGGTCCCGAATCTCTAGTTGCCCTCCTAACTAAATGGACCTATTTGAATGAAATTTATATCATAACATTCGCCGGGGCAGATCTCTGCGTTTTCAATAGCTACGTGCCCTCTCTTCGTAACACATGAAGAAAGAACCCCCATTGAAACTTCAAATACGTATATACGATTTTAATGAAGTGTAAACCGCATGTATGCGACATTTATTCAGAGGGTTTTGTCAACATTTCAGATTCTTCTAACTATATTAGGGATTGCACCGGGATGAGGGAGGTCAGTAAAAACAAATAAAATAGTATGGTGAAAATTACATTGTAGTGATCCTCATTCAATCCCGAACAACGTCGGGTCACCTTGCTAGTGTTAAATAAGAACTGATATTCTTAAGATGTGCACATCTAATCTGCGCCTTTTCTGATGAAAATCATGTTTCAAACTTCAACGTGAGAGATAAATGCTAAGCGTGGCAGGTCCAGCTACCTACTTATATATATATATATATATATATATATATATATATATATATATATATATAAATTAAGCAATTCGAAGGTGATAACGATGATTATATGGTTTACAAGAATAATGAAGATGTCTCTATTTTTTGTCGATGCTACCAAGATAAAGAAGACATCAGATCCCTTATGGAATTAGAGATAAGAAAAACAATCTTCCTCTTGCTTGGTTTTTGTTGATAATTTACTCTTTGATAACCGCATGTCCACATTAACGGCCCGCAAAATCAGCTTCTTTTTTACGCTCTCTACATCTTTGAGAATCGTCATATAACTAATTTGCGCTCATCCACTGGAAATCGTTTTTATCTTTTCGGCGTGTTCAAGACTTTTCTTAATACACGATGAGACGCAACACTATAATAGGCGAAACAAGTAGAGAAGGACAGACACGTAGAAACATTTTTTCTGTTGTTCATTTTCTTATATATATATATATATATATACATATATATATATATATATATATATATATATATATATATATATATATATATATATACATATATATATATATATATATATATATATATATATATATATATATATATATATATATATATATGTAATGATTCTGGTTTTGAACTGGGTACATGTTTTAAATTAACATAATATAATAACATTAAAACATATTACATAAATATTTTAAAACTAAGTTTCCATTTTTTGATAATCCCTAAAAGGTCGAAGTAAATTTATATCTAGCTTTCGTTCAAATTTTATTATTTCTAATGTTTTTGGTAATAAAACAATACGTAAATACGAGCGTTGGGACGACTAATACAAATCGGAATCTAATCGGAATCAGAATCGGTATCGAATCAGAATCGGAATGGGAATTGGTATCGGTATCGGTATCGGTATCGGAATCGGACAAATCGGAACTTTTGGGGTGACAGAATCAGTATCGGAATCGGATTCGGCATCGAAATCGGTATCGGCATTCATAGTCGGAAAAAATCAGTACTTTTGGGGTATCAGAATCGGAATCGGAATCGGAATCGGAATCGGAATCGGATCGGAATCAATAATCGGAGTCGGAATCGAAATCGGAATCAGTAATTGGAAACACTCGGAACTTTTGGGGTATAAGAATCAGGATCGGTAATCGAAAAAAATCGGAACTTTTGGGGTATAAACATCGGAATCGGAATCGGTAATCGAAAAAAATCGGAACTTTTCGGGTATCCGAATCAGAATCGGAATCGGTAATCGAAAAAAATCGGAACTTTTGGGGTATAACAATCGGAATCGGAATCGGTAATCGGAAAAAACGGAACTTTTGGGGTATCCGAATCGGAATCGGAATCGGATCGGAATCAATAATCGGAATCGGAATCGAAATCGGAATCGGTAATCGAGAAAAATCGGAACTTTTGGGGTATCCGAATAGGAATCAGGATCGGTAATCGAAAAAAATCGGAACTTTTGGGGTATAAACATCGGAATCGGAATCGGTAATCGAAAAAAATCGGAACTTTTGGGGTATCAGAATCGGAATCGGAATCCGTAATCGAAAAAAAATCTGAACGTTTGGGGTATAACAATCGGAATCAGAATCGGTAATCAGAAAAAAATCGGAACTTTTGGGGTATAACAATCGGAATCGGAATCGGTAATCGAAAAAAATCGGAACTTTTAGGGTATAAAAATCGGAATCGGAAAAAATCGGAACTTTTGGGGTATCCGAATGGGAATCGGAATCGGCAACGGAAAATAATCGGAACTTTTGGGGTATCCGAATCGGAATCGGAATGGGTAATCGAAAAAAATCGGAACTTTGGGGTATCCGAATTGGAATTGGAGCGGTAATCGAAAAAAATCGGAACTTTTGGGGTATAACAATCGGAATCGGAATCGGTAATCGGAAAAAATCGGAACATTTGGGGTATCCGTATCGGAATCGGAATCGGCAACAGAAAAAATCGGAACTTTTGGGGTATCCGAATCGGAATCGGAATCGGTAATCGAAAAAAATCGGAACATTGGGGTATCCGATTTGGAATTGGAATCGGTAATCGAAAAAATCGGAACTCGTGGGGTATAACAATCGGAATCGGAATCGGTAATCGGATAATATTGGAATTTTTGGGGTATCCGAATCGGAATCGGAAAAAATCGAAACTTTGGGGTTTCAGAATCGGAATCGGAATCGGTAATCGAAAAAAAATCGGAACTTTTGTGGTATCAGAGTCGGAATCGGAATCGGATTAGAATCATATATTAGAATCGGAATCTTAATCGGTAATCGGAAAAAATCGGAACTTTTGGGGTATAACAATCGGAATCGGAATCGGTAATCGGAAAAAATCGGAACTTTTGGGGTATCAGAGTCGGAATCGGAATCGGAATCGGAATCCTAATCGAAATCGGAATCGGAATCAAAATCGGAATCGGTAATCGAGAAAAATCGGAACTTTTGGGGTATCCGAATAGGAATCAGAATCGGTAATCGGAAAAAATCGGAACTTTTGGGGTATCAGAGTCGGAATCGGAATCGGAATCCTAATCGAAATCGGAATCGGAATCAAAATCGGAATCGGTAATCGAGAAAAATCGGAACTTTTGGGGTATCCGAATAGGAATCGGAATCGGTAATCGGAAAAAATGGGAACTTTTGGGGTATAACACACGGAATCGGAATCGGTAATCGGAAAAAATTGGAACTTTTGGAGTATCAGAATCGGAATCGGAATCGGATCGGAATCAATAATCGGAATCGGAATCGAAATCGGAATCGGTAATCGAGAAAAATCGGAACCTTTGGGGTATAACAATCGGAATCGGTAATCGGAAAAAATCGGAACTTTTGGAGTATCAGAATCGGAATCGGAATCGGATCGGAATCAATAATCGGAATCGGAATCGGAATCGGTAATCGAAAAAAATCGGAACTTTTGTGGTATCCGAATAGGAATCGGAATCGGTAATCGGAAAAAATCGGAACTTTTGGGTTATAAGAATCGGAATCGGAATCGGTAATCGGAAAAAATCGGAACTTTTGGGGTATCAGAATAGGAATCGGAATCGGTAATCGGAAAAAATCGGTACTTTTGGGGTATCCGAATCGGAATCGGAATCGGTAATTGGAATAAATCGGAACTTTTGGGGTATCAGAATCGGAATCGGAATGAGATCGGAATCAATAATCGGAATCGTATTCGAAATCGGAATCGGTAATCGAAAAAAATCGGAACTTTGGGGTATCCGAATTGGAATTGGAATCGGTATCGAAAAAAATCGGAACTTGTAGGGGTATAACAATCGGAATCGGAATCGGTAATCGGATAATATAGGAACTTTTGGGGTATCAGAATCGGAATCTGAATTGGTAACGGAAAAAATCGGAACTTTTGGGGTATCCGAATCGGAATCGGCATCGGTAATCGAAAAAAATCGGAACTTTTGCGGTATCCGATCGGAATCGGAATCGGTAATCGAAAAAAATCGGAACTTTTGGGGTATCAGAATCGGAATCGGAATCGGATCGGAATCAATAATCAGAATCGGAATCGGAATCGGGAATCGAAAAAATCGGAATTTTTGGGGTATCCGAATCGGAATCGGAATTGATAATCGGAAAAATCGTAACTTTAGGGGTATTCGTATCGGAATCGGAATCGGTAATCGAAACAATTCGGAACTTTAGGGGTATAACAATCGGAATCGGTAATCGAAAAAAATCGGAACTTTTGGGGTATCCATATCGGAATCGGAATCGGTAATCGGAAAAAATCGGAACATTGTGGGTATCAGAATCGGAATCAGATCGGAATCAATAATCGGAATTGGAATGTAAATCGGAATCGGTAATCGAAAAAAATCGGAACTTTTGTGGTATCCGAATTGGAATTGTAATCGGTAATCGAAAAAAATCGGAACTTTTGGGGTATAACAATCGGAATCGGAATCGGTAATCGGATAATATAGGAACTTTTGGGGTATCAGAATCGGAATCTGTAATCGAAAAAAATCGAAACTTTTATGGTATCAGAATCGGAATCGGAATCGGTAATCGAAAACAATCGGAATTTTGGTTATTAGAATCGAAATCAGAATCGGTAATCGAAAAAAATCGGAACTTTTGGGGTATCAGAGTCGGAATCGGAATCGGATTAGAATCAATTATCAGAATCGGAATCGGAATCAGTAATCGGAAAAATCGTAACCTTAGGGGTATCCGAATTGGAATAGGAATCGGTAATCGGAAAAAATCGGAACTTTTGGGGTATAACAATCGGAATCAGAATCGGTAATCGGAAAAAATCGGAACTTTTGGAGTATCAGAATCGGAATCGGAATCGGATCGGAATCGGTAATCGAAGAAAATCGGAACTTTTGGGGTATAACAATCGTATCGGAATCGGTAATCGAAAAAAATCGGAACTTTTGTGGTATCCGAATAGAAATCGGAATCGGTAATATAAAAAAATCGGAACTTTTGGCGTGTAACAATCGGAATCGGAATCGATAATCGAAAAAAATCGGAACTTTTGTGGTATCCGAATCGGAATCGGAATCGGCAATTTTTAATGGCCAGCGTGCTCACTTTCTCGGGCGTTGGCTTTTCAAACCCCACTTTCCCGACCCTCCCTTGGGTCACATCTTACTTGTGGGAGTAAGATAAAACTGGCCGTGTTTCTAACTCCTGGAGAGGAGTAAAATTTAAATAGATTAAGCCAATAGAGTGAATGCGGTATTGTGGTGACAGATACTAGCATAGGGAATAGACAAGTGGACGACCCTCGACCCCCTTCCCAACCCCTCCTTTTGACCTTGTACCACATCTTTTAAATTGGATCAAAGTGTAGTATCTGTTCCGATAGATACTGCACCCCATAGACTGGTATTGTCTTGGCCTTCGGGGCTTGATTTACGCCGGTCTATGGGTATGTCCTGTGCAGTTCTAGGAGGTCCACCCTATCAGGCTTCGCCTCCCCTCTTTGGGGAGGAGTAAGTTTATTGCTTACTGCCTGAGACGCCCCTACCGGGGAATGCCAACGGGGCTGCCCAGGTAATTTTTAAACCTCATTTTCCCGACCCGACCTTGGGTCACATATTACTTGTTGGAGTAAGATAAAAACTGGCCTTGTGCCTAACTCCTGGAGAGTAGTAATTCAATACTCTTTTCTCTTTATCACTTGGGCTGATGTGGTTGGGGGTGCTTCTTTTAACGGAGGATTCATGTGTGGGTGGGCATTTATGCGTGTGTGCGTGTCTCTAACAATGCAGACCATCGAGCATACGATGCTTCAAATTACATGCAAACGAAGAATACAGAAAGCAGTTGTTTAGAGGGTTATGAAAAGTCTATTTTCCCCCACCTAGTCAGAAGAATAGTTCAGTCATGCAACTTAAAAACGGCGACACTCTCCCAGGCATTATCAGGAAAGAAGAAATACAGAGGCCCTTATAATCCAACATACTAACACCGCTCAAAGAGCAGGTATAAACTAAAAAAGGAAATAAATGAACAACGACCAAGGAAAAAATGTCTGCTGTTGAATACTTATTTATTTGTTCTTGATTTAGAATCTTCGCTTTGATTTCTCTTTTTGTGTATCTTTATTTACGCGATGAGAATCACGTGAGAAATCACGAGATCCATTAAGTTGCTGCACGGTAAACAGCGATCCAATTCTGTTGTCCGCCATTTTTTATTTGTCTTTTCCGTATTGTATTTTTTTTTTATTTAGTTGTGCTTTTTTTATTTTCATTTTTCTGGAATGTGTGTCAACTGCAGCGAGTAAATGATCTTTTACACACTCCGCACACACTTCTGCATTTGTGGCAAACTCGGCAGGAAATATTTCCATCCGATCTTTTCCGATATTGTTCTAAATATTTCTTTAGTTTAGCGCTTCATATATTTATATACAGGGTGTCCCAAAATAATGTATACATCGTTTGAATCGTTATAACTCGTTCAATTTACCGAGTTTGATTTGCAAACAAAATTGATAAAAGAGTAGAACAGTAAGATACACATTTAAAAATACTGAAAGTAAAATTAACAAAAACATAGAAAATTAACTTTTAATAAACGTAAAGGCTACAATGTTTAAAGCAAGAAACCTGAAGTAATTGCAAACAAATGGGAGTAGTAATTGTAGTAGAATGTGCTCAAATACCGGAGTAAATGTCGCAGGACGTTTGTAGGTACAATTCTTCACGTCTTCACTATATGGGAAGTGTATTGAGCAGAACGGGTTGGGGTTAGAATGAGGGTTCATTTTATGAACATTCTGAAATTACCCTAAGTAGCCTTTATCTTTGTTAAAAGTTAATTTTCTATGTTTTTGTTAATTTTACTGTCAGTATTTTTAAATGAATATTCTTACTCAATCTTATTTATCAATCTTGCAAATAAAAATCAGTAAATTGAACGAGTTATAACAATTCAAAGGGTGTATACACTATTTTGGGACACCCTGTATATATATATATATATATATATATATATATATATATATATATTTGTTATTGTTTATTATCTATGTACGTATACGTTTCGTCCTTAATAATCGAGACTCATCAGCATAGAGATATGACTATTTACTACCGGTCATGCGATATTTTTGCAACTAAAATCCGACGCCTTAACCACTCGGCCAATTTTGAATAGCGAATAAACTGTGATAATTTTAACACTTTTTCGGGGGCTTAACGTCCGAGAGCGTTCTACTTTTTTAATGAAAGGAACGGTGCATTTAAAGCTAGTGACGTCATGCTGTGTTAATACTACACTTACAGTGCTCTACTTTTTCGAGGACCGACAAATAATAATAAATATTTGTTATTGTTTATTATCTATTATCATCTATAGTTATTATTTTATAAATATATATATATATATATATATATATATATATATATATATATATATATATATATATATATATATATATATATATATATAAGAGAGAGATGAAAATGAATATAATAATAACATATTTCTATATCAGTTTAATTAATTCACTTCAACAAAATCTTATAGTGTACGATCGTTTCCAAGACGAAATATTTGTTTTATTATTTCCAGTAAGTTTCTTCTTCAGAATCGCTTCCATAACATCACAAATAGAGGTCCAACAAAACATCTATATAATTAATCCTTAAAAACACGAAATTATCATATAAACGCACATAGTTAAAATAACAATAAAAATATAGAATATAGAACATAGGAAATAAAATAAATAAATCCAGAAAAACACAACGTTGTCATGGAATAAAAACACACATATACAAATATTAAGAAGAAAATTCATAATTAAAACTTAAAATTTAAAAAATATAAAATATAGAATTTAGGAAGTAAAGAAGTGAAAAAGTAAACATAATTCAAATAAACAATAATTAAAAAAATTCGTATCTCTCTTTCTCCCCCCCACTCTTTTTCTCTCTCCATTTACACACACACACACACACATATATATATATATATAGGGTAAGGTACACGATAAGTCATGAAAAAGAAATCCCGTGGTAGACAAAATGTGTGAAAAAATGACAAACGGAAAACAGGTTAAAATGCAGGAGAAAAAAAAACAAGAGATTTTACCGGTTTCGTTTGTATTAACGAATGTCTTAAGAAAAAGTGAAGATTTGGAAACAATGTTTTCCGTTTCTCATTTTTTCACAAACACACACACACACACACACACACATATATATATATATATATATATATATATATATATATATATATACATATACATATATCGATACATGTCTGATTAAAGACGCCGGTATTTTCTCTTTCCATTATTTTTCATATCATTCTATCGACTCGGAGATAAAGTCCCGATTTCTTTTGGTTATTTATGGAGTATAAATCAGAGAGTTTCTCTTTCAGTCATCGTCATGATCGTCTGCAAGAATTGAGTTGTTTTTTTTAGCTATGTTGTTGTTTTTCTTTAAGCTGTATTCATTATTTTTCTCGAAAGAAAAATAAAAGTGTAATTGAATCCGTATTTGTGTATTTATTAATTTTATTAATGTGCCGTGGTTTTTATTATGAACTTATTTGTTTTTATTTTTTTTTAAAATAAAGTCCAGAGGCACAGAAGTATTAACATCCAATCAGTGAAATACTTTATGGTTACTGTAATTAAGAGTTTAACTGATGTATATTTTTTAACGTTTTTTTTTTTATCAAGAATATTTCTTTGAGTTGTCGATAGCTCGTTTTTTTAATGTATAATCATCTCTCAGTTGTAGCTTAGTTTTTTGATTAAGCTCGGTTCTGACCTCGGATCAATTAACACAACGTGAGCTAGTTTCGTCACGACAACGAAGACGATTCTATACCATCAGTCTTCTTCAGGCAAGTGGAAACTTCGTTAACATTGCGTCCCGAGAATACGGCCAATGTAGGCCACGCCACATAGGCCCACACCATCAGTTTCTTACAGGCGTCATTATTGGTAGTTGCGAAGGACAGGGGTACACAAGTATACCACATTGCCTCTATCCGAGAACAATCATTCTTTCTCGTAACGTTTTTAAAGAAAAGCAGCGATTCATCCATATTGACAGATATTCTTCATATTTATTCATTTTGTTCTCCTTAAATTTCAATTGTCGTCTTTTATGCACAGTTATCTCCCTTGTTTTTTTTTTTAGCTCTCCTCTTTTTTTTCTTTTTTCTCCATCCTTTAGCCATTTTGTTGTCGTCACTTTAGTATCAATAAACAAAAGAACACCTAATGACAAATGAAGTCGCAAATAATGCAAAATTGGGAGATTAGCAACTTTTTTTTCTCGCAGGAATAATAATGAGCAGAATTTGTCATGAAAATCAACTGTTTATTATTTTCTGGTAATTTCTTTTCACTTTTCACGGTGTTATTAACTTTTACTTTACTGATTTACAAGGTTTTTTGTACGTATATAACCTGTTAAACGTGATTTACAGTTAAGAATCATTTTTCAAATCTACTTTTTCCGTTCTCTTCAACCATCTCTCAATAAATGTGTTTGCTAGAGTGGGGGCTCTGGTTTTTACATGTGTTTTCTCTAACCTATGTTCAATGAACAGTTGTAAAATTACAATAATATGCTCATATCGTAAACTTTATATAAGTTTTTTGTAACATGATATTGCTCACAATGCCGATTATCTGAAAACCGTTTTGTTTACTCATTTCACTGCAGTAAAAAATTAGGTATTTTCATAAAGTTCGTGAGAGATCCACCCGCAAGTTTTCATAATCTTTGTAGAGTTTGGAGACAACGGATGATTGCTGAATGGTATCTTCCGACCAATATTCTGGATGTCAAGTTTACGCCGTTTTTCACGGCTTCTAAAAGTGTCTACTCATTGAAATTTGATTGCGACTTCTTACTTCTTTATCTGCGATGTTTTATCGTCTGATTTAAACTTTCTGAATCATCTTTCCAATTAGTTTTTACTAATTGTTCCGTCACCAAAATTTCATAGACATCGCGAAATGACCAGTCTGCATTCGGAACTTTCTATAAGTGATTTAAGATACGCATTCTAAAAAGCAAAAATACTTTCATTAAACAAAGTGAGCAACCGTAAATTTTAAAATTGTTTTTGTTGAATAAAATTCGTTGAACAAACGTTATAAATGATCAAGTCAGATCGTCGATTGGTGTTAACACTGGGAAAATCTCTTCTTGGAGCTTATTCTAAAAAATATTTAAAGTAATCGAGTAGGGTTCAATCCTTTGTAAATTATATGGGTAAAATTCTAGGGTTTAAATGGATAACGCTCACAGAAATACGTTTTTGATTGAGAGAAAACTGAATTGTCCGAGGCCGTTTACTAATAAATTAAAGATGGCTGTAATTTTTGTTAAGGGGAGGTAATTACCAATGACTTAAAAGACTATGGTAGGAGAGACGACTCTGTGTAATAGATGTACTTCTTCGTAAAATTATGTTTCGTTTATAGAGGCTCAATTACTAGTAGTTTATTTGAATAATATGTTTTTATAGGAATATTTTAATCAGATTACTTTAGAGAAATATTAAAAAACTGAAGGTTGATTTATTGCGGCCATAGTCTCGAAATTCATTCTCTATTTATAAATACTTATAAGTAATTGTTGTTCAAATTTAAATAATGCTAAAGTTGCATACCGAATTCAAATATGAACAAATGCACTCTAGTTTTAACAACTACGCTAAAGAGAATATAAACTCAATAACGGAAATCAAGATTCTATTTACGGGTCTTTTTTCTTGATGTCTGTTTCCGGACCAGTGATCGACAGTTTGTCTGGGATTTACTTGTTTTTATATCTTTTTAGTTGGACACATTCCAAAGAGCGAATTCTTTGAAAAACAGGGCATTTTATTTTCAGTTGTTACCAATTCGAGAAGGTAATTAATCTTATATTTATATTTTCCTTGTATATTTTTTGTTTACGAAGGGAGTAAGAAAAACTAAAAAAAGCCAGACAGAAAAAAATATTCTTCCCAATTGATGTTCTCTGAGCAGAAATTGAAGTTCGAAGTATTTCTGGTTAGTCGGACAAACATTTGTAAAACTCTGGCACGAGATGTCTGCAAAAAGCATTAAGACTTATTAAACAAAAAATAAATCCATACAACGAATATATATATATATATATATATATATATATATATATATATATATATAATATGAACATATGAAGAGTTCGAATGCAAAACGCAATAAACGCCATTTTCAAAATTACGAAACTATTACTATAAAACGTGTTGTATTTCAACGCTCAACAACACCATAGAATCCTGTTTTACAAAATATGATACCAGGATATTTTCTTTTTGCTTTTCATTAAAATCTGCCGTTTTCGAAGTCTAGACTTAATGTATTTTATTGTTCAATATTTCAATTCAAACGGATTGGATTTATCGCGTTTTGCATTCAAACTCTTCATATATTTCTGGCAAGTAAGCTACACAAAAGCGTCCATGTATAAACCCTGCAGGTAATAATCAAGCTGAAACATGGACGTCTCTGTGTAGCTTACTTGCCATAACTCATCGGCCTAACTTTCACAAAAAACATGAATTGGATAAATACATTGAAAACATTGCCAGGGCTGCTGCAAAGTACCGTGCCAGTAAACTTCTCACACCTGACATTATCCTATATCTCTACAAAGCCACCATCCGCCCATGCATGGAGTATTGTTGCCACATTTGGGCTGGTGAATCATCCACTAGTCTGTTCCTTTTAGATAAGGTCCAAAAAAGAGTCGCTAACTTGATAGGTCCTTCACTATCCACCAAGCTCCAGCTCTGTCCCATCGCCGCAATGTTGCTTCCTTGTGCCTTTTTTTACAAGTATTTCAATTCATTGTGATTTGATGAGCTTGCTGCTCTGGTACCCCCACGGCGTAAATTCACTAGAACAACCCGACAATCTGCGCAGCCAAATCCCATCCATTCACTGTGGAGGTCCTCAGATGCCGAATAGCTTTCTACTCCAAAAGATTTTTTCTTCGTTCTGCTGGACGCTGGAGCTCCCCCTGCTCCCTGTTTTCCTGACGTTACTGATATTCAGAAATTTAAAACTAATGTAAACAGACATCTCGCTGCACAGATCCTAATTTAGGTTGACCCCCCCCCCCAAACTTTGACCCTTTTTTCTCAGTAGCCCCTTACGTCTACAATGGCGGCCTGCCTTGTTCGGAATGAACTATGTTAAAAAGAAATGTTTTTTAAATATATTTTGTTCATACTAATACTGTTACATTACGAAAAACCCTATGTTTAAAAAGAGTAATTCAACTAGTATGCATTGTGACAGAGGTCGAGCTTAATATAGCTTAGTGCAAGTTAGGTTGGCACAGACTTTGGGAAATGAATCTAGTCGAACGAGTGATTAATCAGATAGGTGAACTGTGGGGCAAAACAGCAATCACAGGGTCCATAAAGGTTAAACAAAAAGGCAGACCAGTGTAGATGACGATGACGTCACATTTTGATTGTGACAAAGAAACAAACTTTCAGACAATTGGTCCATGTAACTCGAGCGAGAAAGATCGCAAATAATGCTGTAAAACTTTTGAAACAGTTAAGAATCGAGGAAGTCGACAATGCCCTCCCCAAGATGTCTGTTCGTCGAGTCCCGTATTTGTCCTCTATGATGGTAAGTAATCTATCCTAGACTTCTGCAGAGTGTGGGACGGACAGTAGCTAAGATCAGTGGTCTCTCTCTCATGTGGTCTATTTCGGAAAATAAAAGAACCATAAAAGTCAACAAATTTCTTAAGACTCCTTTTCTGGGCGAGAGAAGTTTGTTTCAGCTTGCAAAACTGAAGAGGCCACTAGACGGCAACGATCGCAGACAGACAAATAAACAGCAAAGCGAAATATCGGCAGTCAACCCAGTTAATAATAATAATAATAATAATAATAATAATAATAATAATAATAATAATAATAATAAAAAATTTAAAAATTAAAAAAAAAAAAAAATTAAAAATTCTTTTTTTTTTTAAATGAATCAATTTCTTTTTTAAATGGTGCCGGTCTAGGCTGACACCAGACAAAATATTTGTAGAGGGTCAAGGAGGATGAGAAGACCGAAGAGGGACAGCATAAACCAGACATCCACTGGAAAAGCGTAGAGAATGCTGGGACATTGGGGAGGCTTATTGCCGCCCAAATCTCAGAGAAGACCAATTGTTCTTATCAGCGAGAAATCAATGGTAATAGGCTGTTGCGATACCGCATCGTTATTGAGAAAAGGAGAAGAATACTGGAAATCTGGGGAGGCTTGTTGTCACTCAGACTCCAGGAAATACCACTGGTTGTTGTCGGTGAGCAATCACTGACGATGATCTGTATGAGAACTCCTAGTTATGTACTATAATAATAATAATAATAATAATAATAATAATAATAATAATAATAATAATAATAATAATAATAATAATTAATATAATGATAATAATAATGATAATATAACTACTGTTTTTTTAAATCACCGAAAAGGTTTATCATAATAAACAATTGATAATTGCTACAAAAATGTTAATATTATAGTTCTGTGTGCAGACCAGCAGGAATTCTTAGGAACAACACTAATGCGGTAATTGCAATAAATTAACTTACTTAGGAAACACGGAAATTTTCCAACCAAAGACTTGAGACTAATCATTATATCTATATATAGGATCTTTAATAGCTTTAGTGTTGACAGATTTCCAAGGCTATATATATATATATATATATATATATATATATATATATATATATATATATATATATATATATATATATATAAATATAGCTGTTAATTTTGCCGTATAGGATTACACATATATGTATGTGGATATTAATTGAAAAGTATTTATTATAATATCATTTAATAGACTTCTTAGGGGGGGGGGGCTCTTAAAAAAAGATAATCTGCTAATTAATGCTTCAAATGACAGTTCCGTCCATTAGAGATATTGAACACTGTGTGACAGCTTACTATATGTTCACTTTTGAATACCTAAATAGACTTAATTCTCCCTTTTCCGCATGGCTGTTTGGTTGGCCGCATGGACAAAAAGGTTCAGACTTGAGTTAAAAGGTGGCTCGTGTCTGGGATTCGGACCGTGCGACCAGCAGAAGAGTTATCACCACACTAACGATTCCCTATAAAAGATGAAACATATATGTATGTTAATGAATTGAAAGATATTTATCATAATATGATATGAATATACACACACACACATATATATATATATATATATATATATATATATATATATATATATATATATATATATATATATATATATAGGCAGGAAGTTATTATTTAAGCAGGCTTTGTTAAAAATACACGGAATTTTCGCGTTTGTATAGCTTTTTATGAGGTTTTAAAATCGTCGAGCAATCTGTCGGGTTTCGAGTGGTAGTTTATATAGTATTATATTTTTATAGTATTTCGCCGAATTACAAACAATCGGCGAGATACTATGTCAACTACCACCCGAAACTCAGAAGTTGCTTGACAATTCGAAAACCTCACAAAAAAGCTATACAAACGCGAAAATTCCGTGTTGTTTAACATAGACTGCTTATATATATATATATATATATATATATATATATATATATATATATATATATATATATATATATATATATATATTTAAGCAGGCTTTGTTAAACAACACGGAATATATATATATATAAATATATATATATATAAATATATATATATATCTAAATGAATAAATGCGAAAGTTCGACCGATTTCTCGCACGAACGCTATAATCAAAACGTCGATTCCCAATTAATTCTACTTATTTAATAAACGCACCATCTGTTTTGTACACCGTTTATATGGGTGTGATATCAGATTTGTAAGGTTAACTAATTTGCATATTGGTTTTGTTAAAGTTAATTTATTAATTAACTATTATTTGTTACTGTTTTTTTAATTCAATGATTTTTTTTCATATAACAAATGCTCTGTTTGTAATTTTGTTTTCTTTTTTTGACAAATATTTAGTATTTGTATTCAAATGTTTTCTAACGTCGTTCAAATGCTTCAGAAAAATCGAGTCGGTCGTTCTTTCTCACAGGCATTAACTTCTGCTTTTATGGTAATATTTTCCTAGGTATTTCCTCCTCTTTTTTGGAATAGGTATTGTAGTACTTGTTCCATTGTCTAGATACCATTCTAACAGACATTACCTCATCCTTTGAGGATTCGTGTAGTATATATTCGTTACTACCTCCTCCTTTGGAGGTCAATGTATGTAGTTTATTAATCATGATATAATCACAGCCTAGCAAAATGCATATATTTGCTAGTATATATATATATATATATATATATATATATATATATATATATATATATATATATATGTATATATATACATATATATATATACATACTAAAGATACTAGTGACCCATTACGTTGCAACCGCTAAAACTATTTATTCTACTTTGATTTTTTTCTTTGTTTTTTTTATATACTAATAAATAACCACTTACTAACCCAAAGGCTTCTCGACGGTAAGTATAAATGAGATTGTTAGTTATATGACAAAAAATACTATGAGATTATGCAAAACGATTCATGGACTAGAAAGAATTCGATTACATCAGAGGACGTCTCAACAAATAATTTTTGGCAATGTATTTGAAGACGACCATATTTAGTGAGCTGGGAAGTAGTCCCGCGCTATTATGTTCAGTAGAGTGAACATTCTTGAAAAGAAAAACTGTTCGTGAAAGTTCAGTTTCGTTTCATGTACATAGAGGCAGAGAGAAACTAAGTTTGTTGGCAGTGGTTGTAGGTAGACGAGATCTTACTATGTACTATGTACAGTCGAGCATTGTCAATGGAGATAACGATAGAGTAGAGAAACCTAGGAACATCTCTTCTGTGATAAAGAAGATGTAAGAATGTGTAGAGACCATGCCCACTAGACCACGAAGTCGATGTTGTTTCCCATCAAGGCAAAGAAAGAGTGATCTCAGCAGAACCACCACTTCGGATGTAGTGCATTGTTCATTCGTTTCTTAGACTTTTGGTCAAGATACGTCAATTCATCTTTTGTCCAACATATTAAAAGTTCAGAATATCTAGTGATACTGCCCAGGTGTCCGTTTTTTTATTAGATTCCTGCTATATAATTTAGTTTCGATGCGGTTTTCTTTTTCTCCTCAGGTATTCTTTTCAATCTTTTCTTTCTTTTTCATTTCTGCTGAGTTGCTGGTTTCTGGTTTCTGCTTCCATAACTCCCAAATATTTGTTGGTATCATGTGCCCCCATCTCCTCTTGATTAATTAGTTCCATACCTATTGCTGTCTCCAGTTTCCCCCTTTTTATCTCTAGAAGTGCACATTTTTCCATTCCGAATTCCATTTGAATGTCCGCATACATAAGCTACCTTATTATTTTTTTCTGTATTAGTAAACTTGTGTCTGACTTCATATTTTCTTAGTATATTGTTAAGTGACATCATGGTTATGATAGAGATTCTCCTTGGAATTATTATTATTATTATTATTATTATTATCATTATTATTATTATTATTATTATTATTATTATTATTCATAGTAGTCTCAACTTTTAGATGTTTTTAGTTGGGGTTTTGTTTTTTTGTTTTTTTTAACATCAAGTCAATTCCCTTGACCTTAGATATTCAAGATGTACTTTAATGCTTTCGCCGTTCCTAATAGGCAAGCCATTTGCAGAATTGGAAAAGAAATTGTCTCGTCAATCTGTCTAAGCCATTTATGGTGGCTTTTCATTATGGTTCCAAGTGCTCCAATTACAACAGGGATCACCTTTACTTTTTATATTTCAACTAATTCCCATTTTAGATATTGATTTTTTTTTCGTGTTCTTTCTCCTGCACTCTGGTATCGAAGGGGCAGGCTATATCAATGATTAAGCAAGTTCTCTTGTTTTTGTTCAGAAAGACTAAGTCGGGTTTAGGATGCTCAAGAACCTTGTCAGTTTGTATGCGCATGTCCCAAAGATGTTTGACATTGTCATTCTCTTGTACCACTTCTGGTTTAGGCTCATACCACTTTTCATTGTTGTCCAATTATTATTATTATTATTATTATTATTATTATTATTATTATTATTATTATTATTATTATTGTTGTTGTTGTTGTTGTTGCTGTTGCTGTTGCTGTTGCTGTTGCTGTTGCTGTTGTTGTTGTTGTTGCTTTTATATAATAAAAGAGACTTACTATATTATTATATAATTTTCATAGTGTTTTCAGTGTATACATTATATAAATTAAATGATTATGCTAAGAAAAGTCAGCTTTTCTGTCATAGAGATATTAAATATATTAGAGAGTGGTTTAATCAAAATATAGTTGTAGGGGGCTAGACAAATGTATAGATAGCTAAAATAAAGGTTGGAGACTTGTTCAGTTAATTACAACTTACGATTATTAGAACAATCAACAGATAATTATTTTCAAACACAAATCAATTCCAGAAGAAAGATACATATCATGGTGTATGTTTTGTAATTAAAATATATAGGCAAAAGTCTTAGCGAAAAAGACGCTGACTAACTAACATTTAGTATTATATATATATATATATATATATATATATATATATATATATATATATATATATATATATATATATGTGTGTGTGTGTGGGGGGGTGTATGTATGTAAATACATAAAGTATAACATTACAAAATATATCATTCTATGATTTAATAGCAGTTTCGGAACAAACCTGTTTTTAGACATGTCTCTATATGAGTTAAAGCTTACCAAACGTAATTCAGGTAGATTGTTTCAAACTGCAGCCCCTTATAGTTAAGAAAACTGGACAAAATACACATTTGCGGAGTAGAAATATCCAGTGTAGCAGCAAGTCCTGGGAGCATTTACCAGAAAGAAAAGTTGGAAATAATGTATACACCATCCACTATGACTATGCAATTCCTACAGCTACACATCTAGAAAACGGAGCTGTTAAACCTGACATCGTAATATGGGACAAAAGGGAGAAAGTAGCAACCCTAGTTGAAGTCAGTGTCCCTAATGATGCAGGATTAAACAGAGCTGAAAGGGGAAAAGATTACGAAATACCAAGGTATTATGTACGACATGAAAAGAAACTGGAATCTTAGGAAAATCTCCATCATCCCAGTAATTATAAGAGCAACAGGACTAATGAAAAAGAATTTCAAAAGCTATTTGGCGAGTATACCCGGTGAACCGAGTGCAAGAGAAATACAAACTATTGCACTTAAAGGGACGGTTAGAATCTTAAGATCTCTAGGCTGGAGTGGTTAATGTCCAGCAAAAACTGAAAGATAAGAAAAAAAAAAGAGTAGAAATCTAAATAATATAATATGGACGATCGGAGATTTCAAACTGTTAGGCATGAAATGTTAAGCACAGAGATAACTGCCAGCAAAAACAGCGAAAACCAGTCAAGAGGAAAAACATACATTTACAATGTTTTGTAATATTATAGTTTCCTCTTGATAGTGTATTGATGCGTATTTTTAGAAAATATGCGTTCTTCTCGTTTGCTTTCAATAAATTTCTTATTTTCACAGTATAATGAGTTCTCTTTCTATTAACATCCACGCGAGATGTCGGACGCATTTTAACTCTCAAGTCGCTATTAACTGGTACTGCCACTTACAGCGTCAAGTATTTTTCATGGGATAACTATTTCCTAAGATAGTTATTATTTCATTTTTCCTTTCTTACGATTTTTTGTTAGCTATTCCTTATTTTGAACTAAACATAGAACTCTCTCTAAAACTACATTTTCTTGCAGCCGATTTGATCGGCTATTAAAACACTTCCTTTTGCAAATAAAAACTATAGCAGATTCAAAGAACACAGAGCAATCTTGAGAGTCAATACGTCAAGCGTATATATATTCATGAAAACATTGTTAAATATATATATATATGTGTGTGTGTGTCATACAGTAAGTTAGAACAACATCCGTACCATCGGTTTCAGATCTGAGAAATTCAGACCTTCGTCAGCGGAGTCGTTCGGCTTTAAAAAAATAAGTATATATATATATATATATATATACATATATATATATATACATATATATATATATATATATACATATATACATATATATATATATATATATATATATAGAGAGAGAGAGAGAGAGAGAGAGGGGGAAAGAGAGAGAAGAGGTGTGAGAGAATTGCATGTAAAAGTACATAAGAGACGAGAGAAATAGAGAACAGATTAAGCAATTCTCTTGAATTGCACAATAGTGCTTTACTAAAGTATTTCACGCCGGGCTTTTCTGTTCAAAGCTCGATTGTTTTTAAGCAGATTATGTGGTTGGAATGCATAGAAATATACACACATTTATTGACATGCAAAGAGTTTAGGGTTAGAGTTAGGGTCAGATTTTTTTTAAATTAAGGAGATTACTGCGATGGGGGAATTGTGGGTGCGATTCACAGGGCTCAGGATCGCTTATGGGAATCAAAAAAATAGAGTTACAAAAATATTTGTGCAAACAAGGTTGGTTGGATTGAATGAATAGAAGTAGAGAGAAATGGAAGAAGTCGAAAAAGCAGCCCAGCAGGAAAAGTGCACGAAAAGACAGAGAAAATAGAAGGGGAATATGAATACTGCCATATGCTTTCTACTTCGACACACTACAAAATCAACTTCTCGAATTGTCTCTATCGCTATTATTCGTGGAACCGCCTTGAGTCTGCTCTCGGCCTGCCAAGCCAGCCAGACATTCGAAGAAAACTATGGACTGTGATACAATTATATTATTGTCACGCCAGACCAGGGTTTATTTTGAAAGGTACATCCATTATGCTGAAAAGAAAACAGACACTAAAAATCTGAAAAAAGAACATATTAATTTATAAAAATATACAAATATATACAAGGAATCAGGATTTCTCGATATTGAACTAAATAATGTCCAAGTGACGAATAAAGGATTTATTAATTATTTATTGAATTATTATTCTTATAGTTAAATTTTTCACCGAATGGATCAGTGTAATATATTTGTTTCTTATTTCATTTATAAAAAATTATTTTTTTCCATGTAAATAAATATGCTAAACAATTATCAGTATAGCAAACACAATAATATATATATATATATATAAATGATAACAATCTTCAGACAACATTTGTATACGAGATATCTCTACCAGCGTTTTGTTTCATTATACTTAACTCGAAGTTCTCAAAAATCCAGCGGCCCCTTTCGTGAGGCTAATACTTGCTCTTTTTCTGAGATACATAGATATTCGAATATTTATTAAAGTTCTCTTAACCTGTCAAACGTTGAGTTAGTGAAGAAATTAAGAACCCAAATTTTCCTCTCCCCAATTGACCAGTGAACTCTGTTATAGTATATCTTTCGTGTAGTCTCTTGATCTTACCGGATTCCATGACAAGAATTTATCTAGTCTGGTGGAGTATCCAGCTAAGTGCTGTTACTTGAGGTAACATCACTTGGAGAAGGTGTTCCATTGCTCGTATAAGCAAACCAGTGTATAGCTGAGTCGAGGGGATCTTATTTTGGCTTGGGACACTGTGTTATTTTGAATATCTGGTCAGAGTTTACTTGTAGGGAGGAAGTATCCTCATGTCAGGTTCTCCTGAAAAAAAAATCTTTGTAGAAAGAGACAAACGACACTCGAGGATGGTAATTCAAACTCTCCTAGCTATATGTGTGTGTATGTGTAATATCCCTTCTTGCTCTCTAAGAGATCAGCATTGCGAAGATAAAAAGAGGTAGAAAACAAGAGTGGAGAGGAGAGGAGAGGAGAGGAGAAGAGAGAAAAGTGATGTTCAAAATAAGATATTGATTGGCTTAATTCGTATATCTTATTCTTTCGCGTGTGTGCCTGTCTGTATGGTGAAATATGTTAAATGGCATATATATAAGAAATTAAAAATAAAACAGGATACATTGGTATTACGAGGAATGAGTGTGTGGATGAGGAATATCAGAGCTGAATCGTTAATCTAAAATAACTAATAATCTAACGAGAACTAGGAGCAACACAGGTTTGTATTTGTATCGCCATAAAATCGTCATTTCTGTGACACTTTTTAATATATATATATATATATACATATATATACATATATTTATGTATATACTAGACCACCCGTGACCCGTTGGGTCAGTTTGTTATATTAGCTATGGAATTCATGTATGAGCGTGACACTTGTGGCATAAAGAAAATAGTTTTTTTTTACATAACAGAAGCATTTCTATGAAAGTATATTAAAATGAAAAAAGAATATAGATTTCTATGAGTCGTTCTGTTTATTATAATTGTTTTTTTTTTTTAAATTACAGTTACTGAATTATAAGTGGTTGGTTAGGGCGATTTGAGAAAGGAAGGGGGTACAGCCGTGGCCACCGAGAGACAGCAGGCTTTCTCGCGTACGTAACGAAAACAGACGGAGTAGGAGTGGTGAAATCTATGAGAGGGAAAGTGGGAGGTGGTTTCGTTCACCGACCGCTCGTATGGCTGATATTAATAATGAGTGTTGTTTTTTTGTTTGTTTGTTTTTGTTTTTTGAAAGGGAGGTGTTTTTTGAAACTGCGACAGACTTTACGAAGTCTTCCCGTTGAATGTTTTTAGCCGTGAAGAAAACAAAAAAACTATTTGATGAAATTAAATGAAATTGTTTATATTAAAAGACTAAAACAAACATTGCTAAAACTCTCAGTATTATAAGGTCAGGATCAAGGACAATGAAGCAGTCCTGGGAAAAGAGTGGCGCCCTCCCCTACATCTTGGGTTAGCCGATAATGTAAAGAGATCCTCTACTGTAATCGGGCAATTTAGCCTTTTATAAAGTCTGAAATTAGCGACCACCTCACCTAAAATAAGCGAACGCCATTTTTGTTTGACGAATTTGACAATATAACTAAATAAATATTTGAAATAAAAAAAATTAATTTCTCAGATGTTAACCATACAATATCATTGCCCTTGTCTTATTTTTACGTCTCTATTTGGTACTTTGTTACATGGGGACCCGGGCTAACTTTGACCCTGACCCTAACTTTAACCCTAACCCCCAATGACCCTGAACTTTATAGGTAACCCTACCCCCCTCCCTAACCCTAACGACGGGGTCAAAGTTAGCGCGGGTCCCAATCTAACGAAGCACCATCTATTTGTTAGTAAGTTACGCTTGTTTTATTATGAGCACCCCCCCGGATAAGAGTGAAATATTTTGAAAAAATTAATAATTTGCCTTCCAATAACGCGTGTACGATGGACACTCTACTAAAAAGGGTTGATATACCGTAAAAACTGGTAGGCTTCCGATAGTAAACGAAATTATACTTGTTACTTTTTTTTTCGATTAGATTTTCTTTTTTATTTTGCTTTGAATCACGACTTTCCTCACTTTCGTTTTTGTTAAATATTTTTTTTTTTACTTTTTGCGATTTATTTATTTGTTTTTATTGCGTTTTCACTTTTCAATTACGTTTATTCTCTCTCTCTCTCTCTCTTTCTTTATCTTCTCCCTCTATCTCTCTCTTACGAACACAAACTTTCTCTTTCTTTCGTACGCGCTCTCTGTGTTTCACTGAAAAAAAAAAGGAATTCCACAGTGTTTTCTACATCAATTTGTATAATTTACTGTTAATAAAATTATCCGGTGGCTAGAAATATGCACATATCTTACTCACCAAAATTTTGCGTGACGGGATGGAAGTATATATATTTATTATATTACTCGGTTGTCGGGGTAAAAGCTGTCTCTTCAGCAATCACTATCGGTCGCGACTCCCCTCCCCCGTTGTCAGGGGCAAAAGTAAATACTAAATCTTATTAAATGAGAGTGTCAGATCGTGACACAAAATAAGAAACTTAACTTCTCAGATGTTAACTATACAATATCATTGTCATTGTCTTATTTTTTACGTCTCTATTTGGTAGTTTGTTACATTGGGACCTGGGCTAACTTTGGCCCTGACCCTAACTTTAACCTTAACCCCCAATGACCCTGAACTTTATAGCTAACCCTAACCCCTCACTGACCCTAACCCTAACGACGGGGTCAAAGTTAGCGCGGGTCCTAATGTAACAAATCACCTTCTATTTGTTAGTAAGAGACTTTTTGCGATTTATTTATTTGTTTTTATTGCGTTTTCACTCTTTCTCTATCCCCCCCCCCTCCATCTCTTACGAACACACACTCTCTCTTTCTTTCGACCACCGCTCTCGGTGTTTCACTGAGAAAAAAAAACAAAACAAAACAAACATTGCTTATTGTCCGTTCAAAACATTTAAAAAATAAATACTGGTTCCTTACCATCCAAAAATAATAAATAAATGTTTTAACACTTTAAGAAGTGGTGCAAATAAAAAATAAATACTTAGTTCAAACTATCATTGAAAAAAAAAACATTGCTTAACGTCCGTTCAAAAACAACAACAACAAAAAATAATAGACATGCCCTAAAAACGTCAAAATAAAAAACAAAAAATAGTTTTAAGTTTTAAGCAACACAAAAAAGTACTTTTTGACCGGGTGATTAAAAAAAATGTATTATTTCTTCCCCTTCCGCTCGAAATGTAGAAGAAAAAATATTAGCGGCTGGTTGGGATCGAACTATAAACCAGTCGGGCCAAAGACAAAAATACTACGTCGCTTACCGTTGCGCTAAAGGGAAATAATTAAAATACAATGCAGAAATTAGGCTAATTAAATGTTATTAATAATCTAGGTGCGGCACGCATGCGCAGAGCGTTTGCCGGAAGCGTGACACACGTACGTACACCTTAGCGTATTAATATATAGATTGTTGTTTTGTTTGTTTGTTTTTGTTTTTTAAAAGGGTTTGAAACTGCGACAGACTTTACGAAGTGCTCCCGTTGAATGTTTTTAGTCGTCAAGAAAACAAAAAAAATTTTGATGAAATTAAATGAAATTGTTTATATTAAAAGCGATATAAAAATTTCCAGAATGAAAAATTGCATGCGTTCGTTAATCGTAAGAGATTAACGGAATCGGAATAAAAGATTTAAGACGATGCTATTTACGCATGCGCAACCGGATGTTGAAAACCGGAAAGCTGAAAGCTGATTGCAAACATACAAGACCCATAGACTTTTAGTATTATATAGATATATATATTTATATATATATACATATATATATATATATATATTTATATATATATACATATATATACATATATATATATATACATATATATAATCACGAAGAGACAGCTGTTTCATAGTGTACGACTCATCAGTATGGCTAGACGTTGTGAGATTACAAACATGCACACCAGCGGTTTTCATAAAGTGCTCTATCAAAAGGAACAGTTACTTTTTTTCTTATCTTTCTGTTTTGGCTGGAGATGGGGCATCCTACCGGATGCCAGACATTCACCGGCTATTTTAGACACTCCAGCCTAGAGATCGTTTTAAGATTCTAACTGTCCCTTTAAGTGCAGTTGTTTGTATTTCTCTTGCACTCGGTTCACCGGGTATACTCGCAAGACTTCCTAGTAGAAGAACATATGTTGTATTAAATTAAATTATTCATTTGTTTGCATCTTTTGTGGCGTTACTGATAACCGAAAGTACTCAATTCTTTTTACGGAATAGTATTGCTTTTAATCTAAGTGGAATCTATCATTTTCTCCACCAGCTCTTTATTTCTCTCTCACTCACTTTTCTCTTTCTCTCTCTTTCTTTGTTAACATTTTATCCCCCCTCTCTTTCTCTCTCTCTCTCTCTCTTTCCCACTTGCTTTCTTGTTCACTATCTATAGATCTTTGTGTACTGTTCACTCTTTGTTTTGTTTAGGAGTGTATTTTGTCCATTCTTTATCTCTCTTTCTTATTCTATCTCTCTCACTCCGAAGTTGAACTCTGGTTGCCATTTCTAGAGTCCGCGTCAGTAAAAATAACACCGCTCACTTAAACTTCTCGATAGCAAGCAATATATGTAGATTGATATTGATCGAAAAATAAAGCGAGTCGAAGCGAAAGAGGGAGAGAGAAAGGAAGAGAGAGAGAGAAAGAGGAGGGAAAGGAGGAGGGAAGAACGCGTTAGTAAAGTGACTAAAAAGAGGGGGGGCATGAAGTGAAGATTAAAAATGATATATGCATGCTAAGATATATACCGATATGCAAACTGATAGATTGATATATAGGGAACCAGAGAGATATCCGTCACAGGAAAGGGTAAAATTAATTCCCCAAACAGAACCGTTGTGAATCGCTTTTATGTTCCCTTACGAAGATTAAAATCAAAATATTATACTACGAAACCTTATCTATAGAATCCTTTTTGACATTTTTAGCAAACATCTATTACATTACTTTACGTCCATAAAATATCTAAAACCAAGGCTTACACTTAAGAGGTCTCAAGAAGAAATTGAAATTCCAAGAAGTTTTCTTAATTAAAGTCAATGATGGTGGATAAAATTACATGCAAATTTGATATATTTGACTGTTCAAATGAGAGGTTGTGCCCATTCTTGCTCTCTAAGCCTCTTTAAAATACTCCAAAGAAAGTTAAATTCGGGAATCACAAAAATCGGAGGAATCTGAATTTTCACAGAGGACTTCCACCCCTGTTTTTCCATCTTTGAATGAAAGAAAATCAAAGTGAATTCTACCCCATTTTGCCAACCTTACATATTGTAACAGCTGTGTTCCCAAATCATAATGACCGGGTCATTATTTTAAGAGTAAATCCTGTACATACAAACATTTACACATACCCAGTGTTATATAGATAGACAGTAAGAACATGGTATACGGAGAGCTATGACAAGAAAGAGAGAAAGAGAGAGAGAGACGAGGGAGAGAGAGAGAGAGAGAGAGAGGGGGGGGGGAGATGGGGGGAGATAGGGGGTTCTATTTTTTACCTTTTTTTATTTTATTCTTCCCATTTTTCTCTTTTAACGTCAACTCTTTCTTTTTATTACTTCTTGCTTCATTTATTCTTACTTTTCATTCCTTCTGTTTTTTCTTTATTTTTACTTTTTTCTTTCCATTACTTCTTTTTTTTTCATTGCTTCTTCTTTTCTCCTTTCTTTTCATTACTCCTTTCTTTCTTCTTTCTTTCCATTACTTCTTTCTTTCTTTCTGCTTTTTTTCATTGCTTTTTTCTTTCTTTTCATTGCTTCTTTCTTTCTTCTTTCTTTTTATTACTTTTTTCTTTTCATATCTTCGTTCTTTTTCTACTTTCTTTTTACTACTTATTTCTTTTCATTATTTTTTCTGCCTTTCTTCTTTCTTTTCATTGTTTTATCTTTTTTCTTTCTTTTCATTACTTCTTTCTTTTTATCACTTTCTTCTTTTTATTACTTTTACTTTTCATTACTTCTTTATTTTCATTACTTCGTTCTTTTTTCTACTTAATTTTCATTGCTTTTTTCTTTCTTTTTATTACTTCTTCCTTTCTACTTTGTTTTCAGTACTTCTTTCTTTTCATTACTTTTTTCTTTTTATTACTTCTTCTTTATTTTAATAATTTCTTCCTTCCTTTCCTTTTTCTTTTCATTACTTCTTTCTTTTTTCTACTTTCTTTTTATTACTCCTTTATTTCATTATTTCTTTCTTCCTTTCTTCTTTCTTTTCATTACTTCTTTATTTCATCTTTCTTTTGATTACATTTTTCTTTTCTCTGTTCACTTCTTCTATTTTCCTACTTGCTTCTTCCACATCACCTCTTTCTTTTTTCCTCTTTTTCCATTTTCTTTCTTTTCATTACTTTTTCTTCATTCTTTATTACTTTTTATTACTTAGTTTCTTTTTCTTTCTTTTTGTTACTTTCTCTCTCTCACTCTCTCTCTCTCTTTTAATCTTTCTTTCATTTCGCCTAGTAGTTCTATCTCCATCAACTCCCTTCTTTATAAATCACGCTCTCATACAATTCTCCATCTTTTCATATGAACATCGCAGTTTTATTTCACTTTCTTCCTTTCCTTTGATTTTCCAAGTTCACTTTAGTTTGAATGACAAACAAGTTTTACAATTTCTCAAATGTGTCAATAGTGTTTTAAGCTGTAAATGTAATCCCATTAAGATCGACACACAAGAAAAATGAAGGCCACTTACCGCCAAGCTTTTAGTTGCATTTCCTCAACACTGACATTCCTCCTTCCTTCTTTCATGCGTCTCGATCAGAAACTGTGTCCATCTGTCCGTCACACTCGAGCATTTTCATCACTAAACACACAGATTGAATAGCCGCATCTTATTATAGATGCGTCCAGGCATCTGTAAAAGAGACTCCGTCTGTCAATCGGTCTGTCATGTTTAATTTAAAAAATATATTACACTAGTCCATTTGGTGAAAAAGTAAACTATAAGATTAATAATTTTTATTGAATTAATAAACCCCTTATTCGTCATTTGGACATTGTTTAGTTCAATATTGAGAACTCCCGATTCATTATATATAATTGTATCACAGTCCATAGTTTCCTTCGTATGTCAGTCTTGCTTGGCAGGCCGAGAGCAGACTCAAGGCGTTTCCACGAATAATGGCGATAGAGAGACGCTCGTAAAGCCAAGACAATTCGCGATTGTCTCCGGTGTTGCTCGTCATTAATAGACCAAGGCTGCCGAAGAAGTCGCGTGTGGCAGAGCCAATCACCCCACTCGTCTCTACAGCGATCGGTTGAAATACAAATCTGTCGAGAAGATTAGCACACAAAAAAATTAAAATAGCGTTTTCGTCATTTGTCCTGTTTGATTTGAAATAACATTATCTCTGGGATGTTACGTTTAAATTTGAAATATTATTTTCGTTAGTCTGTCATGTTTGATTTGAAATAACATTATCTCTGGGATGTTACGTTTAAATTTGAAATATTATTTTCGTTAGTCTGTCATGTTTGATTTGAAATAACATTATCTCTGGGATGTTACGTTTAAATTTGAAATATTATTTTCGTTAGTCTGTCATGTTTGATTTGAAATAACATTATCTCTGGGATGTTACGTTTAAATTTGAAATATTATTTTCGTTAGTCTGTCATGTTTGATTTGAAATAACATTATCTCTGGGATGTTACGTTTAAATTTGAAATATTATTTTCGTTAGTCTGTCATGTTTGATTTGAAATAACATTATCTCTGGGATGTTACGTTTAAATTTGAAATATTATTTTCGTTAGTCTGTCATGTTTACATTTTAAATAGCATTTTCCTTATTTTAAATAAAATTTTCACGCTTAACATTAAAATAGAATTTTATATGATATGTATGCCTTAATTATTTAATTGAAATGTTACGTTTAAGTTTAAAATAACATTTTCGTCGGTCTATGACGCTAAATCTTCGAAATAGTATTATCGTTGTTAATATGTCTAAATGAAGGTTTGTTACCTAAATATACTTACACTCATTTATTCATTTATTTCTTATGAATTGGATGATTTTTTGTTGGCAATGGTTTCCCCGATATATTTCTAGTTAGTATTCTTTCTAGAAAGACATCAGGTACTTACAGGATGGAACAACGTGAGGGTTGCCAACATCCTAAGTGAAAGTGTTTCCGTGGAACGAACTGGATTCGAACTTGACACCACCCAGTCCGTGTCGTTAACCACCTAGCCAACATTACCTCCATAATTATACTATCAGTGAGAGCCGCCATTGTCCCCAAGATTTAAATGAGAAAAAATTGATGAACTCCTTTTTCCACTTCCAAATCTCATAGTACTACTTTTATTTGAAGTTTCTACTTTCTATACGTATCACTATCCAAATATGAATAAAATAAAGTAAGCCGATCTATTTGCTGTTCATGGATGTTCAATATAAACAAATACCCCACAAAATTACTGTAAAACCCCAACAGATAAGTTTGAAATATTATGATCGTTATTTTGTCACGTTTCTGTTTTTTTTTAAATAGCATGTTTAATGCGCTTAAATTTGCAATGCCATTTTCGTTAGTCTGTAGCGCTTAAGGTTTTATTGAATTTCCCTGCTTCAGTTTCAAATATCATTTTCCTTGGTCAGTTACCATTATTTCTGGAATATAATTCACATGCTTCAGTTTGAAATAGCGGTTTTGTATATTTGTCACACATATTATAACGCATACATTTGAAATATAATTTTCTGTAGACCGTAACGCTTAAATTTTTAATAGAATCTTTATGCTTGAAATATGATATTCATTGGTCTGTAACGCCTAGATTTTTAATAGAATGTTTGCGATTGAAATATGATTTTCATTGGTCTGTAACACTTACATTTTTAATAGTGTTTATGTTTGAAATATGATGTTAATTATATGTAACGCTTTAATTTTAATAGACTATTTATGCTTATAATATGATATTCATTGGTCTGTAACGCCTTGATTTTTAATAGAATGTTCATGATTGAAATATGACTTTTTTTGGTCTGTAACGACTTGGGTTTTAATAAAATGTTTGCGATTGAAATATGATTTTAATTGGTTTGTAACGCCTTGATTTTTAACAGAATGTTTGCGATTGAAATATGATATTCATTGGCCGAAGGCTTACATTTTTAGTAGAATGTCTATGATTAAAATATGATTTTCATTAGCCGTAACGCTTACATTTTTAATAGAATGTTTATGATTAAAATATGATTTTCACTGGTTGTAACGCTTACATTTTTAATAGAATGTTTATGTTTGAAATATGATTTTCATTGGTCTGTAACGCTTAAATTTTTAATAGAATGTTTATGATTAAAATATGATTTTCATTAGCCGTAACGCTTACATTTTTAATAGAATGTTTATGATTAAAATATGATTTTCACTGGTTGTAACGCTTACATTTTTAATAGAATGTTTATGATTAAAATATGATTTTCACTGGTCGTAACGCTTACATTTTTAATAGAATATTTATGAATGAAATATGATTTTCAATCAGCCGTAACGCTTAAATTGTTTAATATAACGTTGATGTTTGAAATAACATCTTCGTTCGTCTTCATCGCTAACGTGTGAAGAAATATTTTCCTTATTGGCAGGTCTTAAGTTTGAAAACAATTTTTGTTGGTAGGTAACTTAAGTTTATAGTATCGATTACGTTGGTCTGTCAAGCTTAAGTTTGAAATAAGACATTCTTCATGAAAACCATAAATTGATAGAAAGCAGAATTATACAACTTTTTTAACCAGCTTGATTTTGTTTATTCTTATCAGTTTCCTAATTTTTTCTAGGATTGAGTTCTTACAGTTCCTTTCACTGTTATCCCCCCCCCCAAAAAAAAGGCACATTGCCACTGGGATGTTTAAGGGGCTACTATTATGGATCATGCCTACAGGAACACTCTAAGTAGGGAGTTGAGCAGCAAGTGTCTGTGCGCATTACATTTAAATTTCTGCATGTTAGTGCAGTCATAGTAACAGGGCACAGGGAGGGAATTCCGAGGTCTAGTACTCCGAGGGAAGAAACTATTAGAGTTGTAATGAGTTAGTCAAAAGGATAGAATAGACTGAGTTTAAGAAGACTGAGTTTGCTTGAAGAAGCTTTATTCGACAAAGATCTACGCAGGGATCTAGTCTCTACGAGAAACAATGGCTGACTAAAAAATAAAGGATGATCAAGGGAAGTAATTCACTTCCGAAGCATAGAAGGGGATAGAAGAGTTCTCTTTTCATCACAAGAGTAGAAAGATTTTCGGCATCTGGGGACCTCTACAGTAAAAGGGTGGTCTTTTGCTACTGGCCGGGTTAGTCGAGTGTCTTTACGTCGAGGGGGTACAAGTGCTACAAGTTCGTCAGAGCACATTCTATTGAAGTTCTTGTAAAACAAGCACAAGGATGCAACATTGCGGCGATGCGACAGGGGTTGGAACTTGGTTGACAGTCCGGGACCTATTAGATTAGAGACTATTTTTCGGCTCCTTTTTTCGGTGTAACTATATGAAGGTTACCTATATGCATAATGAAATATAAGCTATGGAACCGATAGGTTTTGACCTTGGCACGCCAAGGTCGCCGGTCCACGTCGCTATCCACATCATCACCACCACCTCCTATGTACTTTATAAAACTTTCATATCACGTGGACGTATCTTACGAACATTCCTTCATGTTAATTGAACGCTTTACATTTGATTTCGTTCTCAGTTTTTTCATTAGAATTTTACGATATTTATTCTTTTTTTGTTCAAGACTTTCTTTTACCCATTTTCAGATAGATTTCTTTTCAAAACTTCTTCCTTTTCCATCGTCCTTCCATTCTTTTCTTTTTTTATCGGTTTTTCATAATGCTCAGCTGAGAACATAATTCGCACGTGTATCCTATCCGACTTTAGATTTTTATTCTTACTTTTAGACAATTCTTCATCACGTGCACTTGTTTTTCTTTCCTCTTAACTTTATGCCATTGACGTTTAATTCGGTTCTTTCTTTTCGTCTCTGAATAAGCGGTTTACTTTGATTTATTTTTTGCGAAATATTTAAGTTTTCTATTTCAAATCTAACGTCAGTTTTTTTGGTTTATTTTAACCAATTCTCTTTTTTTTTTGCAATCGCTGAAAATGTCTTGCATTTAATCCATTTCACATGTTCCGTCATTCCTTTAATCATTTCTTTCTTTGCGTTACCTATTCAGGTTTTGGTTTCTTTCTTATATTTCGTCACGCTTATCTATCTATCTATCTATCTATCTATCTATCTATCTATCTATCTATCTATCTATCTATCTATCTATCTATCTATCTCTCTCTCTATATATATATATGTGGTATCTATCTACATATATCTATATGTCTATCTATCTATCTATATCTATCTCTCTATCGCTCTCTCTCTCTATATATATATACATATATCTGTCTATCTATCTATATATATATATATATATATATATATATATATCTACATATATCTATCTATCTATCTATTTATCTATCTATCTATCTACATATATCTATATATCTATATATCTATCTTAGTTCCATCTTTTTTCTACTCGTCTTTTTCCGTTATACCTTTTTCATTTTGTTATCGCTTTTTATCTTTTTCCATTTATTTTCATTAAGTTATTCTACCTTTTCGTTATCTCGCCCATTCTTATTTTTTCTTTTAACTTTTCACTGTCTTTCTTTCTTTGTGTCAGATTTTTAGTTCGATATTTTTACTTCCTCTTTGTGTGTTTTTTCTTTCTTTCTTTTTTACCTTATTTTAACTTTCATTACGTTTTTGTCATCGTTATCTCTTTCCTTAGCGCTTTCCTTCTTTTTTCTTATATCTTTCTTTTTTTTTCGATACTTCATCCCCTTGTATTTACTTTCGTTACTATTTTCTGCAGTAATTTTCTAGTATAATAGATAAAGGGCGATAACTTGATTCGGTAAGACACGCGAATTCGTGGACGGTTATTGTATATATATATAATTGTTGCATCATAGTTTCTGCTTTAACTACTTTATTGAAAGAAGACGTGTACAACATTGGTTTTAATTGTATAAAGAAAAGATTTTCTTCCTGTTTTATTTTCCGTTAATGAAAAAAATAGATGGTGACAATTCATACATAGATTATGTGTGAGACTGCTACGTGCTACAGTTTTTTGGAATGCATGTGAATAACTGTCTGTTTTTATCTAGCTAAGATAAACTTGTCTGTCCTTGTCTTGTCTCTAAAAACTTCAAATACATATATCCGATTTTAATTAAATTTTAATCATATGTATAAGAAAATAATACAGAGAGTGGTTCGAGTTAGATTGGCGTTCATGGGGATCCCCGAGAGAGTTCGAAATTCAACGACTAGGCGTTGGATAAAGAAGATAATCACTGATTGGGGGGGGGGGGTAGCGACACAACCAGGCAGCTGTCAACAGATAGCGTTTTGGGGTCATTTTCCACGCTGACGGTACTACCCACATGAAGACGGTCATCGGGCTACACCCCACTTCTATGTGACTTTTGAAGACAGAAACCCCTTAAAACTTCAAATACGTATATTCGATGTTAATGAAATTGAAAGCATCTGTATAAGACACTAATTCAGCTTCTTCCGACTATATTAGGGGGAGAAACGGGAGGAGGGAGTTGGGCAGTAAAAACAAAGAAAGTAATATGGTGTTATGAGCATAGTGTAAAAAAGTACATAGTAGTGATCCTTATTCACTCCCGAGCAACGTCGGGTCTTCTTGCTAGTTATTCTATAAGTCTTTCTCTTTATCTTTATGTGAAACTTATTTTTGTATTAAGCTTTACTCTGGACATTTTAAAATTTTTATTGGGGGAGGGAGTTCACTCTCACCTCTTTTCTCTTCTTTTTCTGTTAATTCCCTTCGCTTTCCCCCTTTTTCTTTCAAAGCTTTCGAAAATTCCCGTCCTGATTCTTGTATTTCCTCCCACTTTTTAAGCGTACGTCTTTGCTAATCTTTCGCCCACGCCATTGCATTTTTATTCCTCATCTCTCCTAAGACTCATCCCCTTTTCTTTCTAACAAATTCTCCGATCGCTTCTTGCAATTTCCCGCCCTTTTCGCCTTCAATCTAAATTTACCCGCCTTCTGCCACTGCACGTCTGCAAAGCTCATCTCGGTAATGGCGTCTGCTTACAGAGCGTCAAAATCAGACATCGTTCACACTTAACAAATCAGAGAATTTAATGTCATATCGTTCTTTCAGAGAAAGTGGTTTCGCCTATAAATTCTTCAAAATCTTAGAAGTTTTTAAATTCTTTTATAATCCGATCTTCACTCAACCACCTCTTTCTCTGCCTTTCCACTTCTCCACTTTATTCGTACGATTATTATTATTATTATTATTATTATTATTATTATTATTATTATTATTATTATTATTATTATTATTCCACTTTTTAAGAAATTTTCTAATTTTTTTCCCGTCAATACTGTGGTTTCTGCTTTTATTTTAGCATCAATATTGCTTCCGGTTCATATTTACTTACTATATAAACTGGCGATCTATTTCATGTCAAACTAGCAGAATATACATTCAAATATATTTCTGACTTTTATTTTTACATAAGGATCAGTAATTTGTACTATTCAGACTGCAATTCTTATTTTGGTTTGTATACCTACACACACACACACACACACACACACACACACACACACACACACACACACACACACACATGCCAAACACACAGTTTCCCCCTTCCCTCCTCTTTCCCCAACCTCTCAAAATCCATGCCACACCTAACCACGACAGAAACCTCAGCCCTCCTTTCCTCTCTCCCACCATAAGGAAAATTCACTAATACACTCACCCTCCCTTTTTCACTGCTGCATTAATGCTACCCACTCAATGCTTTCCATATTTATTTCATTCTTCGGAACTACTGACTTCTCGCAACCTGGAATCTCCTCCAGCGCTCATAGTAGCCACGGCTACTACTTTTCCTTATCAACCCATCATGTCCACCCAATATTTCGATGTACTTTCATGCCATTTTTTTTCAAATTATCATCCTAAGGAAGTCCTGAGGAAGTCTTCCAATAAAGACGAAACATTGATGAACATATAAAAAAATACCTCTTGGTTTTTTTCTGTTTCATTTTCCATATATATATATATATATATATATATATATATATATATATATATATATATATATATATATATATATATATAAGCAGATTCTAGCAATCATATCTTTATTTGCCGTTAAAGAGATTCACTTACATATGTTTTACCATCCATCTAGACAGTGAAAGTATTCAAGAATACCTTGAATTTTCTAGAACAATGATTCGTCCGAAACATTCAAGATATGCTTAAATACTTTGATTGTTTAGATAAATGGTGAAATGACTGTGAAGATGAATGACATTACCAGTAAATATATATATAGTCGCCGGAATCTGCTTTTCTATTGTCTTTTTTTAAAATATAAATTCTACCCCAAACAAGGCAGGCCGCCACTGTAGACGTAAGGGGCTACTGAGAAAAAAGAAAAGGGGAGAAGATAGGGGGCGGTCAACCTAGACTGGGATCTGCGAAGCGAGATGTCTGTTTACATTAGTTTTAAACTTCTGTATGTCTGTACTGTCAGGGAAACAGGGGGCAGGAAGGGAGTTCCAGAGGCCAGCAGTACGAGGAAAGAAGCTATTTGAGTAGAAGGCTCTCCGACATCTTGGGACCTCCACAGTGAATAAATGAGATTTAGTTGATTGTCGAGATAGTCTAGTGAATTTTCGTCGAGGGGGCACCAGAGTAGCCAATTCATCGGAGCATAATCCATTGAAGTATTTGTAAAACAAGCACAAGGATGCAACACTGCGGCGATGGGATAGAGGCTGGAGCTTGCTTGACAGTGAGGGATCTATTAGGTTGGTGATTCGTTTTTGGACCTTGTCAAGGAGGGAGAGACTAGTAGATGATGCGCCAGTCCAGATGTGACAACAATACTCCATGCATGGGCGGATGGTGGCTTTGTAGAGATACAGGATAATGCCAGGTGTGAGGAGTTTACTAGCACGGTAGAGGGAACCAACCTTCTTTGCGGCAGCCTTGGCAATGTCTTCAATGTATTTGTTCCAATTCATGTTACCTGTGAACGTTAGGCCGAGGAGTTTGAATAATGAACTCTCAGGTAGGGTGTTATTTGCCATGACAATCGGTGGTTGCAAAGGTTCCTTGTAATATTGAAGGAAAGGAGCTTTGTCTTTGCGGCATTAAAAGTTACCAACCATTTATGACTCCAATCCACTACAGCCTGGAGGTCATTTTCTAAAGATTCAGCCATTACCTCGGATATGATTGCGTCGGTTTTACCAACATGGCGAGAGTAAAGGGTGGTGTCATCAGCAAATAAACCAAAATGCTCTTAAATTATAAATTAAGATCTCTTAAGCATAAACTCTAAAAGTTTGACTACGAAAAACAAAAAAAACATACACTCCCCCATATATATATATATATATATATATATATATATATATATATATATATATATATATATATATATATATATATATATATATTTATTGTGAAATTTTTCAGTTTATAAACTAAAATAATTATTGAAGTGTACTGGGTGATACTTATCCATATACACTTTTTGCAAAAAAGTATAGATATTAGTTCATACCAATGAGATGTTAAATACCTCAAAGATCTATTTTGTATCGAGCACTTTTGACAAGATATTGGTTTAAAGTCCATTTCATCAGTATTTGAACTGGCGTAATATACTTAAATATGTATTTATAACTATTTCTATATCAGTATCAATACATAATAAGGTCGGATACGTTTTAGACAGGCCTCGTATATATATATATATATATATATATATATATATATATATATATATATATATATATATATATATACGAGGCCTGTCTAAAACGTATCCGACCTTAGGCCAGAAAAACATATTTCAAATACATGACGGAGTTGGGACTCTAATCCCCTTTAAAGTATGCCCCTTGTCCTTGCACACACTTGGCCCACCGATCCATCCACTGCCGGAAATACTTCTGGAAGTCTTCTTTTGTGAATGGTGTTTATCAAAAGATTTGATATGTTTTGAAAAGATGCGATGGGTGTAAATGGTGAAGTTCAACCGATTCAAAATGGCCGCATATTAACTTAGAGTGGCCAGCGTTCTGGCAGGCCCCAAACTGCTCGGAGTGCAGCTGTTGTTGAGAGAGTACGAAGCACTAGATAATGCGGAACGCGGCGGAGGAGATGAACATCATTACAAAAGAAGACTTCCAGAGGTCTTTCCGGCAGTGGATGGATCGGTTGGCTAAGTGTGCAAATCATAACACACGCAAATCAACGCATACATTTCTTACTACTTAGAAACTTGCCATACATACAGATGCACAAACAGAACGTATATTCATGGCGCGTTTGTTGAAGTCTGGTCAGGTCACCCGTTGCTGATGTCTTCCTGATTCAGCTACCGTGTCATATCGAAAGGATGGACAGATTCCTTGCAGTAAATTTAATGCTAAGTCCTTATTTATAGTTTCAGTAATGTCTCATCATGTTTCTAAAAAAGAACAACTGTTGCCCCTCCCCCGAGTGTCCTTTGCTAACTTTATCATGGAGCGAAACTTAACACTCCCTAAAGTCTAACATTTCCTCATTGTGGTGACAACGCAGATATTGTTGTCGAAAGTGTGTTACACTTTTTTTCATGGAAGTCACTCCAGAAAAGACATGAAGCTAATTGATGTAAGGAGCTACACAAAATACTAGTTCAAGGTCAAAAATAGCCAACGATATTTTCAACCGCAGAAAGATGGAACACAAAGTCAGAATGTCGGATTAGGTGGCCTAATGGTAAGAAAAACATATCCGACTTTCATAGTAAGGCTGTGCTAGAAAGACTGGTTTTTACCTCCCTTTCACCTCAGGAAGATTTGACACAAGGTCAAAAGTGGTATTTGGTGGGTCAGAGCACTAGAACCAAACGCACTCTAGCCCTGCAAAAAAATTCCTGTATTCCCCGGTCGGGTAAGATTGATATTTACCTCTTTTCAACCGCTGAAAGATGTGACACAAGGCAGGAAAGTGGGATTAGGTTGGCCAGCACATAAGAGTTAGTGTACTTTCGCCCCGCAAAATATACCTGGGCAGCTCCGCCGGCATTCCTCATTCAGATCGCCTCAGGCGGTTAGCAATAAACTAACTCCTCCCCAAAGAGGGAATTCAAGGCCTGGGAGAGTGGATCTAAAATAGCGTGTGTGACTTTTACAATAAAAATAGCGTGTCTGACTTTCACAGTAGAAATAGCGTGTCTGACTTTCACAGTAAAAATAGCGTGTCTGACTTTCACAGTACGACTTTGCAAGAAAAACAGCTCATCTTTCGTCGTAATCTCCTCTATACATAATGTCAATATATTCACGAAATAGTGTAGATAATCATCATATCAATACACCCATATTTTAGCTTTTCTCCATATGGAGTCAATACTTTTTCTATGTAGGGTTTATGATAATCAAGTCCGTAATCTTATGTTTAATTTTTGATCTTCACTGCTCAGAACTTGTATCTGAAATGTTTCCTCATCAGTAGAGTTTGTAACTTTTGAACAGCCCAATGAAAACTTTTTTCTCCAACTTTGAAGCGTCCCTTCGTGACATTTTTTACGCCCTGGTTTCGTATGAGTGGGCAATAATCTAACACACACTATTTTAATCTTCCTTGTAAACATAGCTTCGGCTAGAGTCATAGAAGATGGAAAATATACCTGCAAAAATAGTTGCAATGTCTTTTTGGTAGGTGTATCCATAAGTTTATTAAGCGCTCTTTTGTAACATGTCCACGAGTCATTCTGCCTGACTATTGGTTCTCAATTGGTACGGCGCGATAGTCATGTGTATCACAACAAATGTTAGACAGAACAGTTTAAATTCACTAGATGTGAATTTGATTCCGTTGTCTGCTACAATATAGTCAACGACTGGGCGAGCAACTTATGTAAAAAAATGAATGGTTACTTCCGTGGTTGTTTTTTTTATATAGATTTTAGTATTTCTGGACATTTCGAGAAACTGTCCAACACTATTAGTAAATAGATCCAGTAGGCCAGCAAAATCTACTTGAATCCTAAAAAAAGAAACCTTTCCTTATTTATATATGATAGGTTCCCATATTGTATACAATTATAAATAATTAATAAGTAGTGATCTATAGTGATAAGTAATTAGATCAAAAGAAGAATAGGTTTAAGGCTCCCAAAATTCATACTAGAATTGCCCGCAAGGACCCGTGGCGCAATAGATATAGTACTAAGTATAATTCAGTTCTAAGTGACAGTCATCTGAAGTTTGAAGGTTCAATCATCAGTGCGGGCGATACGAACAATTGCGAATTGTTGAAGACTTCTTCCCAGTCATGGGAAAAAATAAAGGGTTCCGTTTGAAATTTAGTCCAGATTCCCGAGTTCGACAGAAAGATTCGACAAAGTACACTTGAAGACGGTCGGAGGTTAAATCAACCGAAACGTTGTGATAAA